>CM052701.1:115703695-115768068 GCA_028551405.1 Uromys caudimaculatus
AGATTGGTTCAACAAGTCACCTTGGGTGACAACTCTGTTTTCTGCCTTAGCAGGACCCCTGCTGATTTTGTTCCTTTTGCTCACTATTGGACCCTGTTTGATCAATAGATTGTTAACCTTTGTCAGGGAACGAATAAGCACTGTCCAGGTTCTTATGTTAAGACAAAAGTACCAAGCGCTGGGGGACAGAGACGATCAAGTCCATGATGACACAGAAATATAGTTCTAAGATTAGAACTAACCACTAAAAGAAGTGGGGAATGTAAGATCTGGCCCTTTTATGAGGAAGACAATGGCATTCTTTCTCCTAAGAAATGGGTGACTTTGACCTGGCCCAGGGCCAAGAGTAGAAACCTACATGCCCAGGAAAAAATCCCACCCAGCTACATTCCTACGGGTGACTTTGACCTGGCCACAGGACCAGAGGCAAAAACGTTTCAGGAAACAGAAACGTTTTGCCTCCAACCTGTAAATAGCTTAGAACAAACCTCACTTCCCCATAATGCAAATTCTTTCGTTCCCCACTCCTTGCTTTGTAAAACTCTCTGTTTTATGAGCCTTTTCCTGAGTTGTATTTCCTCCATTGCCTTGGGGATGTTTCTTCTTTTAAAAACCCCCCACTTCAGCTGCCAGGGGTCGATCTCCTCTGCCTCTGTGTAGGGTACGTGGTCGACCCCAGTGCACTGGCCTTTTGGCGGTCTGCCGCCGCTCCCGAATTAAACCTCGTGTGATTGCAGCAAGGACGGTCTTTCGTGAGTTCTTGGGGGGTCGCGCCGTCCCGAGATTTGAGTGAGGATCTCCCCGATTTGGAGGGTCTTTCAGCTGTATATGGGATGTATCCCCATGTGGGGCAGTTGCTGGATGACCTTTCCCTGAGTCTCTGCTCCACACTTTGTCTCCATATTTCCTCCTGTGAGTATTTTGTTCACCCTTCTTAGAAACATTAAAGCTTCCACATTTCAGTCTTCCTTCTTCTTAGGCTTCATATGGTCTGTGAATTGAATCTTGAGTATTCCGAACTTCGGCTAATATCCAATTATCAGTGAGTACACACCCGTGTTTGTTCTTTTGTAACCTCACTCAGGATGATATTTTCAAGTTCCATCCATTTGCCTGTTAATTTCATGAAGTCATTGTTTTTAATAGCTGAGTAGTATTCCATTGTGTAAATGTACCACATTTTCTGTATCCATTCCTCTGTTAAGGGACATCTGGGTTGTTTTCAGCTTCTGGCTATTATAAACATGGCTGCTATGAACGTATTAGAACATGTGTCCTTATTACATGTTAGAGCACCTTCTGGGTATATACCCAAGAGTGATATGGCTGGGTCCTCAGGTAGTAATATGCATATTTTTCTGAGGATTCGCCAAACTGATTTCCAGAGTGATTGTACCAGCTTGCTATCCCATCAGCAATGGAGGAGTGTTCCTCTTTCTCCACATCCTCACCAGCATCTGCTGTCACCTGAGTTTTTGATCTTAGCCATTCTGACTGGTGTGAGGTGGAATCTCAGTGTTGTTTTGATTTGCATTTCCCTGATAACTAAGAATGTTGAACATTTCTTTAGGTGCTTCTCAGCCCTGCAAATTTCCTCAGTTGAGAATTCTCTGTTTAGCTCTGTTCCCCATTTTTTGATGGGGTTATTTGGTTTTCTGGAGTCTAACTTCTTGAGTTCTTTGTGTATGTTGGATATTTATTAGCCCTCTATCAGACGTAGGATTGGTAAAGATCTTTTCCCAATGTGTTGGTTGCCATTTTGTTCTATTGACAGTGTTCTTTGCCTTACAGAAGCTTTGCAATTTCATGAGGTCCCATTTGTCAATTCTTGATCTTAGAGCATTCTGTTCAGGAACTTTTCCCCTGTACCCATGTGTTCAAGACTTTTCCCTACTTTCTCTTCTATTAGATTCAGTGTATCTGGTTTTATGTGGAGGTCCTTGATTCACTTGGACTTGAGCTTTGTATAGGGAGATAGGAATGGATCAATTCTCATTCTTCTACATGTAGACCGCCAGAGGAACCAGCACCACTTGTTGAAAATGCTGTCTTTTGTCCACAGGATGGTTTTAGCTCCTTTGTCAAAGATCAAGTGACCATAGGTGTGTCATGTGTTTGTGTTTCCTTTATAGAGACAAAGTTTTCCTATGTAGTTTGGGATGCCTGTTAAGTCACTATGTAACCCAGTTTGGGTTTGAACTTGTGTCACTCTTCGGAGTGGTTGGATTACAAATGTATACTTCACTCAGCTCTAATCTGTCACATAAATATCATATTCTTTAGGCTTGAGATGTGGCTTAGTGGTAGAGTATTCACCTCATATTGCAAGACTCTACATTCAGTTCCCAGCTCAGGAAGTAAAGCTTATAAAATAATCACATAGGACAGAGCTACAGAGGCATCAGCACATCTCTGATGTCATCTTATCTAGGACAAAGGTTTTTCCCAAGCTACTCGGAACAAAAAGGCTCAGGCAATAGGAACAATCCCATGAACATGGTCCCTGAACCAACAAGTTTTTTATTAGACATACTCACAGATTAAGCTCCTTTAGCTGAAATTGCCTCCATGAACTTTCAGCTTCTCTCTCTCTCTCTCTCTCTCTCTCTCTCTCTCTCTCTCTCTCTCTCAATATCTGCTCATTTGCAAGTATTTCTGGTCCCCAGCAGCTCTCCAGCAGAAGGTTTGGCAACAGTCCATATTGTGGTCAGCATCCCCTTCTGCAGCTGGGGTTTCTTAATAGAAGTAAGTAAGACTTGCCTTTTATTGTGCCCGAAACAAAACAAGCAAAGCTTCCTTGGGAATCATATCTTCACAGGCGTTCCCCTCTCTTCCTTCCTCTTTCTTGGAGTGACCAAGGAGATCAGAGCCATCCAAGTGCACCTGGGCAGGAACAGCCTTCACAGAGGAGCTGATGCCATATTGCTCCCCCCCCCCCCCGACTTTAACAAATCTTGGGGATATGACTGAGGATAAATTACTTACACATGTCAAGTTAGGGGACGTAGAGGGCTTGTTACATGTCAAGATGGTGTCCCCTAAAATCAACGCTTGCTTTTAGGTGTGTGTGTGTGTGTGTGTGTGTATTAAAAAGTAAGGGGTCCATGTAGAGTTTGTCCAAAGATCACAAGGTCGTGGGTTGAATAAACATAAACACAAATGGAAGCATCCAGCTTTGTCTTAACTACAGCCAAAAAAAGAAAAAAAATCAAACACCAGATGCTACAGCTCAGTGGTGCTGTGCCTGTCCAGTATGCACAGGCCCCAATTTCAATCTCTAGCACCACAAAGCACAAACACAACAAGAGCATCAGGCACAGAAAACCTAAACATACAATTTTTCATAGCTTTGCAGAAATTCATGGCATAAGTCCCGAGGCAAAAGAGATCCTTCATATAAACATAAGAATCATCTTACAATGTAGAAGCCTTATCTGACTCATCCAACTGGAGCACAGAGCTGGATCAAGCCACCTTAAATATTGGAAAAATGCTTTGGTATTATAAAAGTGGGCTATGAAAGTATGTTACCAACTGAAGTTCGATCTACCAGCCCAAGATTTGCCAAGATTTGATGTTAATCTCTTCCTCAACACTTGACTAAAACATGGCCCCAGTTGACTAGCTTCAGTTTAGCCTCTGGCTGTCAGGTTCATCCCTAGCATCCACTTTTAAGAAATGGAATTCCAACTGTGACAAGAGACTTAAATAAATATTTCATCTTTTGCTTATACACTAACAAAATTAAATTCCATAAAAAGTAGGGAAATATCCCGTCATTCAGAAATGCTGGGTAGTGGACATACAACAGCCTCTGACTTGGGGATTGATGACTTCACCATGAATATCCTGAACAGTGGGTCTAGCTTATCTTCTGTTGTCATGAAACATATGTTTCAGCATGATTCCAAATATTCAATATTATTCCAAACACGGTGACATTCCAGACAATCATGTCTTGAAATATATAATATTGGAATACACATGCTCTGGACATTGGGGACATGAAATCATCCTCTCTAAACTACATCCTTGGGTGCTTTACTGTCATACTTAGTCCCAGAGAGGCAACTCGAAGCATTTCTGCAGGTGTAAGAATGAGGTAGAAGACATTCTAGAACACAAGAGAAATAAAATATGGAGATCGCTGTGAGGCAGTGAGGAAGTTTCTTGGATTTACTGGAACTCAGAACTGAAAAGATAGAGACACAACGAGATGAGGACTGATGTCTATTAGCAAGTCAGCTCCCATAGGCCAGCTCAGACAGCCTGAAGAAGCATTCACAGCCACGGTTCCAGAACCAATTATCTACTTCTATAGGATGGATGTACAGACAAGCGGCATGCCTCTAGCTGTCTAGCTTGCTTAGACATACTGTCTAGGTTGTGTTTGTTGTCTTAATGTAATTCTATTTTTAAGTGTCCACTCTGTCTTTGCAATAGCCCTACTTTGTATGATAAGTATAGAATAAGGTTCTATTCACCCTAGAAAATCATCAGGAATTATATCCTTATGGTAAATGCACTGATTATGCAGAATGAAAATCTAAACTCAGACTAGGCCACTTCTCCCTAATAAATTCCTTAGAAACATGCTGCTGCATTCTGCTTTCTAACTCTAGAGCATAACTAATTCATTGAGCTTTTTAATGCTAGCTTTCAGGTATCATTTACTTTGAATTAAATTTTCAGACTCCATTAAGCCCTTATCTTTCTTCAAAGAGTAGCACTTTTCTTGAACTCTGAACAAAAGTCTGATTGCTTACGGAACTTGGCAAGAAGTGGCTATCTCCCTTCCCCATCTGCAGGGGTGGCAGCATTTAATTAGGAAAAACTAGGCCCAAAGCAGGCCTTCAGGGAAGAGGTCTTTCCCTGCCTCTGCCTCTGCTAATGGTTTTGCAACTCAGTTTATGCTCCTCGCTTCACAGAATTCCCCCAGAGACCATGGGGTTCAAATAAGATGAGCAGATGCTCACAAATCACTGTCTCTGTGTAACCACAGTGATCAGAGATGGGTAAAGAGGAGTCAAAATCGGGAAAGAAACAGAGTTGGAAAGCATTTGTGTCTGTTTTTCCCTTAGCATTTCTCACCCCGCCCTCCTCTGTGTTCTTGGCCCTGCCCATCATTGTCTAGTCTATACTGTTTCCTCTAGCTCCTCCACGGCCATGTACACACCCTTCTCTCTCCATAGATAGGAAAATGAGTTAAAAGAAGTGTGTTTTCAGGTGTCAAAAGTCAGTTTCTTTTCCTCCCTCTCCTCTCACTTAGACAGCTTGTTCTAGTAGCTTGACCAGGAACAGAACATACACCTGAGTGAACTTGGCATTTTAGGCTGCAATTCGGTAAGCAGGGACAGTGAGCAGTGACTTTTCCCTGTTGACTCAGGTTAAACCCAAACCCCAGGATTCAGATGCTGGTCCCAAGTGCTGGCTCGAACCAAAATGTGTCCTTCTGCTCCAGAATCCCACCATGAATTAATCTTCACACAGAAAATAGTTTGAGCTCTATATGCAGACATGCCTGACTAGAACACATATCTGTAGCTCACTGTTTCATATCTTTAAACAGTCACCCCAGTCAGAATGACTATCATCAAGAAAATAAATAATAGTTTGCCATGAGGATACGGAAAAAGGAGAGCTCTTATTGACTGTCAGTGGGGGCATAAACATGTGTAGCCACCATGGAGATTATTGTGGCATTTTCTCAAAAGACTAGAGCTATCACATGACCCAGCTATGTCACTATCGCATACATACCTAGAAGATGTTATATCCCATACTGGCTTGTCCATGCTTACTGCTGTCCAATTCATAATAGCAAGGGCATGGAATCAGCCTAGGGGTCCCTTGACCAGTGGATACATGATGCAAATGTGCCGTGTACACACAATGGAAGTTTATTCAAATATAAATAAAAGTGAAATTTGGACGTGTGCAAGAGAATGGATGCAACTGGAAAATGCATTAAATGAGGTCATCAGGCCAAAAGTATGATGTCACATGATCTCTCATATGTCTCTAATTTTCAGCACACGTGCAGTTATGGGAGAATGAGTTAGTATAGATCATGAAACTGGAAAGAGGCCAAGGAGAGGGGAAAGTTTCTATTTGCTTGGGAGAAAGATAGAGAGGGTAGTAGAACATTCGAGACAAGTTGAAAGAGAAATACTGGGGGCTGAAGGTCACAAGCATGTAAAAGGGACAGGCAGGCAGGAGTGGATCAACCAAAACTAAATGTGTATGAAAATTCTTCTAAGGAGATTAGTTACTTTGTATTATAATTTGCCATAAATTAAATATGTAAATAAATTGGGACCCATCAAAAGAGTTAATCCTTTCATAGGAGATATATTACAACTATCTCAAGGAGCAATGCCTTTGAGGAAAAGAATTAAATATGTATTAGATGTCAGGGACTCAGTACATGGAGCCATCGACAGCTGTAAGCACTGCAATAAACATACTCTCCACTTATTCTGTTGTCTTCCATTCTCCTTCCACAGGACGATTTTAAAAATACAGTATATTTTAGTAAGCAGCATAATGATTGTAATCTTTGTGACAGAGATTATAAAGGCATTGTAAGCGTCCTCAGGGCTGCCTGAGCCCATCCTTCTCCTCGTCACTTTATGTCATTTGTCGGACAATACCCTAACGTCCCAGACTGTTTTTGTGCAGGTACTGGCAGATCAGCATTATCTCCGGAGAGCCATCCTTCACCTGCTCATCAGCTTCTAAGAACCTTGATGCTGTACTTGACTGTGTGACCTCATGAAGTAAGGGCACCCCGGCTTGTCATAACCCGAGATTCTCCATCAGAGAGTTTTCACCCAGTACATCCTTAGCAACACCACACAACAGGGAGTGCTAGAGTTCAATATGCAATATGATATTCTCTAAATTGAGTCGTGTCAACAAAACTTCCAGCGTTGTAAAATTGCGGAGCATCACAAATAAACAAGAAAATTGTGGCACACTCCACCTATTCTGTCTCAATGTGGAAAACTCAATTTGTGGCAAGGTCTCTTTTATGATGGTAGGGGGTTGGTAGTAGAAGGAGGGTGTGACATAAAAGCCACATTTGCTGCAGCTATTCAGAAAACATCTTTGTTTACCATTGTCATGTTGCTACGGCAACACCAGCTACTTATAGCATCACATTGAGCAGGCTATGGCAGGCTGGAGCACACTGTTGTTTAAACGCTACACTGATTCTTGTCTCTTCTCTGGCTTCTTTATTCCTCATGGGAAAGGCAAAAGCTCACTGGTAGCTAATGGCTAAAATGAAAGAGAGAAACGAGATTGTAGCTTATGTTAGCTACATTTTCATAATCTACACTTTATATTTATTCCAATTTAATTGTGCTTTGGGGTTAACAGTTGCATTATTCAAAACATCTATACCTAACCTATTCTTCTCTCTTCTCATTTTCCCAAATTTACCACACACACACACACACACACACACACACACACACATATGAACCTATATATATGTAAAATGATAATAATATATTATGTATATATCCACATATAAAATTGATAAATATATATTATATATTGCACACATGATAGATATATAGACAGACAGATGAATAGATTTGCCTATGTGTGTTTGTGTGTACCACATACATACTTGATGTTTGTGAAGACCAGAGTCATCACCAGATACCCTGGAACTGAAGTTATCCAGGGCTCTGAGCCACCATGTTGCTATTGATAACCAAGCCCCAGGTCTTATGCAAGATCAGTATGTGCTCTTAACTGCTGCTCCATCTCTTCAGCCCTCAAAAATGTTTTTGAAAGACATCTTTATTCTGAAATTATACTAGGTAAACACACTCTAGAGACAATTTAAAGTATCTAGGAGGCTGTATAGGTTATGTGTAAACTCTGCACCATTTTTTTATTTGAGGGATTTGAGTATATATTACTTTGGGGTCTGTAGTAAAGGAGCCTAGAACCAATGCACTGCAGATGCCAAGAGATAATAGAATATGTAATTATCCCTGGACAGTTTCCCCACAAAACATCTAAGAAAGATGTTTTACAAACTCATCTTGCCCTGGCCCGCGGAGTCATCAACGTGGACCTAAGGAGGGGACTGACAAATGAAGGACAAGAGACATGAGAAATGAGAGCAAGTCTGTATTCTGATCAAGCTCTGAATGAACTTTGTTCTATACATAGTTTATATAACGAAGAGCAGGGAGGCAGCAGGGGTGGGAGGAAATTCCTCGAGGTGATACAGTCTTCTGTAAATGCAATTCCTTGCGCAGATAGAATACATTGTAATAGCAACTATCTTTACTGCTTAACACTTGGCCAATTATCTTTACTGCTTAATTGCTCAACCATACAGAGATGCCTGGTCTCTGGGAAGCCTTCAGTTACTTCTCAGGAGCAGAGACTTAGGCCTACAATCACTCCAAGCCTAACTCTAATACAAAATGGCATTACCTAGGTTAATAAGAAAAATCCTAACTCTGTTGGTTCCCGGCACATCTGGAAATGAAGATAGGACTTCAGTGAGCTTTCAGGAGGGGCTGCTCAGATGTAGAGCTTTTCATCAATCGGTGCCTGGGAATGAGGGCTAAGGAGGCAGCCATGTGGAAGTCTCGCTAAGCTGAAGTACAGGCTTCTGCACAGATTCTATTGACTTGTTTCTTGTACCCAGCCTTTAGCACATTCAGAGTGCTTTGACATTTCTGGCACATTTTCATAAAGGAAAATGCTTATATCCCTACTTGACTTATCTACTAGAGGAACTCTCTCTAGCAGGTTTGCAAACAGAGCGGGCACACTGAATAATCACAACCTACTCCAGAGGCTCATAAGGAAAGGAGAAAGAATGTGTTGTCTCCTGCCCATGGACACACACACACACACACACACACACACACACACACACACACACACACCCTCATAGCTCACCAGGCACTCAGCTTCTCTCAGAGTCTCTGTAGAAAGGCCCAGGCAGAGGACCCACGAAAAGAAAAGATGGAGATCTTTGCATGCCAGAATTACTATCAGCACCAATAGTGTATTTTTCTCAATAGCTATGAGAGTACAGTGCAAATGTCTCACACAGAAAATGATAGGCAATCAAGATGATAGATGTGCTCATTACCCAGTCTTAATTATGCTATATATGTTTATGCATGTATCAAAACATCATACGGAACCTCATAAATGTACATAATTATGATTTACCAATCAAAATAATACTGTTGATTAAAAGACCAGGTTGTCCAAAGTTTTAAAACCTTTTTAGCATATAGATAAAGAAGAAAAATGCTCTATCTTTTTTATTTTTTGAGATTAGAATTACATCTCTCCATTCTCCTTCTTCCTTCCAAATCCCCCCTGTTCTGCTTCAAATTCATGACCTCTGTTTTTGCACTGTTATTGCACATATATATATATATATGTACATAAACACACAAGCCTAAATATAACCCTCTCGGTTCATATAATGTCTCTTGCCTGTATGTTTTCAAGGAGAACCATTTGTCCCAAACAACCACTTTCTCTGCTCTTGCCTGGGGCAGACCACCTCCCCTGCTCCTAACCTTCCTCAGTTACCTGTGGCTCTTTGTGTAGGTCTAAGTCCTCATGGGCCTTTCAACCATCCACTATGGCATGCTTGTTGGTGTTGTTCTCGTTCAGATCATATTTAGGCATTTATGTTGGTAAGAATTTATGAGTGTAATGTGTCTGCTGTTACTAAAAGACACAATCTCAAGCAAACGTCTGTATCCTCTGACTAATCATCTTTCCACTCCATCTTCTGCAATGTTTCCTGAACTTGAGGTGCAGGAGTAGTTTTTAGGTGTATCCTTCCAACCCAGTCTCCACAATTCTGCATTTAAATTGGTTGTGGTATTGTGTACCGCTCTCCATCTATTGCAAAGACAAGTTTCTTGATGAAGAATTAAAGACTACAGTAATCTGTGGGTATAAAGACAAATATTTATAGATTGTTGTTAGGGTTTATGCTGGTTTAGTTAATTAGTAGTTAACAAATTCTCCTCCAATAACCATGACTTCACTAACAATGAGTAGTTAGCTAGGTTGCCAGTACCACGCATTTCCCCGTCTTGTTGTGTTGGTCTTCAGTCTAATTAGAGAGCTGTTGATTACTTCTAAGATATGTGTACCACTACTATATCCTTAAGGTTATTATGCCATGCTGGTCTTTGGTATGGTTCATAGCCAACATAATTGCAAGACTGTTGGTTGGCTCCCTCCTTTAGAAGCTTACATGGAAAACATGTTACTTTGCTATCCATGCATAAGGAAAACAATATGAGAAATGAGGGAAAGTGATAGAAAGCTTTAGGTGAAAAGCAAGGCTGACATAATAGTACTTTGGAAGACAAAATGTTACTTCTGTGAGTCACATTATGTTACAGTAAAGAAGATGGCCAACACAGTGTCAGGGATAGCAGCTGCTGATTTGAGGTGTCACTAATTTTCATACCCTCTACTGGGGCAGCATCTGCTCTCAATAGATAGATAGATAGATAGATAGATAGATAGATAGATAGATAGATAGATAGATAGATAGATAGATAGATAGATATAGGTATCTATATAGATATAGATATCTATATATAGTAGATAGAGATAGAGATAATTTTCTCTTGCTAGCCTGGATTTTCTGGAGATACAAATAGCTCTCTCCTTGTCCACATATCTCTCACCAAAGAACTTTTATCTTTCTCCCTTTCTATACTCACACAAAGAAAAAGTCATGGGTGCCAATGTAACAAAGATGTGGCTAACCACATCCAATTATGCTAGAATTTTGACCTTAACACCAGTGTTGTAGCTGTCACTTCAGTCAACCAGTCTACAATATTTCTCATGGCAGCTGAGAGTAAGACTCCAGCCCCTAGTCCACACTCAGTTTTTTCACTGAGCTCATAAAGTCATTTATCGCTATTTTTCTGTTCCTTCCTTCACCATCCAAGAACACACATTTTATTTATCTGTTGAATTTCCTTTCTAATTATCTTCATTCCTTTGTGGGGTTTTTTCATCCTACTGACAATAAAAGCCATATTCCTTTCTCTTTCTGTCTGCTGATGGACTCATGAATTCTTGTTCTTATATAACACATTATAACTATTACTCTTACTTTGATGCTCAAAGTGTCACTAAATCTGTCCAGTGCAAGGTTCTTCAAGGTGACTTCTATGTTCTTTTGACAGTTCCTGTCATTCTTTGGACACTATACTAATCAGATTTCCATCACTATAATGAAATGCCTAGCACAACTAACTTATAAGAAGAAAAGGTTTACTTAAGCTCACAGCTTTGGGGGTGGTAGCCTATGATTGGGTGGTTCAATAGCTTTGAGCTTCAGTGCAGCCTGGAAAGAGTGCATAGCAGAGAAAACCACTCACTTCATAAGACTGAATGCAAACAGAAAAGAGGAGGGGATTGGCCTTTGAGGACACATGCCCAGTGACCCACAGACCCACTAATAGGGCTTGTTCTTCTAAATGCTCTACCACCTCTCAGAACCAGCTTGAGTACTGCAATGGTTTGAAAGAGAAATACCCCTCATTCGTCTCAGACTTTTGAATACTGGTCCTTGGTTGGCAGCGCTGACTAGGTAGGTTTGGAAGATACAGTCTTGTACAGTGAGTCTGTCACTGTGGAGGGGGCCAGGCTTTGAGATCTGAAAAACTCATACCACTTTCTACTTCACTTTCTGTTTGGTGATTGCGGTTCAGCTCTCAGCTTACTACTTCAGCTGCCATGTCCCCACTTCCCCACCATGACAGGCTTCTTTCCTTCTGGGACCACACGCCTCCAATAAATCTTTCCTTTTATAAGTTGCATTGGTTGTGGCATTTCATCAGAGCATCAGAAAAGCAAGTAGCATAGGTGCTTTGCCTTTAACACACGGACATCGGTAGCCCAGTCACCCAAAACATGGCAGACAAATCCTCAGTATCTATGATAGCAGAATGTTCCTGTCTCATCATATTCTGTCCTGAACAACTTCCAGGGCCAGCTGTCCTCTACAAATACACACCTCCGGATCCTTTAGTTGAGACGCTGATGCTAGATCAAGACCATCTGGGTTCTGGGTGGGCTCTGTGCTATACAGGCAGCTTTACACAAATACACACAAAAATGCACATATATGACAGATGTAGATAGATAGATAGATAGATAGATAGATAGATAGATAGATAGATAGATAGATAGATAGATTCATGTATATGGAATAACATATTTACTTTCTTCTGGGGTATTAAAAATTGAGCTTATTAATTTTTCTCCATTTTTTTCTTTTTTTCCCTTTCCCCCTTTTCCTCCTATGCCTGTTCTCCTCTATCTTTATTTAGACACAAAAAATATGTTTCCCTCTCTTGCATACAGCAAAATTGGGATATTAAGAGAGGTGTTGAAGAATGGAACTGTCCTGTGAGGAGATACAGACCCACTAGCCTTCATCAAGTTCTTGGTTCTCTGTTCTGCCCCCCCCCCCCAGCACAATCAATATTGTTCCTGGAAACTGTCTTTCACAGCATCCAAATTCTGGTTATAGTTACTTCCAGAAACAAGGATTGCAAACTCTTGATATAAAGATAAAATGAAGAATAAATAAATGTCTCAATTCAAGGAAATTATGCTAGATACTTAAATGTGTTTTGTGCTGCGTGAATGTTTACAGATCACAACAGTACTGCAGAAGAAAAATATTTGGAGATTCATAATTTGATATAAGATGTTTGCTACCGTAGCTCGCTAATTTAAGAGCTAATTTAGGAGAGCATTTATTCTTTTCTTCTCTATGTATCATGTGTCCTGACTAGTGGGATGAATAGAAAACACAGATGTCTGTGACAAATGCAGAGAACACACTTCAGCCTTCTCAGTACAGATGCAGGAGTTATATGACTATGTTTTTCCTATAGCCAGATAAAGTGTTCATCTAAGTTAATTTTCTGGCTTTATGACTTTAGAAAAGTCGTGAACTCATAGAGTTTTATCCTCTGAAAGGTCTTTCAAAATTATTCAGGCCTATTTTTACATCATGTGCCCTCTACTGAAAGATTTCTTTTATGGCTATTTTAAAGCGAAGAGACTGTTTAGACTTTTACATCATTTTGAATGGAATTTGCCTATGAAAACCCTGTAAGTCCAGTAGCTTCTAAATAGTCTAAATATTCCAGTCAAACATTCCAGTCAAAGACTCTTTACCATGCGTCAGAAAGCAAGCCTGTACTTTGGATGGACCTGACTGGAGAGGAGCAAACAGATGCGAGGCATCTGTAGGTAGAGGAAGGAAGACCACCAAGAGTCAAAGCAGAAGGGAACTGTGGTGCTGACTGGTATTTTAGGTGAGGTACCTTGGTTGGATTTTAACATACTCTATTGAACGTCTAGAACATCCTGTGGACTGTTAATGAGAACAATAGAGCTTGGTGATGACATCAAGATTGAATTTGTTTCCATCCTGAAAGAAATAGAAAAATAAAGTTGCCTTTTATATTAGAATGGAAAAGACCGGGAGAATAATTTGAAGTAGGAAAAAAATAAGTGGGCTGTGTGGGCATGATGACTTTGAGATAAGAATGCAATTCATCAATGGAGATGTGTAACTATCTCAAGTAAATGACTTACATGAGGCTCAGAGAGGGGATCCAAACTGGAGACATCAGCAGCTCATAAATAGAACTTCAGAGCATCAACATAGGACCCACAGGCATATTTTGAAATATCATTTATTAAAGGCTTATTGTGTGCCAACAACTGTTCTGAGTGTCTGTGTTTATTGCCTCATTTAACTCCCACCATGGTCCAACCAAACCTGTGAAATAGTACCATTATCATAGTTAGCAGGTGTGTAAGCTGTTAGCAAAAAGACATCATTTAGTCTGCCCCAAGTTGTCCTGCTAGTACATTCCAAAGCAGATTTTGAACCCCAGAAGTCTGGCCCACAGCCGTCTTCCTAACTCTTCTGCTGCTCTTATTTATATATTGTGTTCCTGCTCAAAAGAGATGTTTGACTTAGTTTAACAAATAAGTGTAGCAGCCATGAAACACATGAAAGATTAGCTAAGTAGTAACATGTCATGGCATTGAGTGTGTGACAACAGAGTTTAGAATATGTATGAATTTCCAAGATAATAGGATGGTAATAGGACATAACAATAATTAGCTGCTTCGTGGTGATTAAATTACATAGTGGAGAGCTGAAAGAATTTACCAGACTATGTAGATTTCCAATTCATAGTCATAGATTAGCTTAGGCATGGGCATTATCAAGTTCATAATGGCTAATCATTCAGATATTGTTCACACCTTGTCCCACTGCCTGACACTTTCCTAAGATCCCACTATCATTTAGGTATTTCTTAATCAACCTTCATGAAGTGGCAGTAAAGAATGCCGCTAGGAAGTTCATTTCATTAACCCCTTATCTCCTAACTCGATGGTTACAATCTATGTTCAGTTAATTCTACATAATGAGCAAGAACTTAGAAAGTTTGTGGAAATTGCTATTCCCTTAACATATAATTATTGAATACCAAATTGAGGATGGGATGGACTTTGCCCTGTGAAAATTTCAAAGACTTTGCCTTGATTTTGTAAGCTTTATGCCAAACATGCTAATCATTTCCTCTCCTTCGAATAAAAAGCCTAGTTCTGTGACTTCATTGAGGGTAAATACTGCTACTTTTCCTAAGCTAGGGTGATTTGCTAGAAGGAATCGCCTGTGTTGACCTTAAAACTGTACATTTAAGCTGTAAGAAAAAGTCTTTCTTGAAAATTCTTAACCAGTTTAAAGAATCATTTGAACCAAGAGTATCTACAGCAGTAATGAGCAGCTGCCCTGTGACACAGTACTGAGCATGGCCATGGGCTAGGGACTTAAAAATGAAGATAATTTTTCCTTTTTTGAGTGGGTTAGAAAAATGAAAAGATTAATAGTATTTCATGACATTTGATGTCTCTGAATAAATAGTTTCACTTAAACATATTCATTCACATACTACCCATGACTATTTTTTGCTTATTTAAAATTAGGTAACTATTTATGATATAGATCATATACCTAAATTATGAACCATTGAAGAAAAAATTTTCTAACATAAGGCTTATATTCTCTTTTTTAAAAAACAAGACTTCATAACATATTTTAGAATATAGAATTGCTATTTGTCCTATACTTCTGTCTTGAAACTTATATCCCCTTCTATATTACAGAGCTTAATCAAATAAAGAAAAGATACATTATTGAAGCAAAACATCAAGTATCATTGTGAAATATTAAATTTAATAATAGTGCACATAGAGAGCCAAACTGAAGTTAGTATTTGCTCATCTTTTTAAATGGCCAACCCCATTTCCTTTAAGGGACTGAATTCCTCAACATTTACATGTCAAGTAGATGACTGTGCACACATGTGTCAGTGTTGGATATTCTCTTTTGAAGGAAGTAGAGAAAGGCTTTTGTGTTGACATTATTATTTATGAGAAAATTTAGACCTAACAAAAGCAAGATTTTATAATCATACATGGCTCAGCTCTCTCCCCTTCATCCCTACAATAATGTGGTTAAGCTGGAAACGTGGGAATGTTGGTTCTAGGGTTGAAAGGAGGAAGCAGAAGCCTGAGTATCCTTGCTATTTAATGAAGAAAGTCACTGTGCTCAGAGTCGATATCCCAGCCTTCTTCTTCCTCAACTTCCCAGGGCTGCAGCTAGAAATGGATGGAAGAAGCCTTGGGCAACTAACCTCCCAGAGATGAAAAGATCAGAGAAGATGTGGATAAGTGTGCTCTCTAAACTCTAAAATCCATCTTGTTGAGGAAATGGGGGATAGACCAGTGATTTGCTCAAATCAGTCAGTATTTGAATAACTGGAAGAGTTCAAGTCTACAAATAGGATAAACTTACACACTTTTGACCATGTCTTTCCCATTACCTAAGGTCAGTGGCAGAGAAAATGAAAGCCGTTTGCTATAGAAGTCCATGTCTTTGTCTTTCCAATGTGTTAAGGTTAGTATGAGTTTCATACCAGAAGTCATGTGATGTGCAATAGCATGGCTCTAATATCTCTCCTTTAGCAAGCAATAAAGCCATATACCTGATGTAGAAAAATGCCAGCAAGTTAAGATTCCAGCACAGCTGTTAGTATCATGAGTGCCAATATGCCACGTGTCACTCAATCTATGTGCTTTAAAAAATAAATTGCAAATTTACTCTGCTAAATGATATAATTGATAAAAATCAGCCTATCTTTGGGTTTAAATGAATTGTTTGTGTGACAGTGTTGTTCTTCATTACATGCCTGAATGCACTCATTAAGCACTGCGAAAGCGATAAGCATTAAAAGGCATAGAGACCATGTCATTGAAGCAGCAGGAAATAACGTGTCCATAGCATCAGGGCCTGCAACTCCTTCTTGAAAAGGGAGTATTCGCAGCTATATGCCTACATTTCATATGCAAGCAGTGACTGCAGTTTTGCTCATCAGTAAGGAATGAGACCTGCAATACCCTTGACTACAAGAATAAGTCTGTTGGGAATGACAATTCTTGAATGGAAGATTTCAGTTTTTCAAATTGTTGACACTGTTTGCCTGTGTTGTTTCAAAGCCTAAACTCATTTTTAAGCTCCTTTTACCTCGGGGTACATATATCCTTGTCCTGGGGAACCTGTGAGCCTTTTTCATCTTTTCCTTGTGGTGATAGCAAAGACTGCTCTTGCCCAGTCTGTCAAAGTCTATCCAAGCTAAATGCAGCTTCATCTCTGCTGGAGATTGCTTCTGAGCTCAACACAGCTGACATAGAAAGTTCAAACAGTCATTCCATTTTGTTTTTCAGAGTTCTGTGATTTAAACAAAGACACATCCACTAATTCATTAGCCAAATATGTACTGAGCCCTGGAATAATCTGGACTCTGGGGATAAAATGTGAACAGAATAGACAAGTTTCTATTCCTGTCGTGCTCACACTGATCAGAGCAGGAAAGAGAGAGACAAACAGCAAACAGAGCTTATGGTATAATGAGCTGCTTGTAATGCATTGTGCTCTGATGTGATTCTGTGAAATTTGGAGGAGGGAAACATGAAGCAGTGAGAGAGGGGAGCAATGGGTGGAGTTAGAAATACTGTCCTACATAGCACACTGTGGTTTCGGTCACTAACAGTTTCTAATGGTGATTCTGGTTCTTTTTCTTCCACAACGAAGGGTTGTGTTTCCTTAGATTTTAAAAATTGAGCATAACTATATTATTTATATTAGCTAATAAACTATAAAGAGAAGTGAGACATCACTGGCAAAGTGAGAAACTAGAAATCGGTGTGTAATGCTTAGAGGGCTTTCTCATTGCTTTGGAAAGCTTTGAGTCTTGTGATTTCTGGTCCAGCAGGCAAGGTTCCTGGAACCTCTCACACTCTTGTCCATATAACAAGATAAATATTTTTTAAAAATAGAAAGAAACTGATCAGTATGAAAAGCAATGTCTTCTTAGATTGCTCAGACAATCATCATGGTGAAGTAAAACAATTTTGGAGGGCTGGACAGGTGATACAGGATATTGCTACATGTTGGAGCAGAAATCAGTTAAGTAAAATCAGGTTGTTTCCTTGCCTATTAGCCAGGCTGCCTGCTTGATGACACGTCACTCTGACTTCTGGGAAATTTTTGGGCTCTCTAAATGTCTCTTCGTTAGCTCCTACTTGGGCCCACTCAACATAATTTCCTTTTTATTATCTCAGATCAAGGTTTAATCTGGGCACTCTGCTAAATCCATTTACCCAAGAAATGCAAGAATCTCAAGAGTATTTACAAGTTATATTCACATCAATAAGTAATTATAGATAACCAGGCAGTCTACCTACATGAAGGTGAAGCATCTTAGGAGTTGTTCTTAATAACCAGAGAGTATGTATACAAAGTGGAACCACCTTAGAAGCCTACCCGCCACAGGAAGTCACCGTGTGATTCAGAGCATTGGTAGAACATGGTAAAGCTTTGTTTTCAATGACATCATATGGTTGCAGGGTAAAGAAGTCTGCCAGGGTACATGTGCAGGACAGGGAGCAGTGGGAAGCAACAGTATTTGCTCAGGAAAAAAAATAGTAACTTTTACTGAAAATGAAGCAAAAGAGGTAGTGACTTGGTTTAAGGCAAAACATTTGTGTGGGTTATAATTTTTAGTGTATAGCTATCAGATAACTGTTCTTACAGTAATATATACTCTAATTTTGAAAACTATGTTGAGTAACTGATTATATTCCTGTGTGTATTCTTTTTTTAAAAAAAGAAAGTTAAAAGCTAACCAGTCATTATTACTTCATTGAGTTATACTTTGCATCAATTAACTAAAAGATACAGGATGAGGGCCCAAAATAGAGGTCACATGACCCATGTGTCCTGAACATTTCAGCAAGTAACTGAGGTCCAACATATGCTGACAGTCACGAAATCAGGTCTCCTTGACAGTCAGTTTGCTAGTAGTTTAATAGAAAACCTAGAGGATAGATGTTGCTAAATGTGTAATTCAAAGACATTGTTTTCAAAAGGTATGACATTATCAGCTACTCAACAGAAAAAAAAAATCCCTTCTTGGGCCCTCTTTTTTCCAGGAGAAATGTCATGGAAGAAGAAAGTCCTTGGAATCTGATGCCTTCAGAGATGAGCCTATTCGTATCTGAAAATGCTCTGAAAATCTCCTTGTCTTAAAGTCAGAAACTGTTAATCTAATGTA
The DNA here is from genome assembly GCA_028551405.1 of Uromys caudimaculatus. Taxonomy (NCBI): domain Eukaryota; kingdom Metazoa; phylum Chordata; class Mammalia; order Rodentia; family Muridae; genus Uromys; species Uromys caudimaculatus. Next base: position 115,722,442 of record CM052701.1, read on the forward strand.
AAATGACTACTTTTGTGTGACTTATATAAAATTTTTCTCAGTTATATATAGTATGTATTTTTATCTATTTTGCTGTGCTGTTTTCAGTGGGATCCTTTATAGCATGTGCCATTTTTAAAAATTTATTTATGCCATGTAGACAGTTTGGCTCAAACTACGAACAGCTGGAAAGGCTTCCTGGACTCAGTGAGTTCTTGAACTTGGAATAGTTATGACAGAACTTGTCTTTCTAAGATACAGAAAGTGGATCCCAATAAAAACAGGAGCAAATCCATTTTCCAGAGTGCAAGGTTTCCACTGAGCAAACACTGTTAGTAGAAACTCGCCTCTTATTTTTTGACAGCTAACTAACATGCTTTAAAAATATCCTGGAGGAGAACCAATCACCACCTCAGTGTCCTCAACCAGTGTAGTTGCATTCCAAATTCCTACCTTACACCCGTATTTAAATGTAGCTCTCAGCCCTGAGTGGAGAAGCCTCTTTCTGAAGCACATCCAGACAAGTACAAAAATCTACAACTTGTCAAAACCAGGGAACAATGGAGTATGGTATACCCAGCTCCACTTGATACATCTAAAATACAACCCCAAGCCCAGGCCCAGGGAATATAACAGAATACATGGTGGAAAGACCGTAAGAGTTGAAGACCAGAATATCTGCTCTGAGACAGTGTCTTATGTAGATAACAGAGAAGCAACACCCATGAAATCTCAAGGCAAGTCATTTAAACAAGATCTGTACAACAGTAGTGAAAGACCCCAACCGTCATTTGTCCCCTTAGCAACCCCTAGACAGTTTAGAGCCTGAAATAAAAATAGGAATGAAAAATATGTACCTGACGAAGCCCCACCTGACCACACTATAGTTTAAAGAAATGAATGACCCTGGCCTGGCCACTGGGCCAAGACACCCTGTTCCAGGAACTGGCTAACTGTAAAAACAGGTTTCACCATTACACTATGGCTTAACCATCTTATGATTAATTTAGAATAATTGCAAGAATGTTTTTGTAACTGCCTTACCTTATGATTGTCTTAAGACATTCTGTATTTTTCCATGACATATGTTTTTCACCTCAGTCCCTTACTTCCTCAGCCCCTTACTTCACCCCCTTTGCTTTGTGTTTTTTCCCTTTAAATACCCCTGACTTCAGTTGCTCGGGGTCGAGCTCCTCTGCCCCTGCGTGGGTTATGAGCTCGGCCCCAGTGCACTGGTCCCGAATACACCTCATGTGATTGCAGCAAGATTGGTCTCTCATGAGTTCTTGGGGGGTCGTACTATCCCGAGGCTTGAGTGAGGGTCTCCCCACTGCGGGGGGGTCTTTCAGTAGTTGATATGCCAATGTGGATGGAAGAAATCCAAAAGGTCCTATACCAAGATAAAGAGCTACATGTACTTACTAACCACTGAGAGAAATACGTCTTCTCCAGTGATGAGTCCTCCCACGGTCTGAATAAAAATGGTCCCCATTGGCTCATAGGTTTGAATGCTCAGACATTAGGCAGTATTACTACTTGACAGAGATTAGGAGGTGTGGCTTTGTGAGAGTGAATGTGGCCTTGTTGAAGAAAGTGTATCAGTGGGAGTAGACTTTGGAGTTTCAAATTCTCAAACTAGGCCCAGTCTGTCTGTCTGCCTGTCTTTCTTTCTTTCTTTCTGTCTTCCTGCTGCCTAGCCAACTAGATATAGAATTGCCAGTTACATTTTTAGCACCATGTCTGCCTGCATGCTGCCATGCTTCCTGCCATGACAATAATGTACTAAATCTCTGCACCTGTAACCCAAACCCAATTAAATGTTTTCCTTTATAGAACTGCCATGGTCATTGTGTCTCTTCATTGCAATAGAACTTTGACTAAGATAAGCCCCCTGATAGTTTATCCAGTCCCAAGGGGTCAGCTCTAAACACATATAAGCAACACCCAACAGACTTAACAAACTCTGTGTGTGTGTGTCTGTGTGTGTGTGTCTGTGTGTGTGTGTGTGTACACAACAATAAAAAAAAAGGATTTGTGAATTTGAGAAGGAATGAAGGGGACACATGAGGAGTCACAGTGGGAGAGGGAAGGAAAGAAATTACCTAAATTCAGCATTCACATGAAGTATCAAAAAATGCCTCATCAAAATGGCTGCCTAAACATGAACTGAGCAAAGGGGAACAAATAGATATATAAACATGGAGTATGAGGGTTTGGGGAAGCTCAGAAGCTCTCAACTTTAGACAAAGAACTAGAGATAAGAAAGGAATGCAGAGGACAGGGAAATAGTCTTTCCTCTGGAAAAGTAATTGGCTACCCCATACCAAGTGACCAACCCTAAAAATATACATATAAATAACATTATACAGACTGTACTGGCTTGTTTTTTTGTGTCAACTTGACACAAGATGGAGTTATCACAGAGAAAGGAGCCCCCCTTGAGGAAGGATGCCTCCATGAGATCCAGCTCTAAGGCATTGTCTCAACTGGTGATCAAGGGGGAGGGCCCAGACCATTGTGGATGGTACCATCCCTGGATCCTGAGTTCTATAAGAAGGCAAGCTGAGCAGTCCAGGGGAGGCAATCCAGTAAGCAGCACCCCTCCATGGCCTCTACATCAGCTCCTGCCTCAAGTTCCTGCTCTGTGTGAGTTCCTGTCCTAACTTCCTTTGGTGATGAACAGCAATGTGGAAGTGTAAGCTGAATAAACCCTTTCCTCTGCTACTTGCTTCTTGGTCATGATGTTTTGTGCAGAATTACAAGCCCTGACTAGGACACAGATTGAGCAGGTTGTATTCATATACTCAGAGACTTATGCATATGTATGTATGCATATATATACATACATGTATATACACACAATTAATGAAAAAAGAAGTCACTAACTTGAAAGAAAAAGAATGGATATATGAGAAGGTTTGAAGGGAGAAGGAGAAAAGAGAAAACGATATAACTGTATTTTAACCTCATTTTTTAAATAATCCTAATAAAATAAACTTAAAATATCTACTGGAAACTTGAGCAGAATATCTGCTCATTTACAGCAAGATAATTTCTTTTAGAAATGCAGAGAGTAGAAATAATGATAATATCTATTTCAACATTAGTTCTGAAGAGTATTGAAATCACCAGTTCCAAACAGCAATTGAAATAAAAGAATTACATAAATGAAAAACTAAACCTTTTTAGGATGTCTTAGTTACTATTCCTGAGATAGAACACCATGACTGATAAGCAATTAGAGCAGAGTGTATTTATGTATTTAGGAATAAACACATTTGAAGAAAAACAGGTCATGTAAAATGTAACAGTGAATGCAAAAGAGAACAAAAGGAGCAGATATGAGAGGGTTTGGAGGGTGGAAAGGGAAGGGAGAAATTATGTAAATATAATCTCAAAAAATTAAATATTAAAAACAACAACAAACCTACCATAACTGAAAGTGTAAGTATCCATGATTTACAGAAGAATGACATCCAGGACTCAAATAGTACGTATGCACAAAGAGTGTTTTATTCTGCAGAAGTCCAGCGTCTAGGGTCTCCCATTACCAAGACAGAGAGAGACACCCAAGTGGGCTTGCAGGCATGATTTAAGCAAATTAGGGAATTTCGGGGTGACCTCTATGTTAATCTATTGGGTCCATCCCTACTGACATTCCATTACTGGGGTGTAGGGACTGGAAACTTGCTGGGAAGATCTGTGAACTGTTACTGAGGAAATCTGGAAACTGCTGCTAACCCACTGTCCTTACTTCAGGCCAGGTGGCTGGGGCATTCCATTACCTGGGTGTGAAGGCTGGAGCCTGGGGTTTTTTTCTATTAGTATTAACTTGCCTGGGCTTGCCCCGACTTGCCCAGTTTCTAGGCCTAGTCTCCTTAACTGCCAATTTGAAGTCTGTCATGGAATCAGTGTAGCCTTCTCAAAACTAACTTCGGAGGAAAAGGTTTGTTTTACCTAATAGCCTGTAGTCCAACATCATTCAGGGAAGGCAGGGCAGGAACTCAGGAAAGGAACCTGGAGACAAGAACAGAAGCTAAGGGCTTGGAGGAACACAGCTTACTGGCTTGCTCTTCATGAATACTCAGCTTGCTTTCCTATAAAACCTAGGACCACCTGCAACAGGAAGTGGGATGTTGCCCACAGTGAGTGGGGATGGGTGGGGGGCTTTCACATTAATCGCCAACCAAGAAAACCCACCACAGTCATGTCCACAGGCCAGCCTGGTGGGTTGTTTATTCAACTGCAGTTCTTTCTTCCAAAATGATTCTAGCTTGTGTCCAGTTGATATAAAACTGTCCAGCACACAAGATAACCGGAACCATTCTGGTTACTAACCTACAGATGAGGAACCGGCTGGGGTTAAAGAGGGAGAGTAAACACCACAAGCCAAGGCTCCTGGATGACACCCCCACTTCACCTGCATTCACAGTGTTTCCTTTGTTTTACTACTTTCTTATGGAAATTACCCAGACACTTTTACTCATGTATGGGCTGGCCCTTGAAAAACCTGTGTTCTCTTCTGGGAAATAGGTTAATAAATAGCTTCACACAATTGCTTTGGATTAGGAATGTAGGCACTAGTTATCATTTTCTTCTTGCTTGCTTGTTTCTTCGTTCACTGAGACAGACCCCCGGTTTAGAACTTCCTGTGTAGCCCGGGCTAGCCTTGGGCTTGAGCTTCTAGGGCATGTGCCACTGCACCTGGCTAGGCTAGTTATCTATCTTCTATGTTCTCTCCTTTTTGCTGTTTCAAGAATGGATTTGTCTTTGGTTCTCCACCTGTAAGACTCTGGGCGAGCCTTAACTTACTGGAGACCCTCGACTGAACACATGGAGTCGGGCATTGATGAAAAATGCAAGAGGAATTTATTGATTCAGCATGCTGAGGTCGCTCTACATACCAAGATGGGAGAGTGACCACACAGAGCCCATTCAGGGACCTTATATACAGATTTTAGAGCAGCAGCCATTAGGCACAATGTGATTGGCAGAACAGTGTGACTTTTAAACTGATTGGTCTTTAGGGAATGAGGTAGCAGGGGCTTAAGCAGCCCCTCCCTTCCAGCCTATGTGAAGCTGTTTCTTCCAGGAGGGGAGGCGTGCCCATGTGCTCGGAAGGGGGAGGGGATCCTGGTGAAATATCTCAAAGTTTCCGAGCTGACTTCTCACACCCTAAGACAACACCACTCAACTCTCAAATCCTGAAAATTACAGGACTCCAATCTTAGTTTGTCCCATGACTGCCCTCAAAGGAAGTTTAAAATCTGTTTACTTAAACATCAAATTTACATTTGCTTATTAAGTATTTATACCCTGTGATTTTTGTGCAGCATAAAGACACAGAATCTGTTGATGACAATTATTTTGAAATAATTCATTTTCTATTATTGCCTTAATAAACATTGTCATCTGCCCTTCCTCAAAGGCAGTGTAGGCTGGTCCTATGAAGGATCTGTCTGTGTTCCTCTAGTCCTCCACAGAATGCTGGTTAATTGTTGAATTGTAGAGTGTCCTAAATTGAGCTGAGTTTGCCCAGTACTTGCTAAGCCTTCTCAGATACAAGTGTCATGAGCTACACCATTCCAGCAAAGAATTGATAAGGAATCTAAATTCCTAATCTATTAGTTCTTCATTCTAACTAAAAGAAATAAAAATGTTAGTTCCAAAGCATTCTCCATTAGTGAAAGGAGAGCCAGATTTCTGACCAGTACTCTCCCGCAGACGCTGGCTTTCCAGCAGGCTGCTCTTGCTAGGGATGTGTTGCCTAGAGACGAAGTGGGCACACAATGGTATTTGTACAAGAAGCAGAAGGTTCTAAATGCAATGGAAGGCTATCATTTTTTTTCACTTACTAGAAAAATGGACCACCTTTCCTGCTCCTTCTTAATCACAAGTGCAAACTTTTAAAATGTCTGAACTTCTCAGAGAAAGTCCCTGTACTGGCTAGTTTTGTGTGTCAAGTTGACACAAGCTGAAGTTATCACAGAGAAAGGAGTTTCAGTTGAGAAAATGCCTCCATGAGATCAAGTGGTAAGGCATTTTCTCAATTAGTGATCAAGGGGGGAGAACCCCTTGTGGGTGGTACCATCTGTGGGCTGATAGTCTTGGGGTCTATAAGAAAGCAGGCTGAGCAAGCCAGGGGAAGCAAGCCAGTAAGTTACATCCCTCCATGGCCTCTGCATCAGCTCCTGCTCCTTGACCTGCTTGAGTTCCAGTCCTGACTTCCTTGGGTGATGAACAGCAGCCTGGAAGTGTAAGCTCAATAAACCCTTTCCTCCCCAACTTGCATCTTGGTCATGTTTGTGTAGGAATAGAAATCCTGACTAAGACAGTCCCCGTCATGTCTCTCTTCTCCAGCAATTACAAAATCTCAGAAGAAACTTTCTGAGGGATTAACATCTCAGCTCCTCCTGTTTACTTCTGCATTTGTGAATGAAAGGTCGCTGCAAGCTGGTAAGCACTGCAGTACTACCATAAGGCTACACCTCAGACTCTGTCTCCATATGGTGATTTCTTTATCCTATAAACAAAAAGCCCTTCCAGTTAGAAATGAATACAAGTGAAACAATGTAACACCTTTAATAAAAGGCAAATCTCACAGATCCTACACAATTGACAAGTCAGCCACCATGCCTGTGAGTCCCTCATTGAGATTATACCAATTGCAGATTGAAAACCTTCATGAAAAAAAATATTTACACTATCTGTGTGAATAAAAGTACAGAATTTTCTTCTCACCATTTCCCCCATAAGATAGAGTGACAACTATTTACAGAACATTTTGATTCTGGAGAGCTGGCTCTGCAGTAGAGCACGTGTACATCTAGAGAACAATCGTTCAGATCCCAGTACACAGCAAGGCAGCTCAGAAGCACCTGTAACTCCAGCTCCAGCAGATCCAATGCCTTAGTCTTGGTTCCCTGCAATAAACATGACATACAGAAAAAAAACCAAATCTTTTAAGAAGGATTTTACATTATATCAATGGCTATACATCTAGAGGTTAAAGGGTAAAGGTATGAGATGTATAAAAGAACATGTGCAGTATATGTAAATACTCCACGAGCAGCTTGTGCCCCCATGGATCTGGCCCCCAGCCTCCTCAGATAACAAAAAATGATGGTAACTATCCAGCAGACTCCAAGTTTGCCTCTGGCTCTTTATCTCTTGGCTATATGCTCAAAGACCACTTCTGTTTATTCATATAATTTTTTTCTCTTATAAGAATATTTGGTGGTTGTATGATTTACCTAAAATCTCATAGCAGGGTAAAGATGAAGTAAGACTATAAAGCTCTCTCTCTTAGACTAATTTACAAATATTTGTACATCAGATCCAGCAGCAGTAGCAATGAAGTGTATTCTCTATCTGTAAGTTAAAAAAAAAAAATGAAACAATGAGAAGGAATCCTTCTGAGCAGGTGAACTAACTATAGTCCCCATTCTAAAAAATACACCATAATAAGATATCTGTTATTTCGATGAGGAAAGTGCATGTGTGGTGTATATATATGTATGTGTATTATATTTTTATAGCTGATATTGTGATAATGGCAGGTTATATTATCAACAAAGACACGGCATAGCCTTCCTGGGAGCTGAGGAAACTGTTAACAATTCTTTTTCATCCCCAATGTGTTTCTTTAGCTTTACTAAGTTGGGTTGCTCCTTGACAGTTCGCTAAGCAACACTATGTTTAATAGACACGGAGCCAATGGTCATATCATAAGTGATGACAAGATGCTCTACCACCACAAAGCAAATTTGTGGCATCTTTATCATTTTTCAGTCACAGTTCTTGGTCTAGTTTCCTGGATTCAATCACATCATGTTAACAATTCCTCAAACCTCGTTCAAGTAGCAGATAGGCATATTGAACAGCAAATATCTTGTTTTCTGCATTTGATGTTTTTGTTAAATGAAGTGTGACATATTATCTAAGTGACAAAAAGTTTGTGAAATCCATAATGTATGTAATGGCATTCACACGTGTTTTATGTGTAACATTCCCCATTCTGAACAGGGGATATTTGATATTGCTTGCTTACTCAATGTGGTAAGGCTGTTTGCTTTAAAGAAACCCTAGACGATATACCCAGAGAACTGGCCTTCAATGCAGTGCCAGAATGGAACCTGACTTAGTTAAGGTTTTATTACTGTGAATAAATACCATGACCAAGGCAACTCTTATAAAGACAAATATTTAATTGGGGATGGGTTACAGTTTCAGAGGTTCAGTCTATAATCATCATAGTGAGAAGTATGACATCATGCAGGCAGCCATACTGCTGGAGGAGCAAAGAGTTCTACATCTTCATCTGAAGGCAGCCAGGAGGAGACTTTCTACTGCAATAAGCTAGGAGGGAGCTCAGATTCCACACTAGGCAGAGCTTAAGCATAGACGGCCTCAAAGCTCACCCCCACAGTAACGTGCTTCCTCCACAAGGCCACACCTCCTTATAGTGCCACTATAGTGGGTCAAGCATTCAAACCCATGAGTCTATGCAGTCCAAACCTATTCAAACCACCACAGGATGTGGACAGAAAAGTGATATTATAAAGAGCCCCATCATCATTCTTTGGGAAAAATGACATCAACTATTTTCACCCACCTGCATTTAAAACTTTTATCATAGAATGTAGAGTTTCTTCCCTCTTCAGTGGGTTTCTAGCTTGGTGTGACTGATGCAATATAACCAGAGGTTTGAAATGGACTTCCACGTCTCTGATGTCACCTTGTCCTCTGCTGTTGCCAGGAGAAAGCTTCCACTGTCTCTCCTATTGGCCCCAAGAGGAAATTCAGGGTCAGAAGAAACAGATTTAAGTTCACAGATTCATGAGTGAGCCGCACATCACATTGCAGAGGATTAGACAGCTCCAGCAAACAGCCAGCTGACATTTGAAACCCTTAGAGGACCCTCAGAAGGGGTGCCTATCCTGTCTGTGCTGGCTCCAGACACATGTACAAATGTAAACTTGTAGCCATCCATGATACAGTGTAGCTGCCACTAGGTGAATTATCCATGCAGAATTCTCTTTGTCCTTCCCAGTGCCTTGTTACACATCCTGGACCACACCCAGAGCTCTTGCAGTAAAAAGAGAAATATGATTCAGTAGCAGTCATAATTCCATCAGCACAGGGAGAGATACAAGAAAACAAGATGTTTACAGCTTTGTTGATAAAGATCTTTCCATGCCCAAAGAAGAGATCATTTTGATCAGTGTTTCTTGATTAGGGACTTATATCTGCTTTGTTGGAATGCTTGCTCAAAATGGGTGTATTTTGGTTCTATCCAGGAGTCATTTCCTGTAAAATCTAAGAGTTGGACCTAGAAATGTCAGAATCCTAATGCTTTCCTCCTGGCTAAGAGCCCATAGTAAGAAGAATATAAGTTAGTTGCTGCATTTGTGCAGATGTGCAACAGAGTACAGAGGTGGGGCTGGTACAGACAAGAACTGTCAACAAAGACTTTGAAAGGTAGAATTTGAATATTAAGAATTATAGGATTGTAGTGTGAAAGAAAGAGATGTGGGAATCATGCAGAAAAAAATACTGTAATGTCTAACATAAAAATTAGAATCCATGTGGCAAAAGCAGAACAGAATTACTGATGTATGGATTTGTTTACTCATTAAGCAATTCGTTAGCATTTGCTATGAGTCAAATTCTAGCCTGAGTTCTTTACAAACATAATAATTACAGCGACACTAGGAGATACATATTGGTGGCATTACTTCATAACACAAGCTAATTGTACTTAACAAGCTGACATTCCTTGGAATAACAAGAATAATTTCCTGTTGCAAAACAATACCAAAATTTCTATCTACTGCTTGAAATCAGATAACATCATTATTTTTATAGTTATTATTAGTTTGCTCACATGTATTTGTGTAACTAGATTTTGGGGTACTTTATGGGTTCCTATTTCTATCACTCTTTTCCACTCTTATCCCTTCCACCCCACCCCACCACACACACACTAGGCAGTAGAGAAAGAACGCTAGAGGGGAAGGGGGCGTCATTAGACTGCAACCTGCTGTCCTGAGCATGGAGATCCCTGGGGCAATTTTGATCTTGTTGTCAGGATAGCTCTAACCAGCAACAGCATGAACAGCAGCAGCTAAAACAGGCCTCAGCTCTTTTGGGGCTCTAGCAATTTTTATACTCTCTCAGGAGTCGCCAGAATTCCAAATGTCATATGCTTGCAAAAACTATCTGCAGCTGGCAAAACTACGCCCCTGCCAGAGCATGAGGCAAAAATGATAGCGCAATACTGTGAAGCAGCCCCATATACCACACCTGGGATCGAAACAAAAACATATTCCTGTAACATTTCTATGTTTTTAAAGAAACCAAACTGCTCACTACATACTTGAATACACAAAGAGCTATGATACAATCTTGCATATGAACCCCTGTTAGGGAGTTTGCTCTAATATTAGGTGGAATACATTTGGGCTTGCTTGTTTCTTCGTTCAGAACTGTAGATTGAGCCCGGGGGAAGTGCTGTACCACCGAGCTATTCCTCCAGCCACAAACTTGATTATAATAAAGATGATCCCTGTTCCTGGAGAAGGAAGATGTTTTTTATTCTCTTTGCAAAATGCCACTGGAACGTCCTTTTCAGTCAGTGAGAAGACCCTGGGATTCTGTCTGGGTACAAAGAATGCACACAGGCAGTGGCTAAGAAAGCATTATGTACTGTGTCCAAAGCTTCATACAGAATTTGATGAAATCTTCTCCATGCTCAATTTTTATCATTAAAAACTAAAATTCTATATACAATAAATATTTGGTAGATGCTATCTCTTCTTGCAAAAGTAGCTGTGATGTGTTAATAAAAAGATAAAGAGAAATAGAATATGTTCTAGGGGGGTGTGGTGAGGTAGGGGGAAGGGGGTGTCTCAGCAGGCCCATGCCAAGGGAGGCACCCCTTCCCCCTGAGTATAGAACAGAGTTTATTCAGGGTATGGGAAGGGGAGTTAAGAGGGTAGTAGAGGCAGAGAAAGGCAGAGAGAGAGAGAGAGAGTAGAGAAGTAGAGGCCAGCTATGAACATGTGGAGAGAGGGGGGAGGGAATAGGGAAGGGAGGGGGGAAGGGAAGAGCCCAAGAGGGCAAATGAGAAACAAGAGAACAGAGAGCAAGAGAGGGAGGAGAGGGCAAGCAGCCCCTTGTATAGTGGGTCAGGCCTACCTGGCTGTTGCCAGGCAACTGTGGGGAGATGCATACCTGACTATTGCCAGGTAACTGTGGGGTGGAGTTTAGACAGAATGCTAACAAGTAGACAGTTATTTTTTCTGCAGATAGGTTCTTCAAATTATTTCTAATCTACATATCTAAAACTCTGTGATACTGTGTGGGAAAGCCTACAAATATATCAATTCTTTAGCCACACTTCTTGTCTTACAGAAAACTTCTCCCTGTTTTAAATCTTTCTTGGTGATTTCTGTCAATAACTAACTAATAACCAGAGAACACAGGGCTTGTATAAGTGAGTATTAACTTCTAAATTTATCCTGTTCGAATAACCAACTGAGAAAACCCCATCAAGTTTTAAGAAGATTGTTTTTCTTATATTAACTTAGCCAAATACTTCCCTAATATTTTCAGGAAAAAAAAGAAAAAAGGATTTCTTCCATAATGAAAGCTCTGTGTCATTTGTTTCCAGAAAATTTTAATCACATGTATTTACTTGTTTGTTTATTTGTTTGTTTATTGTACATAGATGTGGGTGTACATGGGTACCATGTCATGGCTTCCATGTGGCGATCTGAGGACAATTTGCAGGAACTAGTTTCTTTCCTCTATTCTATGGGAACCTGGAATTGACCCTGGGTTGGCAGGCTTGGTGGCAAGTGACTTCCTGACATAGCTTCTTGGCCTCCCATCTCCTAGGTTTTATATTCATCCAGAAAATGCTAAAGAGGAGATGAGAAAACGTTCCAGTTTTATTTCACAATAACCTAAGGCAAGGCTGTTGAAAGCAGGGCTGGAGAGGTGGCTCAGCAGTTAAGAGCACTTGCTACTGTTGCTGAGGACCAGAGTTCAGTTCCCACTGTTCATATGGCAGGTTATCTGCCACCTGTAACTAGTAGTCAGTCATCTGTAACTAGTTCTCAGATGAGTCTGACACCTTTTCTGGCATTTTGGGGCATGGCATATATATGGTACATTTACAGACATGCAGGCAAAGTACTCATATATGTAAAAAATATTTAATGAGAAAAGAAATATCATTGAGAACTTCTTAACTATATTTTGGAATCTATGATTGGTACAACGTGGTGACTTTAATTCGTACAAATTTATTATACATTTTTTAGGATAAACTAGGAGACAGAAGTTTCTCAATGAAAGAAATAATAAACATTTTAAAAGGAAAAGTGAATTATCAGGATTCATGATTACACGTTGTAAGTATGCACTGAATCATCACTTTGATCTGAAAATACGTAAAGTTAAGTGTTAACTTAAAGCAGTAGGGGGAATAAAATCCATTCCAACTTAAGAGAAACAAAGCTTATTAGAGAAAACCAAGCTTGTTTTGTATCTGTAGTCAGTTTGCTTCCTCTAGAGAATGCTATGAATGTAAATGAAAAATGTTTGTATTGGTTTCTCTCTACCCTCTCTATTCCCTACCCGCTTTGTCCTGTGTTCTTACAGATTCATTCCTTGCTCTTCCTCCGCTCTGTCCATGTCACAGGGAGCCTGACCTCTGCAAGGCTCTTTTCCCAGGCTGTGTGTGCTGGCTTCTGGCTGGATTTGGTCTAAAGGGACAACTGGCCTTGATATGTAGACAGGGAACAATGGAGGCATGGGAGAGAGCAGGATATTTTCCTCGTTCTTTCTAAGTTAGTAATTCTCATAGAAGTTGTTGCAAAGTCAATCAAACAAGTATACCAGATGGCCTGAGCATAGAGTTCTGGTAAATTACCTGCTGCATTCCTTTTAACCCTTTATACCTGGGTTTGGTAGCTGCTTCCTGCTGTTGCCAAGTTCCTGAGTTTGTGCGTTTCCCTGTTCCTTACTTGGTTTGTATTGGTTAACTCTTCTCACTGTTGTGACCAAAACACCTGATAGAAGGCAATCTGAGAGGGGAAGAATTTGTTGTTTTGGCCCAAGAGCCAGGCATCATGGCAGGAAGGTGGGATATCTGGACTGGCTTCTATTCATGGTTGTAACTCAAGCTGTTTGCTCACATTTCACTGATCAGAAAGTAGAAAGAGAAAAACCAGAACTCAGCTGGCTTTCCTCTTCCCTTTTTATTAACTCCAAGACCCATTGCTTAATACCACCCACATTCAGAGCATGTCTTTCCCCTGAGGCAATCGTCTCTGGGCATGCCTGCATACACATGCACACAAGTGCCTCACTGAGGTCCTGATCTGTTCTCAGTCCAATTAAGTTAACGCTCAAAATTGACTATGCAGAGTTGTTATCTCACGTTCGTGTCTTTTTAAATATAACCTTGAAAAAAACCCTAAAACACACAATATATTATACACTAATGGTCATGGCCACATGTGCATTCCATGGTAACAACATCTGGAAATGAAATGAACAATAATTCCATTGATGCTTTACACACTATCAAAACATTGGCTTTTGGGGGGAGACTTTACACAGATTATATAACCAATAAGTTCCAGGTTCACTTTAAAAATAAATACAATGGATAGATGTAAAGTAGCAGTTTACATCTCCATAAAAACAAGTAAGTTTAAAAAGAACAGGTTGATATACTTTTGTATAATTATGAATGTACAAGACCAGATAATTATGAACATAAGGACCAGAACAAGAACCCAGCTACGGTACTCCACCTGCTTCCTGCAGGTATGGGATAAATGAGGCACCAGCAGATGCTCTGTTTTTCCTAAGCTAACATTTTGCAGGGACTACCAACAGCAGAGTCCCCTGTCTCGAACAGTGTCAAGGGAAACAGAAACACAGACCTTACATGAATCAACAAAAGCATACTACAACCCACAGAAAGAGGTCGCGATTACAGGAGCTCTTGAGAACGAACACAGCCTTCTCACTTATAATAGATAGCAGAGCATTAGCAACACGTTCTTACAGTTATCTGAGACGCCATCAGGTGAAAGTTTCATGAAAGCAAAATCATTTCCATTTTACTCACTTCATCTCACAAATATCTATGTCTGCCTCTCAAGGGGTGCTCAGTGGAAATGTGTTGGGCAGAGAAAGAAAGAAAGAAAGAAAGAAAGAAAGAAAGAAAGAAAGAAAGAAAGAAAGAAAGAAAGAAAGAAAGAAAGAAAGAAAGAAAGAGAAAGAAAGCTGCTGTTTTAATTTGTAATGCTTCAGTGTTTAATGATAATGTAAATTGCTGATTTATTAAGAACGTCATTTAAATTAGTCTACATGAATAAAATTCCAACCCTGTCTGAGAGACGATTAAGAAGGCTGAATCATCACTATGAAGTCTCTTTCAAATCCAGCATGACTTCCCACATGGGTCAGTAGAGTTAACAGGAGCAGTGAGACCCTCTACGAGATAAAGAGTTCTTCTACTTGCTGGATATATCATACATATTAAATCATATATATATATATATATATATATATCGTGTATATATATCGTGTATATATATATATATATCGTGTGTGTGTATATACACACACACACACACACATACACACACACACACACATATATATATATATATATATATATATATATACACACACACACGATAGGTTCCCTGCTCAAGATTTTTCTCCTTATTTTTCCCTGTGTGAAAAGTTTGTAAATGACAATGTTAAAAAAGAGACTTTTACAGTTTCCACAGGCAGACATATCCTCCTTTGGCCGTTTACAGTAGAGTCAGACATCCCTGTAGTTTGACTAAGCACACTTGCCTTGAAATGGCCAAAAGGAGTAATGGGAAACTGACCCAGTCCCTGCCAGTTTCATTCTTTTCCAGGAATGAACTCAGAACCAACCCTTAAGCAAGGGCTTCCAAACAACATCCCGTACCAATTAATCTAACTCTCTTCTCATAAAAAGAAAGAAACGTCAGCCCCATAACCTTGAAGAGACTGACACATTACCAGAACCAATAAAACTTAATAGGTCTTGAAACCGGGCCAGATTCTAAACATTGGTCTTTTTTTTTTCTTTTCTGTAATAACCACCTAATTTCTACTCAAATATTTGATAGAACACTACAATCAGACTGTGCTGGTGTACCTTATTAGCTGTTTGATTAAACACCAGTGTAGCAGAAGCAAACACATATCTGCAAACAGCACTCGTGCAACAAAGCAAGTAGACAGAATTGTAATGCATTGGAAGGTGCTTTGTCCAAGTGTTTGCATACGGTCTGTCATTCTGCTACCTGCTGAAGCCACCAGTTGGAAGCGAGTGTAACAGAACAAATCATTTGAGGCTCCACTAGTAGCACAAATACAAAATATCCTTCCTCCTCTTGCTCCTTTCCTGAAAGAGACAGGCAAACAGCAGGATCTATCCAGCTATGCTCCCCGGGAAGAGACCTCTTTCTATAATCAAACAGCAAAAGAAACAGGCCCTTGCTTCTAGAAGATCAAACACAAAGAGGCTGTTTTTCTACAGAAAATAAATAAGCAGATATCAAAGATTTATAGAAATTTTGAGTAAGAAACCCTCTCAATCTTTTCACGCAGCTCTGCTGACAGGTGCCACAGCTAGAGATAAGCAGTGGGACTTTATTTTTGCCTGTGGGTCTTCTGTTATTAATTTAGACACTACAATCATAAATTGCCAAACTAATGACCATTTTATGAACCTGGTCTTTTAAATAAAAAAAACCTCATTCATATAAGAACATAAAAATATTTATATTATTTAGCACTTCATTCAAGAGTGGAATTTTAAATTTCTTAGAGAAATTGAAAAATAAGTGGAGCCTAATCAAAAAGTGCTTATTTTGGTGAAATATCAAGGGAAAATATTTCCTTGCTCAAGGTCATTATAGCACATTTTATCACAATAAAATGATTGCTCAGGAAAGACAATTAATTGTGAAAATAATTGTCCTTATTTCTTCATTTAGGTCTAAGTAGCTAATGAATTAGTGAATGGGAAACAAATCGCAAAGTTTTAATGATAGCAAAATGGGCATAATTCCAACCAATGACACCTAGCTACAAACATACTAAAAGGACAAATCTGTGGAAATAACTGCATGGAAGAGAAAAACCTGTTCAGCAAATGACAGGCTTTGGAACGGAAATCATGTGACTGGAGTGGCTATCCGGTCCAATTGCCACTTTCAATGTGTACATTTTATCCAGAAGGTTTTCTTCCCCCACTGCTTTGAGTTTCATCTTTACTCTACTTCTGGGTCCCACAAGACCCAACAAGAGATCATCTGAAAATCAATTAGATTGTGTTGTGGAAGGTACAAGACCTTAGGAGTGATATGGAAGATAATCTCGTTTGAACACCTCACCTTTGGTTATATAACATGCATGCACTAACACACACACACACACACACACACACACACACCAAATTCATCCATGTCTCTGATATAAGGCCCTGTACACTTTATTGATTTACTATCAACAAAAAGACAGGCTCCATAACCCCTTGTCTTCATTACCTACTAAGGTTAAATCAAAATCCAGACATGAAACCCAAAATTCTCAGCACATAGGACATTTTTCAATTTGATATGTAGCAGAGAATATAAAATTTCAAGCCACCCAATTCACAAATAATTCATAAAAAATAAGAAAACCATGACTAAAGTAAATTAGCTGTATGATATTTTCAAAGACAAGTTTCAATTTATTATTTTTATAATTAGTATGCTACTGAGTGGTTAGAAGTCCTAATGTAAATTCTAGTTTAAGCTGGGGAATGGTGGCACATGCCTTTAATCTCAGCACTCCAGGAGGCAGAGGCAGGGAGATCTCTGGGAGTTCAAGATGAGACTGGTCCTCAGTGGGAATTGCAGGATAGCCAAGGCTACACAGAAACCTTATCTGGAAAAACAAATTTTAGTTTTATTGCTATGAACTAAAATAACGTTGGAATAAGTAACTTATGAGTTACACATCTAGGAAACTATTTTTTCCTTTGTTATGGAACACTCATGGCAGGACCTACTTGTAGGGTTGTTAGGAATGCCTTAGCACAGTAAGAGTTTTAGATGTAAAAGCATGCCAAGGACATAATCTTATGAACTATTTTTATTTTTTAAGAGTTATGTTTATGAGCTAGAAATGTTCTCTCTGCCGTCTAGATTTCATAATGTTGATGGTTACTGGGCAGGCTGGTCACTGGAGCAGAAAAATCGGAAATTACCCAGTGGTGCCCAATGCGACCATAAAGACTTGTCTGGAAACATGTGCACAATGACGTCATAGTGGCATGGAGGTCATGCAGTCACCAACCACTTTGGACTTGAGACCTGTGCCACAGCACGGAATGCACGATTGGGACTGTAAACCTGGTCAAAGGCTCATGGAGTAGCAGATCACAGGCCAGAAAGAGGAAGCCACCACTGTTATTTTGATAAAATGGAAAACTTGCCAAACTGCCTTCTCAACACAGATGTTTATCCTGATAGCATGCTGCAGGTCTCAGCCTTGGAGAAAGCAGAAACTCACAGCTGGCCCAAGGACTGAGAATAAGTGTCTGTGACTGGTTTTCCTAAGTGAGTCATCAAAGTCACCCTTTCTGAGGCTCAGAAAACATCTTCAAGAAAGGATGAGAGGACCGTGAGAGCTGGGTGACAAGCAGGAGTGTCTGAAGCATGCTCTCTGGATGTGCTACGGTGTTATACTCACAAGCTCACAGCGGCTGTGATCATCTGCACAAGGACCCACACAAGATCAAACCTGTCAACCTTCCATCAAGACAGGGGAGGGGTTGGGAGACCCCATCCCTAGCTGGGGTGTTTTGAAATTTGATCACTATTGGGTGGAGAATATCTTCATCGGTATAGATACTTGTAAGCTCTCCAACAAATAACTGCCAGCAACGCTAACAAAATTCAGTTTGTCAGAAAAAAAGATAAGAAAGCAAGAGAGGAACTTGGGAATAAAAACAGACACAAAGCAAGAAGAGGTGACAAGACAGAGCTGTATGAGCACATATTTTCAAAATATTTCATATACACATGTACTGATACCATTGCCTCTACTCACTTTTTGACTAAAAGTCACCAACTATCTGTGACAAGTCACACTAGCTGAGCTATGATCTTGTTCATCAATGTTTAGGTGTCACTTTTTGATTGCACAGTCCCCAGGAGGGACCATGTCAAATGATATGACATAATGTTGAATTTAACTAATTAAAATCTAACTAGAAATTCAATAACAATTCACACATATAGAAATGCTCCCTTATGAAGAACTTCATAAACCCTGGGTGTTCCTGTCATATTATCAGATGCTTTTAAGTTTTGTGTTTAATTTAAAGGAACAATTTCTATCCATAGATTTCTAAAATACATTGAAGAATGGTGTTCATGCAGTAACAATGTTTTGTTCACTGATTGTTGGTGTGGTAAGTACTCTGAAAAGGAGCTTAAGGGTAGAATGGTTTATTTTGGCTCAGTTTGAGGTCACAGCCTATCAAAGCAGGGAATTCATAGCAGCAGGAGCCTAAGGCAGCAGATCCCCTTGTATCCTCAGTCAAGAGCAAGGACCAACACATGCCAATGCCCAGCTAGCTTTCCCCTTCTTAGGCCCAGAAACGGAGTTGCTCACTTTACGCTCTTCCCACCTCAGTTAACTGAAGGAAGACAATTCTCGAAGGCATGACAGAAAGCGAAATTGTCCCTCCGTTCATGCCTGGAGGGGTCTTCTAGATGATTCCAGAGCAAGCTGACAATACACAGTAACCATCAGACTGATTCATTGAATGTGGCCAATACTTCTTTGTTAAATAATCAGTATTTGAAGTCTAAAATTATGGTTGACATTTTCAAAACCTCTTGGTTTTATGATTAGTACTAAAATGACTTCATGTTCACCCTAAAGTTAAGGCTAAGGAAGCAACTTCTATTATCTATGCCTACAACTCAGATTCTGGGGGTTTGGAATTAGTAATAGAACATGGTGTTATATCTAACCAAATAAATGATCATTCAATGAAAATAAAGGGACCACCATAAGTGTCCAAAGCTGATTGACTAGGTTGTAACAGGAAACTTTCCAGAAAGCAGAAAATCAATCCTCAGGCAATGTCCACAGTACCTCAACAAAATCTGAAGGTGCTAAAAGTCCTTAAAGTTCGGAATACCCAAGATATAATTCGCAAACCATATGAAACTCAAGAAGAAGGAAGACCAAACTGTGGATGCCTCAGTGCTTCTTAGAAGGGGGAACAAAATACTCACAGGCGGAAATGTGGAGACAACGTGTGCAGCAGAGACTGAAGGAAAGGCTATCCAGAGACTGCCCCATCTGAGGATCCATCCCACATACAATCGCCAAACCTGGACGCTATTGCGGATGCCAGGAAGTGCTGGCTGAAGGGAACCTGAGAGGCTTTGCCAGAGCCTGACAAATACAGAGGTGGATGCTTGCAACCAACTTTTGGACTGAGTGTGGGGTCCTTGATGAAGGAGTTGGAGAAGGGACTGAAGGAGCTGAGGGGGTTTGCAGTTCCATGGAAGGAAGCAACATTGTCAACCAGCCAGACCTCCCAGAGCTCCTGGGGACTGGACCACCAACCAGAGTACACATGGAGGGACCCATGGCTCTGGCCACATATGTGGCAGAGGAGGGCCTTGTTGGCCATCAGGGGGAGGAGAGGCCCTTGGGTCTGAGGGGGTTTGACGCCCCAGTGTAGGGGAATGCCAAGGTGGGAAGGCAGGAGTGGGTGGGTTGGTGGGGGAGCACCCTCATAGAGACCTGAGATAGGAGGTTTCTGGAGGAGAGACCTGGAGAGGGGATAACATTTGATTTTGAAATGTAAATAAAGAAAATATCTAATAAAAGGAAAAAAGATTGTCTCAGAAATAAGACACTTTATTTTGATATGTGTTGAATCCAAGACATTTTTCTGAACCTCAACTCCAAACCTTGACTTGTTTCCTAGTAATTAACTCAGGCTTTGGAGCTAGCCTTAAATATCACTCCCTTAAAGGAACCTTTCTTCATTCTTCAAACTGCACCAGAAGATGAGTTATATATTCTCTAGGTAGTCCATTGTTCCCAGTGCTCACTACAGTGAATGTTACAGTGAATTTCAGTAGTATACTGAAAATTATTTGAAAGTTATTTGTTAGCCTAACAGTTAGCTTCTCTGTTGGACTTAGCACTTCAGGAAGCAGGAAAAAAATGTGTCCTTTGTTCCCTGGTTAATAGGAAAGCACCAATATTTATTGAATAATCAGTATATGGAGATCAGATCTCAAGATTGACAGTTCTTAGGACCTACAGTGTTAGAGGTAAATAAGACATTCAATTTCAATTCTCAGTCTCTATTGTGATATGATAATCTTGAAGGCCTTAGGTGACGACCAGCTGATTGCCTCTTGAAGATTTTCAATGATGTACAGTAAGTGACCTGTGAGACATGAATCCACCATTCAGTACTTGTTAGAATTTCTTCTGCCTAATTCCTCTTATAACTCATATTCACATGAAAGTTCCAATCTCGGGAACATAAATCAAGGATGAGATGCATTCCTTTATCTACACAGGAGTTAACAAATGTGGTAAGATAGCCAGCATATATACTCCAAGTAGTCTGCTGTTCCCTAGGCTTAAGTCATGGATGGTTCTCGCTGTTCCTCATATAATAGTTTTGCTTCTACTTACATTTTCCATTTCTTTATTCAGATTGTCCCAATTCATATCAGGTTCTTACAACACAAGCTTAAATGTGGTGTGATCCAGGCAAAGTGAAAGCTTTATCTTTCTTAGTTTAGACCCTGATATTTTACCAAGATAGCTTAAATGCATTGTGACTGAAATCTTATTCACCTTATAAAGCTGAGTTCTATCAGGTTTGTCACATACTTAGCAAAGCTGTGAGATATTTTTGAAATTTTTGAGCAATGAATTTTCTTTTTCATGTTTCACCCTTGTTGCCTGATCTATGGCTGGTGTAAGTATGTGAAGTGTCTTTTTAAAAAGCTTATGTCATAACTACCACAATAAGAGAGACATGAGTGTTTTTCCTTTTTTGTTTGTTTTGGTTTGTTTTTCTCTCCCTTTCTTTCTGGTTATTTTCATTTGCTTCAAGAGAAAATTAAACTTGGTCTGTTACAGATACAGGACCATTATTCCCACACCATAAACTTTTTCTGAGGAGACAAACAAATATCTGTCCATCCCAGACAGGGCACCAATGGCAGACCAAATAAACCATTTCACTTGACTTAAGCTTGGTGAACCAATGAGTTCAACTAGGTTCATTTACAAGAGCATGGTGAGCTTCTGCCTACAGCAACACAAGCAACCTTCAAGAAGCTGTACCACTGGGAGAAAAAAAATGTCTCCTCCATCCCAGTAACCAGGAGCTGCTCATATCTCTTCATGGAGATGGCTCATTAGCTCCCACTCTCACCTTTGCTATGATGGAACATTAAGGCACCCAAAGTTATTAAGGTCTTGTACGGTTAACCACAACAATTGAAAACAATGACTATGTTGGGTCCTGGGACAGCACTTCACAATTCCAAAAGACCGAGTTCTAACAACTGCTTTGCTCCGTAAAAGTGGAACTTTTATTTTCACATTGTCATACTATCTGGGCTTTTGAAACCAAGTTTGTATTATCTTTTCTGTGGCTACATATTTGACAGAGATAACTGATAAGCAAACAGATTTGCTTTGGATTACAGTTCTAGAAAGACTCCATGCTATCACAGTGTCTTAGTCAGGGTTTCTATTCCTCCACAACCATCATGACCAAAATGCAAGCTGGGGAGGAAAGGATTTATTCAGCTTACATTTCCATATTGCTGTTCATCACTAAAGGAAATCAGGACTGGCACTCAAGCAGGTCAGGAAGCAGGAGCTGATACAAAGGCCATGGAGGGATGTTACTTACTGGCTTGCTTCCCCTGGCTTGTTCAACTTGCTTTCCTATAGAACTCAGGACTACCAGCCCAGTAATGGCACCACCCACAAGGAACCCTCCCCCCTTGATCACTAATTGAGAAAACTGAAGCTCCTTTCTCTGTGATAACTCCAGCTTGTGTCAAGTTGACACACAAAACCAGCCAGTACACACAGCAAGAAGGTAGTGCATGGCAGGGCCTTCTCAAATTTTGGTAGACAGGAATAAGAAGAGACTGGCACCTGATAACTATCAAAGGTCCACCTCTAAGGACTATACAGCTAGGCCCACTTCCTAAAAGCTCCATAGCCTTCAAAATAGTACAGTCAAGCTGGACACTAAGCATTTAAAGCAAAAGGTTGTCTTGTCAGAGACTTTTCAGATTCACACCATTACAAAGTTCAGGAAAGATGCAGTACATGAAGCCTCTGGCTCCTAGCATAGAGCCATGTTGGGTCATTGACATTCAGTCCCACTAGGTGTCCATCACACAAGCCCCTTTTCCTACCAAGTCCTCACATCTCTGAGCACAAAGAACAGCTCACCATATTCATGGCTCACCTCTCTGCAAGTTATAAAGTGTAACTGCCCCTGGGAAATAGATCATCCTTTTCTAAGCTGGAAAATGGCCACCCTTCTCTAGTCAGAACTACTCTGGGCTTTCTTTTACTCTGTTCCTGTGGCTTAAGTTCTTATGCTCCTATTTGTTCATAAATCATGAGCACTATGGTAGATACTTTTGATTGTCAACCTGATTAGATTAATAAATGCAAAGCACCTCTCTGTCTGTGTCTGTGAGAGTGCTTCCGGACACAGAACATGAGCTCTCTGAGCCAATGGGCTGACTATTGCCTTGATAATTTCATGTGGTGGCTGTCTTAGTGTTCTGTCACTATGAAGAGACAGCATGATCTAAAAGCAAGCTGGGAAGGAGAGGGTTTACTTGGCTTACACTTCCATATCACTGTTCATCATTGGAGGAAGTCAGGATAGAAGCAAAAACAGGGCAGAAACCTGGAGGCAGGGTCTGATGCAGAGACTGTGGAGGAGTGTAACTTACTGGCTTGCTCCTCATGGCTTGCTCAGCCTGCTTTCTTTATAGAATCCAAAACCACCAGCCCATGGTGGCACCACCCATAATGGCTGGGCCCTCCCCCACCAATTGAGAAAATGCCCTAAGCCTGCCTATAGCTCAAACTTATGGAGGCATTTTCTCAATTGAGTCTCCCTCCTCTCTGATGACTCTAGCTGTGCCAAGTTGACTTAAAACTAGGAAATACAACAACATTATTAAGGTGGCTAAGAGTTAGATGGAGCCTAGCTGGATGAAGCTGTCAGCAGTGCTGGAGCTGCATCTGGCTTCTTTCTGGATTGTCTGCTTTTCTCTGTTTCCTAACCCCATGACCTGAGTGGGCTGCTAGGTCATGCTCCGCCTGCCTCGAGGGAATGGCACCTCTGAAATCATCCAGCAAAATAGATCTTTCTTCCTTTGGGTTGCCTTTGGGATGAATTAGTCAGAGAATTGTGAAAGCACAGCATATCTGAATGAGCATAGTTTTGTCTATCTCTTGAATTATTATTTCAGTTATTTACAGTTAAGAATACATACACAGACTTTAAAAATGGCTTATCAAGCTAGTCTGGACCAGCAAAGTCACCATCTTTAACTCTTAGTTGTTTCTTTCTTCCTACAACCTATTTATAAGTAAGCCAGTGCACGCCTGTGTCTCCCTCAATCCTTTCCCATGATCTAATGCTTCTAATACAGGGAGAAGACTGGATTCTGTTACTGGACCACTATTTTTCTCTAATTTTTCATATCATTTTTCATCCTTTGTCTCTTGATACCTCTGGAAATGCTGCCTCTCATATGTTTGCGTGTTCAGATTTCTGTTACCTTGGCCGTAGTTTGCCAGAGTGTTTTCTTGCTCACAGGATGATTCCATGTGGGAGAGCCCTGTAGTTTCCAGTACCGTGCCATATCTTACTAGTGTTAAATTACAACTTGTTTTCAAGTTTTACTCTTTATTTTATCCAAAATAATGTCCTCTGAATTTCCCTTTTCTGTTTTTCCTTCTGATCTGTCACATTGGAGAGTTCATATGAAGGACGTTTTTTTTCCCTGACAGGGATTTATGGGTGATGGTGAAGCCTTCCTCATTCACCTGAAGTACCCTCAAGACACTTTTTGTAAGCTTTTGGCTTGGGAACTTGCTTTGACCCAAGGACAGGAGCCATCCAATCCCTGGCTAAAGCAATCTCCATCAGCACTCTGAGAGCCAAAAAAGGGGAGAGGGTTGGCCAGAGGACTCCCAGGACTGAACCCAGATTGTCTTTCCAATTCAAGGTCACACCTGGCTCTTGTTTGGATTAGGTTCATCTTGTTTTGTCTTATTTTTCTTGTTTTTCAGTACTGGGGGGATTAAGCCTAGGGTCTCACATATACTAGGCCACATAAATTTTCTATTACTGAGCTATACAGCCCCAAGCTCCTGATTTTAGATTTGTTAGCTGAGTTTCTCTATATCAGCAATTTCTCCTCTGCTGGGTGGATCACAGAATTCTTTCTGAGACAGGTTTGAGATGGTGGTCCAGGCACCTCCCTATCTGCACCTTAAGTGGAGCTTGGCCCCATTCTTCCTGATTCCAGCCTCCAGCATCTAAGCATAAAACACCAACTTCCTCAACTTTGGGGATTATGTAATAACTGATTGGCTGGTTTTCATCCTTTCTTTCTTTCTTTCTTTCTTTCTTTCTTTCTTTCTTTCTTTCTTTCTTTCTTCTTTTTGAGACAGGGTCTCAATGCATAGTATATGTAGTAAATATATATGGTAATTATATATAGTAAAGATATGAATATAAGAGCCACATACATATACAACATATGCATCATGTATACACATACACATACACATATACATATATTTCTCCTGGATGATCTGGAACTTACTGTGTAGAAAATATCAGCCTGCCTTTGCCTAGCCTATTTTTTACATCTCATTAATAAAATTTGTACACTTGTAAGTAATTAATAAAATACCATTAATCTGTTCATTTTTACAACTGAAAAATTTTAAATTGTGTTTATTGCAAAAATTTAGGACACACACTAAAAGATTACTATCTTTAGCAAATGTAATAACATGTTATATTTTATCCTGCTACCAAATGTGGGAAAACAGGTTAAGAAAATATTAGTAACCCTGATATTGCCATACCATGGAAGATCAGAAGACGGTTTATGAATTGAACAATAAAAATTAGTGTTTTAAATATAAGACAAATATTACATTTCTTGGCAAGTATTTTAAGCATGTAAATTGGCTGTAGGAATCAATAGGCTAATGTATTTACCTATTATACTAAAAAAAAAAAAAATCACTAGCTTTCTACTAGCACCTAATGTTCAGAAACAGAAAAAGCAATCTAACCTGAAAATAAAGGCCAGAAACCTTTAAGGTGGAAACAATTGAATAACAATTGTCTCCAGGCACCAGGAAGCTGCTACAGTGACATTTGGAGACTGGGGGTTTTTATCATTAACCCGCTGTTCTACTGTTTCCTTTTAAAAATAAGCCCTTAACTTAGATTGACATCTTTAAGTATCTTAGCTGAATAGTTTGCATTCTACTGCAACATTTATGTGTGTGAAAAAGCAAATGCACCACATGCATTCTGCCTTCAGCATTGACTTACATCTTACCTTGTGAGATTTCAGAGCCAGGATAATTTTTCAAGGAGAGGAGTCTATTGGACAAATTGGGTTTCTTTCTCTTTTTTTTTTTCTAATGAAAAGAAACCTTTTCCAGAAAAAAATG
The DNA here is from genome assembly GCA_028551405.1 of Uromys caudimaculatus. Taxonomy (NCBI): domain Eukaryota; kingdom Metazoa; phylum Chordata; class Mammalia; order Rodentia; family Muridae; genus Uromys; species Uromys caudimaculatus. Next base: position 115,748,281 of record CM052701.1, read on the forward strand.
TTGAATATGAAATCAAAACTCCCAGCAGTTGATAACAATCTTACTTTCATGAAAGAGCAGTCAAGAAAAACACATTCATTTATCTATTTCCAAGGTTTGCTGCAGTTACTGTCAGAGAGCTGAGCAATGTTCCCATTTTCAATAATGATTAAATAAGTAATTGTTTCATTAGTCTTAATCTTGGGGTTTACTGTAATCTAGGTTTCATGAATAAGCATACTAATTTGTCTGATTAATTTCCTTCCTGCAGTAATTTCAGTTAATAAGAGTGATAAAGGAAATATACAGAAAATGTAACATTCCTGTAATTACCAACCAAAGTTATGAATATAAAAATAGGCAATTGTCAAAATGGAGAATGAAAAATAATAGAGTAGCACAGATTTAGTAATTTACATAATAATATTAAACAAACTTGGTACATAATGAATGGTCAATGAATCTGCTTCAAATGAAACTAGCTGACCTCACACACAAAACTGTTGTAGCCTTCATGTCCAATAGCAGAAGACCTCTGAGTGCATTTCTGTCATTAGGAAAATAAAATTACCTGTATCCACTATACAGCATTATCTTATAAATAATTGGTGCTTCCTAGGGGCAAATATCCAAATCTGTGACAGAAGTTCTCTCTATAAAATATCAAAACCAATTTCCACAGCACACATATGAAGCCAGATCTTCTTGCGGTTCAAGTCTCATGTTGAATGCTTGCTCGGCAGCTCAGTTGTATTTACCCAAGCACATCTCAAGGAAGGATCGCAATGCTGAAGTCAGGTTTGAATGAATTATTTATGTTTAAAGGTTTATCCTATTTAGGATTCACAATATACCTTATTTTACAACAGAAAGAGAAATTATGGCTCAATTTACTAAAATAATTATAATCATAATCATGTCTGCTCTTGAAGATTGTCAAACATCTCCAGAGTGTAGTGCTTGTGTTTCCTTTAGTAGACTCCCTCTTTTATGAGTTAATTAAACAATTTCACGGCATTATTTGTACAACTCTCCTGCGCGGCATATTGTCTGCGTAGAATATTCCCTTTAATAGCTCCATTCTTCAAACAGATGTTCATTTAAATTTTTCACAGATTTTATTTGAAGAACAATTTATTCCACTCTGCTGTCACCTTCCTTGGGATTGGAAGTGCTTCTTTTTCTACCTTGCAGAAATCCTAATGTGGCTTTTTAGTTTTGAAAGGAGAAAAAAAATTCACTGGTGCGACTGTCTCAGGTCAGTATGCAAAAAAGAAAGAAAGAAAGAAAGAAAGAAAGAAAGAAAGAAAGAAAGAAAGAAAGAAAGAAAGAAAGAAAGAAAGAGAAAAACAGAGACAGAGAGACAGAGAGAAAGAGAGAAAGAGAGAGAAAAGAAAGAAAGAAAGAAAGAAAGAAAGAAAGAAAGAAAGAAAGAAAGAAAGAAAGAAAGAGAAAGAAAGAAAAACCCAGCAGAGATGACACCCACACAGGTGCTGCTCCATTTTACCTTCGACTGTAAGATGAAGTTGCAAGATCTGTCCTCAAAGGCTAAGAGAAATGAAACCATGAAACCAGTGATGGCACATTTCCTCATTCCACTTTGATTCTAGATTTTTCCCCATAAGGTTCCATATATATTAGACTCGCTATATGTTGGAGTAAAACGACACATTAAAGAGAATGAAAACCACTTTGTTTGTCAAAAGAAACGATCCTGTCATTCTTGACACATATTTCCTATAAATTGTCATTAATTGTCTTATTTTAGCATCCACCTTGTATATTAAGGAGGAAGGAGATGCCATCCACCAAATATATTGAAGAGGAAGATATTCTTCCTGCTTGACTCCAATCATGTTGTGCAGCCTGTGGTCTGTTTGCTCTGCAGCTCTTGGATGTGTAAGCCTCTTCATTTTCTCTGTCCTAAGAAGCTGTGGTGAAGAGAAGAGAGAAAGTCACCATGATCCCAGGTGAAGACGTTGCATCTCCGATGCAGAGACATCATTGTGTTTCTTTTTGGGTGGAATCTCATTGCAATAAATTTGTTCTTTCACCTGTTCTCTGAATCTGTCCTAGGCTTTGAACTATAGACTTTGAACCCCTGAGTACTGCTTTGAAAACCTGCACTCATTTACGTGGAAGAACAGGCATGAGAAAAATCAGAGATCCACATTTCTTTCTATTTCACATTTCAACTTGGAATTTGGTTCTGCTGCAATAAGAAAACTTGAAAAGAGGATATGATAAGTAATGTTTATAAAACGAAAATCCGAACATATTCAGGTTAAAAGTATGTAAGATGTTGATTGTTAGAACGTTCTGGAACAATTGTGCCATGGCACTCGTCTCCTGAGCCAACATGGAGTGATCAAGAAATGACTCTTAAAAACATTGCTTTCCCTGGAGCTTTTCAAGTCTCAAAACAGCATGTGTCTCTAAGAACACGTTTCAGGGCACGTCTATGCCTAGGAAAGACCATTCTAGAAAGAAGAGTCTCAGGGGCTTAAGGACAAGCTGCATTAGGAGGACTCTCCTGTCAAAAGCATGTAGCCGACAGGGAGTGATCTGGAGTGGAGTGTACATGAGGTTGTTGGACGTTGTCTTAGTTCCCCATTGCTGTGATAAAATATCTTGACCAAGGTAACTTAGACAAGGAGGGGTTTACTTGGGCGTACAGTTCCAGAAAGGTGGTGGCTCATCCTGATGGGAACCATAGCAGCAAAAACCAGGCTGGTGCAGGATGCTGAGGGAACACATCTCAGAATGTAAGCACGAAGCATAAAGCAAACTGGAAAGTCTTTAAACCTTCAATGGACACCCACAAGGCATGCCTCCTCCTGCAAGGTCATGCTTCCTAGGCCTTCCTAAACAGCAGTACCAACTGGGGACCGAGTATTCAAATGTCCAAGACGATGGGGAACATTTATCATTCAAAGAAACCAAGCACCACAATGACTTGACAGGAGAGGGAGTCCACATAAATACTACTTAAGTGGTCTGAAAACCACCTAAGCTATTTAGTTAGATAAGGGTGGCATTTTTTTTTCTGGTTTTCTTCGAGACAGGGTTTCTCTGTGTAGCCCTGGCTGTCCTGGAACTCACTCTGTGGACCAGGCTGGCCTCGAACTCAGAAATCCATCTGCCTCTGCCTCCCAAGTGCTGGGATTAAAGGAGTGTGCCACCACTGCCCGGCAAGAGTGGCATTTTAAACACATTGTGATATATCTAGATAATAAATACTTTGAAAAACTAAAGTTGATAATATGGATTTTTAATCTATTAGTACTAGGAAATGATTATAACATAATCATCTTGTTAATTTCCTTGAAAGTCATGATTGCTTAGGTTGACTATGGGTAAATGTTATTTCTTACGGAATTCTTCTATTTCATCTACATTGTTAATAACTTAAGTACTGACATTTTAACCATAGTATACATATTGATGACTGCGTTGTAAATATTATTTCTGGCATTGTTAACATTTGTTTCCTTTTGTATGTGATTATATATTATATACACATGTGTGCACAATCACAGAGGCCAGAGAAGGACATCAGGTGTCTTCCTCTGTCACTCGTCATGTTATTTCTTCAAGGCCAGGTCTCAACCCAGGAGCTATGCCTACTCCCCATTTATCCCTCTCCCTTCTAGGCTGGTAACCAGCATGTCGCAGTGACCGTAGGGCGTCTACTCCCCGCCCAACAGCAATGGGGTTGTAAATGCATGCAGGACCATTCTAGGCTTGTTATGTGGTAAACTCAAGTCTTCATAGCTTCCAATCAAGGACCCTTAACTACTGGCCATCTCTGCAACCCTGTGTTTTGCTTTCTTTCTTTTTCCTGATGCGGTTTTCAGGCCTTTAATAAATCGAATTTGATTCCTCTATTTTTTTCTATTACATATTTTTCTTCTATGTCATCAATCTTATTTTCATTAAATTTATGTTTTTAGGAACTCTGTTTCTTTGATTTGTTGTTTCTAGAATTTCCTTCAGTTCACTTTGTTGGTTTGGATTAGATCACTTTTTTTTCCTGTTTTTGATATGGGAGTACATAATTGTCAGCCCTCCTTTTTAATTTGATAACTTTCTGCTAGGAAATGATAATTATATTTTTTTCAATTTATGTTAGAAAAACATAACTTAAGTTGATAAGTTTTAACACCAACAAAAAGCAACAGTATAAATATCAGGTGTCACAGCGGCAGTAAGGCCCATTAAGAGAAGCTGTTTTCTTCTAGTCAAAAGAATTGAATCTCTGGCCCGGCTGGAGAGCTAGCATTCCCTGTGGGCAGGCCAGTCACCTGGATAAAGGACCAAAACTTCAGAAAGGTGGTTCTACCTTTCTACCTCAAGCCACGCTAAAGCAATAAGAGGAATAGTTCTCATTTTGATGACCTTTCCTTCCCAGAACTCTGCCCCCCTAGTGCAGTCACTCCAGAGCCAGCATAAGGTTCTGTTGGGTCAGGACTCAGAAAGACATGACTTTCCCTTTTACATCTCAGCTTGCTTACTTTCTAGTAAGTTGGCCAGAGCCTAATGGTACGTTTTCTGGCACTTTGGTCTTCCTAACTCTTTCCCTGGGGCCTCCTTCCCCACCACCATGCAGCTGCTGCTCTGTCATGTGACTGATACTCTTGCCTAACTCAATGGCCTGACTTTCTCTCTTCCTCTTCTCCATCGCCTGCTCTGAGCACCTGCACAAGATCTGGAAAGTGCATGCTTTGAAAGTCTATCAAAATGGTTCCATGTGACTCTGTTCTTGAATTTTCTTTTTTATTAATGAGACTAAAATCCTCCGAAGGAGTCCAGCTTCCCTGGTAACCTGTGTGACTCTATCATGACACCTTAAAACTTTCCAGTAACATGAAGTACCCTAAACTGTCGGTCACTGAGCTGTACAATAAATGTCTACCGAGTGTCTACTTCAGACAAGGAACTGAAGACAGTGGTGAAAAGACATATTCTTGATGTTCATAAAACTCATAGTAACGGGGGGGGGGGGGCGGCTGGTAGTAAACACATACACACACAGGAGGCGATGCTAGACATCCAGGCATTTACTGAGAGCCTACTATTTGCCAGCATTTATTCAACAACCGTATTCCCAGTTTTGAAATTAAATAAGGCTGGGATGATCATCAAGATGCCCCCCTCCCCCAAATTCAGATATCACTATGCTAGGATGTTGTCCTCATGAACTGCATTTTACTAATGATACAACAACGAGTCCCCAGGGCCAAGGAAACAAACTCATGAGCAATGAATGGATGGAGAATTCAAATAGCAAATTCTACCCGACTTGTCAAGTCTTCCTTTAGACAGCCATGTATTCCCTATCCATCCTGTTATACTCTGTGATTCTAAGACACTGGTAAGCCACACACAAGAGCTGAGATTTCCAATGGCCTGTTGGTTGTAACACTAGCATTCCAGGCTTAATTTGCAGTCTCTAGCTGGAAGGATACAATTACTGAAAGATGGGCAGGCACGATCTTATTTACTTCTACGATTCACCGAAAGATATATGAAAACAATCATGTTCATGTTTGAAATGTGTAAAATGGTCACAAGCAGGAAGAGAGGAAATGTGCAAAGGACTGAGGTAGACCTGCTAGAGAAAACCACAAGCACCAAATACAGGCCTTAGCACGCATGGCCATGGCATCCCAGAAAACCCACACTCCACAGATGAGGATTTCTGTCAGCCTCCAAACGCAAAACCTCATTATCCTGCATCCCATTTCCTTCCTTCTAAATGGTGCCTTGTTAGAGACTCCTTTTCATGTCCTCCCAGTCCTTCCCTGTGAAAATTGCCACAGATAAACAAAAGGCACAGTATGGGCTCCCTCCACAAACAAGCTCCTTACAGGAATCTCTTCCCCTTGCTCTGCTTCTCCGCCTTTGCTTTGCTGTTCCTGGCAGACAGCAGACAGACTGCCCAGCTCTCCTGTCAGCAGATGAAACTGAACAAAGAAATCCCCGGACCCAAACTGTTCAGGAGAGCATCTGCAAATGCTTCAGGCCTGGTGGTTTTCAAAACCCATGACTCTTTTTTTAAAATTAAGATGGACGAAGGACACCAAGAGAGATGTGGGAGGGTTGAGAGAACAAGAAGGAATAAAGAGGCAGGGGTTCTGCAGACATCCAGGAGGTTCTTATATAGGGGTGGGATGCTGAGCCCTGGGGACCACTGAAGGATGGAAAGCACAGAGTTGGCCTATCTTTGGCATGTACATACCCACTTCTTTCAAAGTCCTCTCTAGAGCTAACTAACCTAGATGGCTGAAACCTGGTTTTTCTCTCTGATAGGCTTAGTTTGTAAAGTGAGGGCTTTTAATTTCTCTGTGTCACAGAAGAATGGAGCCTAATTAACACTCCCCTAATAACCTGCAAATAGCAAAACCTGCTGTAGGGGGAAAAATCACAGTCACACTTTCTTTTCAAATTAGGGCCCAGAAATGCTCTTAATTAGCTAAAAATCAATTATCAGGACAGCAAACTGAATGGATGGATATATATATATATATATATATATATATATATATATATATATATCACTAGGGAAAATGTGGATGAGACATAAAGCCACTGATTTGCTTAAGGCAGTCAGTGAAGAGCTAGTAGTACCTAAAGGAACTTATCAATGATGCTAGAATCTGAAGGTCATTTGTTACAGCAGCAGCCTCTGTCCCACACAAATGGAGAGCAGAGAGGACTTGGGTGGTTCTAACATTGATTGTGCATTAAAACCCAGGGGCATGGAGATCGTGTGGGACATCAATAATGGTCATACAGATCTTGGCATTCACTTGAAGCCACATGTATAAATGCACAAATATGGAATTAGCAAGAGAGGTGCTTTTGGCTGCTTGTTAGAATCTCTTCATGAGCTACTGGTTCTAGTTTTGTGCCTTTGTAGCCAGTAACTATTTAATAATCACTTCCTTTAGGACAGTGTACAGCTCAGAACTTAAGATTTGAGGAAGACAGAAAAGTGTTGCTAAGGATCCCAGAATGGGGGTTACAAATACCCCTGTTTATGGTTTGTTCCTGCTATGGTATTTTATTCTAAAAGTGTTTGGTAAATGAAGTGGCTTAACAGTTAACAGTGAGATGGCCACCTCACCTCATGATAATTAGTTAAATGAAATATCAAATTACAACGATGACACCTACCATGACCGCCTTCCATTCTAGACCAACTCTACATTTCCAATGGGCATTGGAGCAGCTTCTATCATGAGAGCAAGCACTTCCTCTTATTACAGCTAAAATCAAGGGTGTCATTAGTTACTCCCTAATGTCAGTGGATTCTCTGCTCTGGCTGAACAGACTGACAGTATCTTGGCATGATTGTTTACTTAATGAAGTATTTGGAGGCCTCTGCTGGTGTTTAGGAAAATATCAAGCAACGCAAATCCAGTTCCTTAAAGAACCCCAGACAGGCAAGCCTTGTCTTCAGGTGAGCGTTATTCAAAATCTCAATCACACATTTCTCACCACCCTCTCAATGCTGGAAACACGGGAGAGCTGATCATTATCGCTTCCAATGTCACCTTTCCTAAGGGCAGGGTGTTACTTCAGGTGACTCCACATCCTTTGCTCTGGCAAATGCCATCCAGCCCAGTTCATCATTGCTGCGCTCAGTCATCAGCCTGAGATTATATTTTTTCACCCTCTGTCAGTTTATATCACATCTGAACTCACTGTTCTCTGGGGATTAGGGAAGCTTTTCCATCAAACCAGTTATTTGCTTTTATTTTTTTTCCCCCAGCAATGGCAAAACAGCTTTGTTATAAATGAACAGTGTCTGCATCAGATGGGGGGGGATCATCTCCTGGTTTATGTCGGCTATATTTCCAGTCTGGTAAAACCAACAAGCATACAAAACACAGCGAGGCAACTGTCAGCAGGAGAAACGCGGAGCAGACAATAAAACCTGATGCAGACAGCTCCCAGGAGAGGCCAGTAGAAATACAGGAGGTAAAATGTAAGCAGAAAAGGTAAGTTCATACTGGTTTTTGGCACATCCGCCCATAGGCTGGTCGTGTAGGATTATTGGAGACTGCATCTATCTCCTGGAGCGGCTATTTCACACCTGTGGAATACCCTCAGCTCCTCTGAATGAGGTAGCTCCTCCACTCATGGAAGGATTTAAGTATGAGTCCTTCCCTAACTGCAAACCCAGCAATTAGGAATAGGGGTTCTGAGAGAGACACTGACAGACTACGCCAAAATATATGAATTTTGTTTTGTTCTTGATATTTATTGATTCTCGGTGTTCAAATGCATATGAGACAAAATTTTATGACTATGGGTAAACATAAAGACTATTGAGAACCCATTACCCTTCTATAGTCAAACATTCCTTCCTTCATAGCTGAGCATTGATCATCTAGGCAGTGTCACAAAGAATTTTCTTGGAAGAGTCTTCATAGTATCTTAAATGCAGAATGACTCTGACTGTCCCAGCCCTGATCCAGAATCATTCTTCTGAAGGATACCAGCCTGGGCTGTACCAGATCTCAGCTGTGGATCCAAGCACTCCTAGGACTGAGTAGGATTTGGGTTATGCCACTGTTCATGGCAAATGGGAACTTCCTTCTCTATATTAAAATAAAACATGGCTAACTTTCCCTGCCTTGCAGAAGTGTTATGAAAATTAAAGAATAAAATAAGATAAAGACAGTAATTCATCTTTTCAAATACCATGAAAAGATAACAAATATATTTTCCAAGGTTCAAAATCACTCAAAACCAAGGATTTATTGAGTAAATCCCACTGTTTTGTTACTGTTCAAAAACAGAAAGTTTTCTGATGTAATGATCTTGAAAAGTCTAGTCTAGTACATACTGTTCTCAAGAGGGGCTGAGTTTCACTACCAGTACCCATGTTAGGTAGTTGACAATTATCTGTAAGCATGTCTCCAAGGGATCCAATACCCTCCTCCAGGTTCTGTGGGCTCCTTCACTCAGGAGGACAGACGCAACACCTAATTCAAAATACAAGCAATTTAAAAATATATATAAAACTAAATACAAGAAAAGCTTAGTCTAGAAGAATGCTGAACACTCTGTCATTGTGAACTGGTCAGTGGAGAATAACAAGAGTTGTAAATCAAGTTTCACTGCTGTCCTTAAAACATTTGAGCAGGGTGTAACTGGTTTTCCCAGTGTGCTCTCGCAGAGAGGTATTCTGTAATATCACGCATATGAGCACTTTATATTTCATTATATGATATATTCTAAAGCATAAAAATGATCTAGAGGGACATACTGCTTCAGAAAAGAACTGTCCTGTAATCATCCTTACCAAAATTACTTGATTTTATTTTTAAACCTAGTATTGACTGTTTTTTTTTTCTGAGCAAAAGAAAATAGTTACAAACTTTATTTTAGTTTTGCATATTTCTTCAATATTGGTTTTTACTCATATTTCTGTGTCTGGAGTGTATGTTATGTTATGCACAGGTGCCTGAGAAGGCCCAGAAGATGTTGCAGTTTCATGCAGTTTTGAGTTGCCTCATGTGGGTTCTGGGAACTGAAGCCCCTGGAAGAACAGAGGACACTCATAACCTTTGAGTCATCTCTTCAGCCCCTAATTACAATTTTTAGACACTCCCTTACCTCTGGGCAGTCCAACCAGACAGTGATGCTCCAGGCTCCCCACCTACTGGGAAGCAGGGCCAAAGACAGATTTGGTCTTCCATCATTTACATGATTCGAGCAAGCAAAACTCCAATCCCTGGGCAGATGGGTGCAGTGAGGCTGAGTACAGAGTTCACCTTTATTTCCTGACTAGCAGATGCAGGAGCCCCAACTGTTCTGCATATCGTGTGAGGAGGATCTAGAAGTGAGCTCACATTATTTCCACAGGATCTAGAAGTGAGGTAAGCCTCAACTCCCACATGTCAGCGAAAGATTTAAATAATGAAAAGCAGGGTTCACCAGCACTTGCTGTATACCAGCACCTCAATATAACTGGTGTGCTGTAAGGCCTTGAGTCTTTTATTTATTTATTTATTTATTTTTGGATATTTTCTTTATTTACATTTCAAATGTTATCCCCTTTCCTGGTTTCCCTTCCTCTTGGAAACCCCCTATCCCATCCACCTTACCACCCACCCACCCACTCCCACCTCCCCACCCTCAATTCCCCTACACTGGGGCATCTATCCAGTCTTCATAGGACCAAGGACCTCTCCTCCCATTGATGCCTGACATGGCCATCCTCTTCTACATATGCGGCTGGAGTCACATGGACTCCCTGGTTGGTGGCTTAGTCCCTGGGAGCTCTGGGGGTTCTGGCTGGTTGATACTGTTCTTCTTCCTATGGGGTTGCAAACCCCTTCAGTTCCTTCAGTCCTTTCTCTAACTCCTCCATTGAGGACTCCACACTCAAACCAATGGTTGGCTACAAGCATCTGCCTCTGTATTTGTAAGGCTCTGGCAGGGTCTCTCAGGAGACAGCTATATAAGGCAAGATCTTGAGTCTTAACTGCACCTGGCATCAAGAGGTAGAAAAGGTGGTGTTAGGCAGTAAACCTACACTTTTTTGCAACATCTTGCCTCTCTGGGCATCAGTAAAGTGGCAATAATCTCATCCTTGGTGGCACAGACTTGGTCTAAACTATGACCTGACAAAGTGGGGAGATGAGAAAGATCCAAGCTTTCTCAGCCGTCTGCCACAAAGCATTGCAGGTCAGTGGTCCACATTTCCAGTTCTTGGGAAACATTTCAATGGAAAATCATTTAAAAATATAAAACAAGATCCAGAGTTTTACATCTAAAATGTCCGAGAAACCCAAATGCTACTTATATATATCAGTAAGAAAAGAATCCATAGATGCCAAAACTAGAACAAATCAAATATTGAAAATATCTAATGAGAACTTTGCAGCTCCCATAAAAAAATACCTGAAAAACATTTAGAAACTCTTCTAGAACAAATAAAAACACTACAAAATGTCAAAGTAAGGAGAGACTAGATGGAACTTGGAAAAAAGAATAACTCATTTATGGTACGAGGAGATGTCTCTGCAGTTAAGAGTACTTGCTATTTTCTCAGAGAACCCAGGTTCTGTTCTTAGCACCCACATGAAGTCCTCAATTGTCTATAACCTTAGCATCAGTGGATCTGGTACCCTTTTCTGGCCTCTGAGGACATCAGGCTTGTTTAAGAAATAAAAACTAAATAAATCTCTATAAGGAAAAAATATTCAAAGCAAATAATGTTTGAAACTTTTTAATTTAGAAGATGCATGAACTTCCAGATTTCAGAGGCCAAGAAAACCACATGTAGAATAAATTCAAATTACCCCAAAATATACCATGATAAAGCATCTGAAGATCAAAAACAGAAACTAAGTTTTAAACCACACTTTACTCACCACAGACCCCCAGTTTGAATGAAACCTATAGCCAGCTAAACAGTAGATCCACAATTTCTAGGAACTGAAGGAAGAAGAGAACAGTCAATCACAAGTTATATGTCCGAACAAAAATATCCTTCAAGAATAAGAAGGATGTACACATACTCTTAATCAAAGAAAGCTAAAATAATGTGTGCTAGCAAGTCAACCTTGAAGAGTAACTGTGGGAAGTCTCTACAGTAAATTAGAACACTACAGGATGACTACAGCTGACTTTCAACAGCACCCAGGGGGTAGTCAAGATGTACGTGTAGAAAATGCACAGAGAATTACAGTTTAGTAAGGAAGTGAAGTAGGTCAAATGGAATTAATGCTTCTATGCTTCATTTGAAAGAACTAATTGAACGTTGCTATCAGTTGACTACCATAAATTAGGCATTGAGTCTGAAATATCTAGACCAGTCACTACAAAAGTGACATCAAGTAGTACCTGTAGACTTAAATGCTCTATAAATGATGATTGAGCCCCATGAGATCCATGTATCCTCAAAGAAGGCAATAGAAAAGAAATCAAGAAACAAGACACAAAAGAAAGAGAAAACAGCAAAATGGCCCTAGTGTGTTAGTTGCACAGGCATCCAAGTTTCTCAGTATCACTGGGTGCACATTTAAAATAACTAGAAGGTAATTATACCACCACAGACTTCAAGAATGTATTTAAAGAATCTTCATTTACATCTGTGTGCTTATTTAATAGACTCATGCCATCACATTCAAAACAAGGAGGAATTCTTACAATTCAATTATTAAAAGAAAACAACAAAAAAAATAGTCAAATATTTGACAGTTAATAAAAAGAAAACCCCAAGACAAAAAAAGTTAAAGAACATAAAAGATTGTGTTCAGCTTGGTTACTCACCAGGGAAGAGAAAATTAAAATTAAAATGGAAAGAATAGCTGAGATCAAAGAGGTTGGCAGTACTCTAGGAGCAGTGAGATTAACACTTGGATCTTAGTTTCCAATACTGTAAAATAAAAGGAGTGAGGACTTCTTAGATACATGGCTATTCTAAGACTAAAGCAGGAAACACACAAAGTAAATATAGAGTATTGAAAATGTCAGAGACTAAGGAATGTCTTTAAATACCGAGAGAGAGAGAGAGAGAGAGAGAGAGAGAGAGAGAGAGAGAGAGAGAAATTGTAGTCTACCAAAGACACATAGGTCACAACTTGATGAGCTGATTGGCCCAACCTACAACAACTTGAGCAACAAAATGAAGTAGAATTGGATCAGAACTGAAAGAATGAAACACACATCTATGAATCCATACTTATATAAGTAAATAATTACATAAATATGTTGGGGATAAGAAACAGTTTTCCATGTAGAAAAATTATGTGAACATTCCTTTCTCAAGGAAGTCAAATCTAGATCTCCACTAAGGATTGTTAGATTTCCCTCCAAAGAGTACTGGACAGAAAGAAGGTCAGTGAGTAGTGAAAAAAAGAAACATTATTTCAGTGAAATGTGCCAAACTATTTCAACCTGGTGATCACAGTTAGCATCAGCAGTTCTGAGTCATGCTGACAATGTGTGTCGTTGACACAACATGAAGACAAATGGCTTTATGTTTCTGTAGACCTCATCCTCCAAACCTAGGATCACCGTCTAATCATGAAAACAACAGGAAATGAGTTCTGAAGCTCTGCATTAAGGATGGTTTCTCTCCTTCCTGTGAGCTTGGCAATCAACAAGAGGACCCCAGGGCAACTGCCCTGCTGTAGCCTGCCAATTATGTATTATGTCAGAAATTGCACATCGGCAAAATAATCAGTGGTAAGAACAGCCCAAGAAAATAATGGCACTAGTCTTTGAGAATTTCAGAACCTAAGCTAACAAGAATCAAATGTGCATCATGTGGTCAGTCATTTGAGAATGCTCCCTGTGCCCTGAGCAGAGACCTACCCATTAGCCATCTATATAAACCACTTCTAAATCAGCTGCCTGCCAAGATGGACCTTGGACAAGAGTCCTCCACTTTCTTGCTGAGTTGGCTTTTCTAATGATGCCATATTCCTTGCCTCTCAACTTTATTGACCTATTTTTATGTTGTGCAGAGTGATTTGAGTCTGGTAACTCATCAAATATGAGAACATTTGATGAAAGAGATAAATGTAAGAGCTTTATTCAAAACAGACAAGTTCATCCAGAGCTAAGCATGTCTGAGAACTTGCTATAGCTCAAAGGAGACAAAGGAGATGTCACTATCTTATGTAAACATCAGATCACAGAAAAACAAGAATATTAGATGACAGTTAAGGGAACTTCAGTAAAGAAGACTGTGCTTTACTGAGTCAAGTATGAGTATTTGTTTCTTTGTTGTAAGAAATGCACCATAATTTTACAGGGTAAGATGTTACAAGAGTCTGTGTGTTGAGTTTGTGAAAATTGCCCTTTGTTATTTCTTTTAGAAGTTAACATTTTATTTTTAAAGACCAGAATAATACAATGAACTGATAGTAAAGATATGAAGCAATTCAAACTCAAACACAATGGATTCAAGTGGAAATTAGTGATTTGAAAAGCCATTCATCTGTATTCACAAGTGTCAGCTTGTGTTATGTATCAGAGTGTCATCTCTAGGTACAGTCCCCGAAGATGATTGAATATGTCCACCAAAGCCTTTTACCACAGCATCTATATCAGCTTTATGCTAAGTTATAGAAACTGAAAAACTGATTGTTATGATGGTAAACAACAAGTAGACATGGTCTGCTAGAATCTCAAGGGAATAAACCAAGTAAAGTTAGATAAGAGCTATAAGAAGAGGCATGTGATGTTGAAACTCTCTAGTGTCAATGGCAAAATAAGATAGGAAACTTTCCAAAGCAGAGTCAATTCCACAGGTTGGCACAGTCAAGAAGATCTGCTCTCACAGTGAAAAGGAGAGCAACAGAAAAGGAGATGGACAGAGTAAAGCCACTGAAAACTAAAAACTCTAAAGGGAAGTAATAAGATGTCTCAGGGGTTAATAACATTTACTGTTTTTATGTAAGATGGGAGCAGCCATGAGATGCCATTTTACCAAAGATCCTTGCTGAATAGGTACCTTGACCACTGTGAACACTCCCTGAATCATCCATTCTGTGACTGCAAAGTTGGTGTTATGAAAGATATCTCTAAATAGTAGAGAAGAAAGGTTTGAACAAAGCCATGCAGTATTTAGGAAAGTAGAAGTCTGGTTGGCCTCAAAGTCTACAGTGAATCACATGCATGGGCTCAAAGATGCACTTCAGCATTGGGAAGATTTTCCAGGGACAGGACTAGTGTTTGGAACCTGAAGGATCAGTCCAGGAAGGATCAGTCAGAAAAGCAAGCACCTGTCTCAGCTGAACCAATGAAAAGCTGCCCAGACCTACTAAAGACCACCCAGAAGTATAAGTGGCACCTGCAGACCTGTGGAGAGCTCAGAATGATTCTTAATCCAAACAGCAATTAGTAAGACATTCCATTCAGATTCTGCATCCTTACTCTTATCCGCTTTAGGTTGGTTCTTCCCATAGTCACAACCCGGCACTAATTTATCAGCCCGCATTTTCCTACTCTATTATTATTCTCTTTTTTCTTTCTCTCATTTTCATTTTGTTAGATGAGAGAGAGAGAGAGAGAGAGAGAGAGAGAGAGAGAGAGAAGGGAAGGAAGGAAGGAAGGAAGGAAGGAAGGAAGGAAGGAAGGAAGGAAGGAAGGAAGGAAGGAAGGAAGGAAGGAAAGGCAGATTTTTAAAAGTTGGCCAGTTCTTTGAGGTCTCCATATCTCTTTTCAGAATAAAAACAAGCTCCAGGAATCCATGGCCATTAAGACAGCACCACAGAAGACATTTGAAAGAGACCATGAGAATAAAGAGAAAAATAAAGCTAACCGTACGTCTATAAGAATAATTTAAAAAACAGTTATGTTATGTGAATATGTTTTTGTCTTAATCCCAGGTATGGGTTAAGAGGTTTCTTCATAGCAGGTGATTATGATTTGCCTCATGCGCTAGCAGGGGTGTGATTTTTGCCATTTGCAGATAGTTTCATTCTGGGGACTCTGGAGAGGCTATAAATGGGAGAGGCCTGAGAGGACCAGTGGAGTCCTCTGCTGTTTGCCCTGCTACTCCTGGTTTTTGTTGCAGTTTGTCAAGTAGTTGTGACTAAAGAGACTGGAAGAAGTTGGAGATATGCTAATAATGAAGACTGGATTTGTCCCAAGGAACTCAGCGCTCCTAAATCATCAGGAAGTAGTCAAAAGAGATCTATGTCTCCTTTCCCCTTTAACCCTTTTTCTCTCATACCTAGTGTTGAGGGGTCAGAAGGGATTAGAGTGGAATAAGGATTGGAAGGAATAAAATAGCTAAATAAGAAAAAAATATGACAATTGTTTTCTGATGATCTTAGGCAACCATGGCAAGAGGGTCATTCAATCCCCAAATGGGTCACAATCCAGAGGTTACAAACCACTGGTTTAAAGCCATAAACACCCTTTGCTGTCTCTGCTTAATGCTTGTGATGAAGATGAGAGCTCTGGGAATCCTGTTCTTGTTGCCATGCCTGCTTTCTGCTACTGTGCTTTCAACTGTGATGGACTCTTAACCTTCTGAAAGTGTAGTTTCATGGAGCCCTCAGTCCTAATGGAGTCTTTCTTAAATGTCTCCTCTCAAGGCTCAGGAATCTATACAAAAGAGGAAGCATAAAGATGATAAAAACCAGAAGTGATGGATGACTCCAAGGAAACAGTGTCTTCCAGACACAACAGGACAAGTCCTGCATAGGTTCAAGCCAGACAGGGTCCCAGGACTGAGAAAAGGAGATAGAGAAAGGGTTCCCATACCTAACCAAGAACTATTTGCAACTGATACCCACTGGCAACAAAAAATTCAATTTTTCCCAATAAGTATTACTGGGTATATCAACCAAACTCTTGAGCAGGACCCAGTGCTAAGTAGATAGCCAATACAAAACTAACTCCATGATTTGTGTGTGTGTGTGTGTGTGTGTGTGTGTAGGAAAGAGAGAAAGAGAGAGAGAGAGAGAGAGAGAGAGAGAGAGAGAGAGAGAGAGAGAGAGAGCTTTTTTTGCTTTGTTGTTTTTGCTTGGGAATTTTTTATCTTATTGGTCTTTTGGTGTTTTTTATTTTTATTTTTGTTTTTGAGCTTTGTGTATGTATGTGTTTTCTGTTTTGTTTTGTTTTGGAAAAAAGGGATAAAAAAAGAATTTAAAAGTTGTATGGGTGGGTAGGTTTGGAGGTGGGGAGAATCTAAGAGGAGTAGGGGGAGGGTAGGGGAAAACATAGTCAAAATATGAAAAAAAACATTTAAATAAATAATAGAGGAAATCAGAACAGAACACAAGTAACCAAAATGTTAAAAAGGTAAATAAACAAATAGAGAATACAAAGAATATAGAATTGGATCTTTCATAAAATAATCAATATGGACAAATCTTTAGCTACAGTAACCAAAAAAAGAGAGAGGAGGTCCAAATTAATAGAATTGGAGATGAAATGGTATATATTATAGCACATATCAATGAAATTCAGAAAATCATTAGGCCACACCTTAAAAAAATGTATATTACTCCAAACTGGAGTAAAATAATCACATGAATTTTTGGATATATATAACCTACCAAAACTAACGAAATGTAAGATAAATGACTTAAACAAATCTATACCAAGCAACAAGATTAAAGCATTGTCTTTGTTTCCGTTCCTGTTGTCGTAATGCTCTGACTAAAGCAATTGAAAGGAAGAAGGTTTATTTGGCTCAGAGTTCTCTCCAGGGCATGGAGGTCACAGGGTTCCAAGGAGCCAGCCCCATCCATCGCATCCCCTATCAGGAACCATCAGCAATAGTGGCAGACAAGCCAGTGATCGCTGCTTTTGTCTTTTTTTTCAGTCCAGGCACCAAAACGCTATGAATGGTGTCACCCACAGTGAGTTGGCCTCTCACACCAGTGTAAGTTAATGCTTCACAAATATTACTAGAAGCCTTTCTCCAAAATGATTCTAGATTGTGTTATTTGAAAAATTATAGCTAACCATCACAAGCATTAATTAAAAATTCTTTCAACTAAGAAATGTCTAGGCCCACATAGATTCAGTGCTGCATTCTACCAGATCTTTAAGAACTAACACCAATGCTCCTGAAATAATTTCACAAAATAGAAAGGGAAGGGATGCTACCAAACTTCTTTTATTTAGCTAGCATTACCAAGATATCAAATCTGGATAAAGACACAATAAAGAAAGAAAAATTTAGGCCAATCTTCCTGGTAACAGATACAAAATGTCTCAAGAAAATTCTGGCAAACAAAGTTCAAGAATAAATTTTAAAAATTGTTCATGATGATATAGTTGAATATTTTTTTGTACTAGCTATCAGTTAAACACAAACTAAAACTATTTGGAGAGTCTATCTTACCCTAGTCAGAATGGTAATCGTTAAGAAAATAATTGAGAAGAAATGTTCGTTAGAATGTGGACAAAAGAAAACTCTGATATATTGGCGGTAAGGATGTAACTTCATTTAGTCCCTGTAATAAACAATATGACAGACCCTCAAGTAACTAAGAGTAGATCTATCGTGTGGCCCAACCAAATGCCTCCCTCATAAACCCCTAGGTATTTAACCATAGGACTCCAATCAGAGAGGTATTTGCCCATCAATGTTTATTGGAGTGCTACCCATTGTAACTAAGTTACAGAATCTTAACAGCAGACTAGACAAAGATATCATATTATATGCACACAAACTATGCATCCATTAGGGAAAATAGAAAAACAAAATAAAACAAAAAATTCTTCTTGGCCCTGCTTGTTGCATTTCATGAATTGGAAAAGCAGAGCTAACCATGTGAAAAAAATGGGGTTAGGTAGGAAAGTGTAGACATTTCCATGACATCATCAATGCCACCTCATTCCCAGGCAACTGCAGTCAACATAGCTTCTTCCATGCATTTGAATGATTGTAATTACTAATAACTATACAGAGACTCATTTGTGTACTGAATGGAAGCATCACTTCTCAATAAAAAGTTGGTGGTCTATTACATGAGGCAGGAAATAGGAAGTGGGAATTCTGATAGGGAGAGTAGAACTTTGATATAGAGTTAGGCATGGAAAGAGATTCACCTGAACTCTGAGGAGACAGACCCATGAAACTGAGAAGAGGTACCAGCCATGTGGCAGACATAGAAGAGAATAAATGAGGTAATCAAGTAATGAGCAAGTTGTGAAAAGTGTCAAAGCTTGTGACCTATTCATTTATTCATAAATATTAAGTCTCAGAGTCATTATTTCTGGAACTGGGTTGTGAGTGAAAAGGCCTGTGGGTACAAAGAACATTTAGTACTATGTAATGTGATGCGTCTCAGGTTGTGGTGGAAGTTCTTTTCATACACAAACTCAAGTAGTGCTAGGAACGCTGGGTTTTTGTTTTTTTTCACTTTATAAATAAAGAGAATGAGTTGTTGATATTGAGGCAGGCTTGAAGAACAAACAAACTCTAGAGGTCGGTGAAGAAAAAGGAATGTCGTCATAGCATGTGCACTGAAACCGAGAAGTTAACACTGAGCAAAGGCTCAAGGGGTGTTAGCTTTAACAATGTGGCCAATTAGGAAAGAGAACTCCAAAGAGAGGAAGTCAAAGTGACTCCTGAGGGGAAAATTACCCCTGCAGTGCCCCAGCATGGAGAAGGACAGAACTGATGAACAGGAAGAAGAGTGCTCCCAGAGTAGGTTCCAGCCCCTAATGGTGCATGAAATACCTTAGCTTTGACATGGAGAGCTAATATAATGAACGATCTTTAGCAGTTTGACCTTAGTTTTCAGTCTGTCAAATTAACTAATAAAAAATGGTGATTTTTATTTTTGTATCACTTTATGTATTAAATTTGGAGGTTCATTTTTTATTGCATTTACCAGATGTTTGACCCATGCTAAGTAAGTCAACCCACCAATACTGATCTGTTGGTAAAGGAAGCATTATTGTGAAAAGGATCTTGTTAAGACCAAGATTCTTTTTTTTTTATTATTTTATTTTTTGATACTTTATTTACATTTCCAATGTTTCCCCCTTTCTAGGTCTCCTCTTTGGAAACCACCTATCCCCTCCCCCTCCCCCAGCTCTATGAGGGAATTCCACCTCCCACCTACCCACCCACCCACTCCCATGTAGACCACCAGTTGAACCAGCACCATTTGTTGAAAATGCTGTCTTTTTTCCACTGGAGGGTTTTGGTTCCTTTGTCGAAAATCAAGTGACCATAGGTGTGTGGGTTAATTTCTGGGTCTTCAATTCTATTCCATTGATCTACCTGCCTGTCACTGTACCAATACCATGCAGTTTTTATCACAACTGCTCTGTAGTACAGCTTGAGATCAGGGATGCTGATTC
>CM052701.1:115768568-115786020 GCA_028551405.1 Uromys caudimaculatus
TTCTTCTATAATTTTGTTGAAGATATTTACTGGTCCTTTAAGTTGGGAATCTTCACTCTCTTCTATACCTATTATTCTTAGGTTCTGTCTTCTCATTGTGTCCTGGATTTCATGGATGTTTTGGGTCAGAAGCTTTTTGCATTTTGCATTTTCTTTTACTGTCGTGTCGATGTTATCTATGGTATCTTCTGCTCCTGAGATTCTTCTATCTCTTGTATTCTGTTGGTGATGCTTACATCAATGGTTCCTGATCTCTTTCCTAGGTTTTCTAACTCCAGGGTTGTCTCCCTTTGTGATTTCTTTATTGTTTCTATTTCTACTTTTAGCTCCTGGATAGTTTTGTGCATTTCCTTTGTCTGTTTGATTGTGTTTTCTTGGAATTCTGCCTGTTTGATTGTGTTTGCCTATAATTCTTTAATGGATTTTTGTGGTTCCTCTTGAAAGGCTTCTAGTTGTTTATCCCTGTTCTCTTGTATTTCTTTAAGGATGTTATTCATTTCTTTCTTAAAGTCTTCTATCATCAACATGAGAAATGATTTTAAATCTGAGTCTTGCTTTTCTGGTGTGTTGGGGTATCCAGGGCTTGCTGTGGTGGGAGAGCTGGGTTCTGAGGATGTCATGTAGCCTTGGTTTCTGTTCCTTATGTTCTTACCCTTGCCTTTTGCCATCTTGTTAACTCTGATGTTAACTTATCTTACTCTGTCTCATTGTGGCTTACCCCTCCTGCAGGCCTCTGTGTCAATACTCCTTGAAGACCAGCTCTCTCTGAGAGGTGTTTGGGTTTGGAGAGCTGTGGCACAGGGTCAGCTCTGGGGTGCAGACAGAAGTCAGAAGGATCTTGTCCCCAGCTGTCCCTTGGTTCCTATGTCCTGATGGCTCTGCAAGGGTCCCTCTTGATCCAGTGAGTTTGAACAGAAGTGGTGGTTTTGCCTGTGCTCAAAGGTGTGTCAGCACTCCTGGGATACCCGCTCTCTCCTGGAGCCCTGTGGCCCAGGCTGAGGTCCCCAGGCACAGACCCCTGGTGGCCCAGGCAGAGGTTTCTACCCACAGATGGAACCAGAAGGTTCAGAGGTTTCCTGCCACCGAGTTCTCAGGCCCTGTATCCCGCCGGTTCCGGGCGGGTCTTGGTGAGCAGTGTTGCTCCCCTTAACCCCACTCATGGCTTTTCCATGCTCCTAGGAGGGTAGCTTTCTCCTGGAGCTTGTTGGCTATGGACTTCTGGTGGCCCAGGCAGAGGGCTCCACCCACAGATGGAAACCGGAAGGTTCAGAGGTTTCCTGACCCCCCCCCCCCCCCAGACCAAGATTCTTATTAATAAGATATGGAGCAGGGTTGATATTCTGCCTTTTAATAAGCATGCAGGCAGAGTTGATGGTTTCTGTCCATAGAATAACACACCTTGAAAACATCATTTCCAGGCTGATTTAGATTAGACTCAATGGCAAACCAAGGTGCCACCTCAAAAGCACTAGGAAAAATGCAGTGAAAATGATGGTCCTCAGTTTAGAAGGGAACAGACAGTGCTACACTGGGACTGACTGGCAGCAAATGGAACCACTGGGATTCCAAAATGGGTTGGTATGAGGTGTGATGGGAGAAGTCAAAGTTGATTCTATAGGTTTTGGCATAAACCAGTGAAAGAACTGAGTCACAAGTTGACAGAATGACTGTGACTGTGAAGTCCTAAACCTGTTGGAACTCAGCCACCTTCTATAAGTATCACACACTAGGAGTAAATCCCATGGTATGGATTATACCTTTTGCATGCATCTCTATTTAGATACACGCAGTAAGCTGTGATGTGTGCCATACCCTAGAGTCAACAACTGTGGTAATCAGAATGACCACATGAAGACCTAACAATCACTAACAAAGCATCTATAAACTGATCAAGGTTCTCTGTGACCTGCTAACACATCTGTGGAGTCACAAAATCAAATGAACCTAGTCCTGGGTTATCTGCTAATCTCTCAGAAGTTTTCTCAGAAAGGGAAATGGTTGATGAGTTTTTACAATAAAAAAAATAATACTATTTATATTACAATAAAAAAATGAACCAATACTATCATAGTACTTAATTAGTAAATAAGATACTAGGCCCTATCATGTAATACATGTGTTGAATTAGTGTGTGTCTGCGTGCGCACGCGCGCACAGGCAGACAGACAGACAGACAGGGAGCAAGGAGCAAGAGAGTACTTGTATGTCTACACAACTTGCCTAGAAAAATAACATGCAATGTCATACCCCACATTGCTAAAACAGGGCTAATGAGCCTGTTCAGCAGGCAAAGGTGCTTCTTGCCAAGGCTTACAACCTGAGTTCGATCCCTAGAACACATTTGTGGAAAACAACTCCTGCAGACTTCTAAAAAGGCACAGTGATACATGCATGCACTCAAGTACATGCACATGTGTGCGAGAGCACACACACACACACACACACACACACACACACACACACACACACACATACAAGTAAATGGAAAAATGAATTTAAAGACAGCCTCTGCAAAATGTCAAAGGAAGAGGGGGTGAGTTGGAATGGTATATCTTCTGAGCTATGTTTCTAATTTATTTAAATTGTTTTTTAACATCACTTTCTAAATTTCAGAGCACTGTACCAAAGCATAAGATACGTGTAAGTATTTCTACCTACATATCTTTGTGTAAGAAAATGTGACTTGACCTACTCAGTAAACTTAACATTTTCCTAAAATGTTTGCCTTACAGGTATGCATAAACAGAATTTCTTTTAAAACATCATGCATTTGGAATGCAAATCCCAGAGGACCCACAGTGGATGTGACTTGAAAGCCTTCTCCCTGAGGACTAGCTTTCATGGTACCAGAAGGTTCTAAACAAGATCCAAGAGACTTCTATATGAGGTTCTATCCAAGAACCAACCCAGAGTCCTAACCTGTTGTAACACTATAAACCAGCATTACAGCCAGCATGGCACCTTAACCATAAGGGTACAGCAGTGGCTCTCGTATCTTAGCTGCAACCAACAGTTCCCTAATTGGACTAATGTCCAATGAGAAATCATGCTTAAGGGGAAATCATGCTTTATACTAGAAATCTAGCCCAGGGATACCCAGGGTTAAAGAAGTCATGAATCTTAGAGAAGAATACACCATCCCCAATTTACTAAACTAGTATAATCCTTAAATTCACCATAAATATTTATTTTTATACACACAGATCATATAGCTCTCACCACTCACTAACAAACTTCTCTTTGCCACTGATAGAGATCTTTGCAAAAAACCACAAAATATGTCATTGTGGGATACCCAGACACAGTTGCTACATCTACAGTGCAACTCCTGCACCCAAGACTCAGGGAAAATTGAAAGGTGGCAGGAGTCAGGGGATGAGGAAATCTGCTATGATGATGTGTTTCTTAGAAATGACAAGGAAGCTATAGTCAAGATGCTTTAGCAGCTTTGTTACCTAAACGATACCTGAAGAAGTACAGCACCGCCAGATATGCTAGCAGAGAAAAGAGAAGTCTCATGGGGTTCCACTCATAGACCAAGAACTACAGGCAACCAAGCAATACTGAGTGTGGGAGAAATAGTCTTCCCAAGAGAAGAGCTCCCTAATTGGCTATTCAGTATTAGGTGAAATTATATAATCATATATATGCAAGTAACACTAAATAGATTCAGTGGGTTATGTTTATATATTTAAGCAAATATATATATATATATATATTTTTATAGAGTGTATCATATATCATATATATTATAGACAATGTCATTAAAGACAATGCCATGATTCTGAGGAGCAAGGATATAAGTACAGGAGAGGTATTGAAAGGGAAAAAAGAGAAGTGAAAAAATTATGTAATTTTTAATTTTACAAACATTTTAAAAGGAATTGCTTTTAAATACACACTCCTCTACAGACGACATTCCAAAAACCCGTGCAAAGACATACGACTTGTGACTGTGACTTTATCTCTGGCAGACACCAACTTCACAAATAATACATATGCCGGCAAATGGAATTTGGGAAGGTTAAAATGGCACAGACAGGTTTTTTTTTCCATACAATAAAAAGAGCACATGCTCAGTGAGGAAGCAGATCCTATGTGTGAGCAGTATAACTTCCCATGATAATATTTTTACTTTCGTCAAACTACTCAATGTAAAAAAGCTCAGACTATCATCAGCAGTGTGGCCACAGATGGAGGCTTTAAAAGTTTGCACACATCCCTCTCTCCTCAAACTCACTTCCCACAATTATGTCTCGTGATCTGCTCCATGGATACAGAGAGGTTCTTTCCTGTGGTCAGATTAAAGCAGGACAAACTAAGTAGTTTGATCTCTGTGTGCATCTGATTGCAAACTGTGTCTATAATTCCATAGTTTATAAATATAATGATCTTGTAATAGACCTGCTGAGCAGAAATGGGCAGCTTAATGCACACAGTCTTCAAATCTTCATGTTAATTACTTTTGCTCCCAAAATGGGGGGAGGGGGGGAGTGGAAGAACTGGATAGAGGTTAGAATCTGGCCTCAACAACTTGCCCGGAGGACGTCAATAGTCACTTAACCTCTTACGGTGTCAGTTTGCTTATCTATAAAATGAGGATTAAATATTTACTTCACAGAGTTGCCTTTGTGGCTTAATGAGACATAAAGAACTTGTGAAACTACTTACTCGGTGCTAAGCACATAATAAGCCCACAATAAGTGCTAATTAATTTCAAATTTGATCCAGAGAGGAAATGCATGTGAGGAATCAGATTATGCTTCAAAGGCTGAGGGTAGACTGCTCCCCCCCCTCCACGCAGCTGCAATGGCGCTGGCAGATTTTGTGTAGGAAGTGAGATAAGAGTAAGATTTTAGGCTGCCTCTAATGTCTTAAGAAATGCTTCCTTTAGTTTGATAGTCAGGTGTCCCCTGGCAAAAGTAATCTATTGCCAGCTAACATGCAAACAGGTTTGCTTTTTCCTCACAACGAATTTATACCCATTTCCTATAATGAGCTAAGTTAAAAACTGTGACAGACAAGTAGTGGGAGAAAATACTGGATGTTGAACTAGGGAGTAGACAGCAGCTCAATCCTGGAGAGAGAGAGAGAGAGAGAGAGAGAGAGAGAGAGAGAGAGAGAGAGAGAGAGAGAGAAGACCAAAGCATGGGCTTGCTTATCTGTCTCACTCAAGGGCCGTGTGAGCCTGTGTTGCAACATTTGCAAGCCACGTACAAAAGAGTCTTCAGGTCTGGTCCAGTTGAGCTGGCAGCAAAGTCTGAGAGAGTGAACTTGGTAATGCAGGAGTGTTAGTGAAGGTACTGGCAGCTGCACTGTACAATGCTGTCCCAAAAGTGGCACAGTCTCCACCAGACATCATCATCTGGCAAGTCAGAATTGCACAGTCTTTACAACTTTGATTTAAAACATTGATGAATGGTTCTGCATCTGTCCTGGTAATGGAGGAATACGTAAAGAGAATCAGTTTTCTTAGCGGACAGATTAACCCTTTTCCAGAAGAGCAGGGAACAGTGTAAATAGAATCCACCCAGCTGCACAATGGGCACCTGGTGTCTTTGTGCACCACAAAGTGTCCCCTCAGATCCTCATGGTATCACTTTTTATAACATCTCTTCTCTGATATATGAAGTCTGAATAGGTGAGCTTTACTTGGCATTAGTAGACACCAAGATTGCCACTTAGAAAGCATTTCCTATCCACTATGGGATTTGATAGGACTCTTGATGATAGTGAACTAGGCACAGTTCTGCTCATATGATGGGCTTCTTGGGTAATATGAGCAACCAGTGTATGTGAGCTGGTGCCACCGTTACAGAGTTTCTAAATTGCACTAAGATCTGATTACTTTCTAGCTAAGACATGGACCTATGTAGTAGTGGAAATATGTCATCTGTCTTAGCTAGGAGTTTGGAGTTTTCCTAAAAGTAGCAGGAGAATGCTTAGAAGAATGTGATGAAGAGAAGAGGAACAGGAATAACTGTTCATATAGAAAATGTGCATCAAGCTCAAGTCCATGAAGACTTCTCCAAACTGTCAAAGAATAGTTACCATTAGTTCACAAGTAGATGATTCCAAGTTGGTATAGCCAAAGACACATGTTAGAGTCACTCCATTTGTGGAAAATGGAAAAATATGCCATAAAGTCAAAACATTTGCTATCTACATCTAGCCAAGATGAAAAGCAGAGACATGACTTAAGTGCCAGATGTAAGCATCTAAAAGTACATAAAAGAAACAGGAAAATACTGGATCTTAACATATAAACACCCTCCAAGGAGAAGAAGCATGCAACTAGAGTCCTTGATCTCCCTAACTTACCATGTGGTGTTTCTGGGCTCCAGCGGAGTCCACAATAGTCACGCTGAGCTCATGTGATAGAGATGAATATAAGGAGAACAAAAGCATGACAAGCTAAATTCCAAGATCCTGGAGTAGAAAATCCTGCGCAGAGACAGGATTCCAGGTATCTGGAAAGAGTTTTCCCCTTGGGTAAAAAAGCCTAAGTATTAATCAGTGTGTAAACATGTAAGGAGTTACCTACAATTAGGGACATAACCACTGAAAAACAATGGGGGAGAAGAAAATGCTTTGACGCTAACACAGGGACAAGAATGTTCTCCATACACATTTAAACACAAATTTGTATTCTCACTTCTTGGAGTAGGAAAAATGTGTGTGTGTGTGGGGGAGGATATGTGTGTACATATGTGTGTGCATCTACATATAGACAGAGGCCAGATGAAGACTGAGTGCTCTTCTCTATCATTCTCTGCCTTTGTTCTTTGAGACAGGGTCTTTCACTGTACTTAAGTTCAGTTGGTGGCCAGCAAGTCTCAACATTCCTCTTGTCTATGCCCCCCAACAGTACTGTGGGTAGAGATCCAAGAAGCCATGAGCAACTTTGTATATGAGTCTGGGATATTAACCTGGTTACCATGCCCACAAAACATGTGCTCTTACCTACTGAGTCATCTCTCCAACCTGGAATATTAAGTAAAGCAGTTAGGCAAAATTAGAGTAAAGGCTACTCTGGTATTGCCTAACAAAGCTGAAAAGCAGACTTTGGAAGGAGCAATTGTTTTCCAGTAACATATTCATGTTCCACAACAGAGTTTAAGATTCATAGAAATTAAGAAATAAAAGAAAATCATATAATGTCTGACATACAATAAAAATTCTAGACCATGCAAAGCAATCATAACAAGAGAATGAAGAAATACAACCCACCCATAAAAACTGACCAAGAAATGGCACAGATGATAAAACTGGACACGGATATCAAAGCATTTGTCATAACTGCATTCTCTGTGCTGAAGTGGTCAGTAGACTTGGCTGCCATCATGACTGAAGGGTTGGTTCTCCTTGCTTTTCACCTTCTATCTCCTTCTTTAGATATTATTGAAAGGGATCCAGCTGTAACAACTAGAGACCTCAGGCTTCTCCAGAATTAGACTGAAACTTCTCCTCACCCCCAGTTCCCTATGTAAAACAGGAAGCAACTCCTAAGTAAAGTTTATGAGTAAAATAAAACCTGGAGAGTCAATTAGAAAATGGAGCCAGCAAACCAACATTCTGTCATAAAGAGAACAGAGCCATGGGCTGGCCGAACACACTTTGCCCCTGTGACCGTCTTGTTGAACGTGTCAGTCCAGTGCCTTCGTCCCACTGCATGCTGTGAGAACCTTGAGTTCTCAGTGCCTTGTGTGCTCCAGCAGCTCCACACCAGCTTGAACTCTTTAGAAGGACACTCTCCTCCCTCAGATCAAAGTCCCCACAGTTAAGATTACATCGGAATTTACAGCAGAACATTCTTTCTCTCATGTGGTTGAGGAAAAGAAAGAGTGTCACCATCTCTTTTTTAAAAGATGATTTAATCCTTTAAGACTTCATGCTCTTTAATGGATGTTTTATAGAAAATTCTGAGGAGCTTCAGTGAATTCCATTAAAATGAAACATAAGTGGAAAGGAAGCCTTCCTCCTAAAGTGGCTCCGTAATATTCAGCTGATTCTCACATTTATTAGGCTCTTAGTCACTCCTTTAAGACATAGTTTGGTTGGGTATCTTTTGTGGCCTTTATGTGTTGTTCTAACAATGGGCTGATGGGCTCATTCATTACTGCAAGTCTTTCACATTCAGAATCTTTCTCACCATGTGGAGTTGAAGGCCTGGATGCTACTTGTCTTTGGTTCTTGGCGCTTGCATTATTGAAAGTCTGATAGTTTCCAAAAACACACCATTACTTAGGTTTAGCTAACTAAGTGTAAAGGCATTTCAGAATTATCATGATGGTGGGGCTTAAGTGAAAGAATTTAATTGATTTCGAAAGCGCACACACACACACACACACACACCAATGAAGGGAAAGCCCCAGTTTCAGAAAGAGTTGAAATTTCACCATAATCTAGAGAGCAATGGAAAGCCTCATCTTTCATGTGGACAGTAGACTGAGATCATAAGTTCCGAGGTCAAGGTAAGAGCTGGGGACGTTTGAAATGTGTGACTTCACTCTGCAGCAGCTGCTTCTTGGCTCCTCTCCCAGTAGCTTCAGCACTAAGACTAATGGCTAAGAAAACACCAGGAGGTCAGTAAGTAAGAGCTTGTAAAGGGACTACATCTGAATACAGAGCCAAAGAAGGCACGAAATCTTCCCATGGAAGACATTAAATCAGATCTTCAAAGAAATTCTGTATATATTTTGCATTTCTATCCACTCTTGGTCATTACTAGTCAGCTCCCAAGCAGAGAAAGAGAAGTGTAGAAAGTGCTAAAAACAGCCACCTGAAATATTTCAACACCCCAGTGTCCTGGGTAACTGGTAACACAGTAACCAAACAGATGACGCAGGGTCATATTCCAAAGACTGAAAGCATAATGCATCTTAGAAACAGAGACAGGCTTTTATAGCCACAGCAGGGGGTGGTAATGATAGCATGCTCATCTCCTCTCAGATTTTGTCAGTGCAGAGATATGCCCCACACAGGATTTGGATACAAATGCTTCTAGCGTCGTTGTTCATGGTAGCCTCCACCAACGTTCCTGGTCTTCAACAGGTGGATAGCTAAACAAATTGTAGTAAAAATAGAATATCACAGTATAAAAGAGAAAAGAGAGCGAGACAAGAAGCATAAATCCCTGTGTATAGAATGACCCGACAAATGATAAAATTGGCATACTTTGTAAAATCATCCAGATACCAAGAGTACAAGGGACATACTATTTACATGAAAGTCTGTGAAGGAAAATAAAGCCTGCAAATTTGTAGGGTGAATAGGCAGAGAGAGGATGCAGCTGTCCACAGTAAATGGTGCAAGCAGGTTTTGGGATGGTGGAGATATGCTTCATATTGATTGGTGCTGGTTATAAAAACTGCACATAGTTGTCAAGCTTACTTAACTTCACTTTTCAGATGGGTATTCCATGTTGTTGTATGAAGTTTGGCTTCAATAAAATAGACTTTTTGAAAATGTGATATATTTACTTAACTAGGAGAAGAGGCTAATATTTAAATATTTCTTTGATAGTCCATTCAAAAATTATTTGGAATGGATTCTTAATGTGGAAACAATGTGGCTATATAGCGTCACTTGTATTCTTTTTATGTAAAACATGTCTATTTTCTCCAAAAGTTGAGGGAGCCTCCTCCTTCCAAGGCCTAAGGTGGGTTAGTGTTAGGTTTTTGTGAAAGATGATGAATGAACTGGAACATTCGGAGTTGCTGACTGGGCAGAGTCCAGTCTTCATTCTTTGACTCAGGATATTAAGCAGTAATCACATGTTACACACTGTGTCAGATTCTCCTCTTCTGCTTGGGAGGACTCTTTCATCAAACAGTGGGAAACACTGTGTAGTACTAGTACTACAGTCAGTCCGGCATAGTACTGCAGTCAACCCGGCATCTCATCACAAAGGGATGGATGAAAACAAATCCTTCCATAGCAACTGTGTGGACACTGCATCGACACTCTCTTACAGGCTATCTACTTCTGCTAAGGAGAATAAATAAGAAGACATCCAAGTAATGGACACTGAGAGACAAGTTTCTCCTGAGCTCTTCAGAAGAAACAATGGAGCAGAACCTGCCAATGTCACTTCTTCATGAGGACAGTGGAGCAAGTCATCCCCTCCACCCTTCTCCTGGAAAACACTGGAACTAATTATCTGGTAGGCACAGAAAGATGGCCTAAAAGTGCTGTGATCAGAGTTAACTCGTAATCAATATTAGCTGGATATTCTGCACTCTACTGTATATTTTAAATCTATTGACTTTCTCATGTGCTCAGCAACCATAAGAGGTGGTTAGCACCATTATACATACATTGGAACTGGACTGTAGAGAGTGAGGGAAAGAATTACCCTGGAGTTGTACAGATATCACTTGGTGAAAAGTTTCAAACCCAGGTTCCCACTTAGGGCTTTTCTTTTGATTTTGATAGCTTTGATTTAAAAAACAAAAAACAAAACAAACAAACAACAACAACAATAACAAAACCAGGGTCTCTCTGTTTAATCCAGGATGTACTTGAAATAACTGTAGTACCCAGGTTTGTCTCTAAAGACCCTCCTGCACTAGCCTGCTAGGTTTTGTGGACAAACCTCTGACCTACTGTTGAAATTGCCACCAAATGTCTGCTGTGTTTGTTAGTTTTTTATGTTTGTTTGTTGTGCTTTTGAGGCAGGGTCTCATGTATCCAAGGCTAGCCTCAAATGTGCTATGAAGCTAAGGATGACCTTGAATTTTTAATATACTCTTGTTTATACTTTCCAAATCTTGAGATTACAGTTTTTTCCTAGTTATGCCTACTTTAATATGTCTTTATTTCTATAATCTCTAAATCTATAATAAAAAAGAACACAAGTGACTCTATATAGCCAAATATTTTTCCATATTGTTAATCCATTCCAAATGATTTTTGAATGGATTATCAAGTTTCTATAATATAGATTTAGGACTGACTTGTAAGTCTCACAAGAAAGGTGGTTTCATGACAATAAAAATTTACAGAAACCAGTCTGTGGGAACTATTGTTATGTGATATTTGGGAAGTACTGAATAAAGTACATTCTAAGTGAGGCCAATGTTTCTTTCTTTATAATAATAATGTAATGATAAAGTGTGTAAATCACTTAGTTTGCTAAAGACAATCATTTCATGCTCTACTTTAACTATTCCAATGTGTTGTATAAAGTAATCCATTTGCAATAGAGAAATGGATTTGAAAGACCAAATAAATGGCTAAGTGAAACAAAGCTCAGAATCTACACAAGTTCTGTCCAATTCCAAAGGCCACATCCCAAATCACTAATTTGTGAATATTTAACAGCATCAAGTGACTCCGTTTTCTGCCAACTGTGACTCTGTGTGTGAACAACTCTAAAAGGACCATGATGAAGGGAGAAGGTGATGGGTAGCTGCAGCAGAGTCTGTTGTCTAAAGCTTTTGTTCTTACTTCAAAGAAACATCTGTGAAGTAATCATGAGTTCACTTATTTGAGTGAATCTCAGATGACTTGATTATTTAGAAAATACTGTGACTAGGAATCCTAGTATTCCAGAACCTTGGTAACCTAAAAATCCAATCGAATCCCCAAAACCATGCAATCCAGAACTGAGGATCTATGGCCAAGAGGACTCTTCTGAAGACAGAGTGAAAAAGCTCTAGCTTCCCTCCTTATAGGTGCTGCATTCTCAGGATATGATAACAAGGTTCTACTGCCAATGTTAAGTGAAGGTATTGATTTCATTTGACTTTACAAGTGAAGTAAAGAACAACTTTAATCATAAGCTACCTTATTTCCCTGACTTATGATACATCAAGAAAATTTCACAAGCTAAGTTGAATGCTGTCTTGGTCTCCCATGTATAGAACATAATCATTGTTAATATTTACTGTTCTTTAATTTTTCGGATGAGTTTATTTCTATTTGTTCCATATAGAAAAGGCCGCAGCAGATTTTTTAAAAATCCATCCAAATCCATCCTGGTGATTCATTTCGTGGATTGGGGTTACTTACGGGAGCATGAATAGATCTGACTGTATTAATTATTTATTAGTTAATTGACATGTGTGCATTCATATATCAGGTCAAATTTAGATTAAGGTTACAAAGATTGTTACATTTAACAAATTGGGCATGCAGGAATTTTTGTAAGATACAACTGGACGGCTGAAGCAAAAGGATTACAATTTAAGGCCAGCCAGAGATACAGGAGGAGGGAGTGGGAGGCCAGATTCCACTCTATATAAAAAACGCTGTCTTAGTTAGAAAGTAACACCAGTCTTTGTATATGAATACTGCTGTCAGTCTACAGAAATTCCAAAGGATTGGCACCCAGCAGAGAGGAACTCTCTTATCACAGGTGAACCCAAGGTGAAACCAATTTCAAAAGGTAACCAGGAAACCAGCAAACATTTGAAAACCAAATATTCCATTTTGAGAGAACACAGGGGTCAAAGAAAATATTCTAGTAGAAATTAGAAAGTATTTTTGAGGTGAAAATAACCAAATCACAGCACATCAGCCTCCCCAGGGCACAGCACAAACTTAAGGTTGCGGAGAAATCCAAGCTTCATAGGTGCTTGTCTGGACAGAGGCTTAGTTTGTGAACCAGTTGGATAATGGGGGCAGTAGCAGCAAGATCAGTATTGTCCTGCCCTTCTCCATTTGCAAGTGTTTCACATCCTCCGGTTTTAAAAAAAAGACCTTTCCGAACCCAGGTGTCTGTGAAAGAGCTGCAGCTGCTGGGCTTAGAACAATGGAGTTCCCTGTAGGCATTCACTTTAGTCAATCGGATGATTTTGGAGATTCATGCTGCTGTTCTGTGAACTCACCGTACATCTTCGTCTTAAGGTCCTTCAGATGCACATAGTTTTGTACTTCAGAAAGCCATTTATAAGCACTAATACATGTTTTTTTTTTAAAGAGCTTATAACTCTGTTGACGATAAGAGCAATATAAATGCGAAAACATATCTGTTCTTCAAACCATTTACAATGTTCAAAATAAAGGAGAAATGCGAGAAACTGAAAGGTGAACTGAGCCACAAAACTGGAGTGCTTCCCTCCTGATTTCAGTTTTAAAGCACCCTAGCCTTCATGGAATAAAGATAAGGGTAGGTGTAGAATTGCTGTCCCAATACATTAATAATCATTCCAAACACGAGGTAAATGGCTGAAGAGACAAAGGACTTTTTAAATAAAATAAGCAATTACGTTTCCTCAAATTCATAATAATGATACAGTGGATCGTAGGACCATGGTGAAAGGCAGCCTGGTTTCTGGTTGAGCTAAGGTTTAAAACCTCAGGGACCCAGCAGGGGTCCCCAACAGGGGATAACTGTGCAAGGGACTGTAGGTGATTTGCCATGCTCCTGGGCCCCAGGCTCCTGACACGAGAACACAGCTCTCTATAGGTCTGTGACCGTCAGTCACATAAGGGCAACGCCCCAAGCCCATCCACAGGTAGAGGTGTGTTCAGTAACCGCAAGACATCTCCATTTTAATGAGGTACCTAGAGGTTTAGCCAATAAACTCCCCTTCCCAGACACTGCTCCCTGCAAAAGGTATTTAACCTCAGGCCCTCCCTGAGAAAGTGGGGTACTGTTTCACTCATCTCCACTCTCCCCTAAAGCCATGGACTGTGTCTTTTCATCCGGATTCGCCGTGGGGAACAGAAGGCCTCTCAGTGTTCCCAGCCATGGTCTCTACCAAACCAAGTCAGCCAGCCACCAACAAGCCAAAAGACTCAGTCCCTGGAGGGATCCAGCCAGGCTCCTCCCTGACTTTCCCCCTCTGGCTGGGCTAGATCCAGCCCGTGGGCCCCCACTTCCTTCTCAGCTCTTCCCCAGGATCTAGCAGCATCTAGGATGCCCAAGAGCCTGAGAAACAGATGGAGCCAGCTCCCTGTTGTCTTCGGAACCCCAGGCCACGCTCCCTCACCCCTGGTGGTGTCCCGTAGCTTCTCACAGCCTGACACTTGCCTGTGGGGTGAGCACGGTCAAACTTTCCGAGTCCCGCCTTCCCCAGTGTCCCGAGCCCTGGGGCAGACTCGGGACCCCCACTTTAACCCAACAGTGGATATCAATCTGATACTAATCCCGGTGAGCAAATTGCTTATTTTCCCTTCACCAATTAGTCCACTCGGCTATGTATCAGTGCAGTGGTGCCGCCGCATTCCATGGTGGGCACAACCAGTATAGTCTGGAGAATCCGAGAATTAAAATGCTTGCGAGCATCGAATTTAGGGGATAACTCTAGGCAGACAGAGGTCCCTGCTTTAGAAAAATCTTCCTGGTCTACAGTCTGTAAAGAAACATCAGCCTGGACAGAAGTGGAGGGGAAGGCTGTCTGGCACAAGCAAAGGCCGTGTATAGATCTGGAGATAATGAATGGCTAAAGGCCCGGATGAAGAAGGATTCCCGAGTAGGATCATTGGATGAAAGGATCAGTGACGAGGGCTAGGTAAAGCAGTAGGAAGGTACCAAACACACAGGCTCTAGAGGCCATGTTGAAGGTATGATTTTCCTCCCATTAAGAATTGGAAACTAGGAAAAAGTTGTACAAGGAGATGAAGTGGCTAAGCCCAGCATTTCAGAGATGGTACTTTACCTTCTGTGAACTGTAATTTGGACTCTGGTATATGAGTTATGATCCTGTTGCCTCACCGTAGATGAGCCCGTGACAGTTTGTCATGACATACGACAGATCCCATTCCTCCTAAGCCAGTTTTTTCTCAGTGTCATCTCTAAATTGTTTCTAGTTTTTCACTCTTTTTCATGGAGCACCCTTCTTCATGGATGACATCTTCTTTCTCCTGGGTCCCCATACTTTCTACAGCAGGCCTCATGCTCCATTTCTCTGCTTCCTTAGAGCAGTACCATATCCTTCTTTCTGAACAGTACATGCCTCTCTCCCCCCTCTCTGGTAAAATTATAAGTTACAGGTGCAGAGGCAAGAAAATGTGGCTTGCATTTATCTACATTCTCTCAAGGACAGGCATAGGCCTGAATTACCTGCAAATCACCTTTTGCACTAATTAAATTCTTTGGCAATGGAAAGTGTCCACAGCTTATGGGTGGTTATTTGAGGGAATATCATGCCTCAAGCTCTACTTAAGAAAGACATTGTGTTAATTATATTATAAAATGTGTAGTAAAGAATAGCATTTTTGATAAAAAACCCATGTCATTCTAATTTACCTTCCAGAACTCACGGACTATGAGTTTTCATTAGCGAAGCATGCCTTGTCTGACTTCTGCATGTACTTGGGCAGGCCAAATACTGCCCAGTGCCCACAAACTCAACTTGTTGGGGTTCTACTGGCATACATTTCAGGGTATGAGCAAAGTGTGCCTTGCTTCACAGGTGTCAGTGTTCCCAGTGTGGCTATGTTACTAAACTCTTGCCTAGTGGTCTTATGAACCCAAAAGATTCCAAAAATAGGTTTTCTGAAGACTGAGAATGCACATCTATGTTCATTGCATGTATGTGATGAGTGTCTCTTAACTGGAAACTTATTTTCATATTTTGGAATGTATGTTTATACATAAATGAAATACATAATGGACAGGACCCTAGTCTAAATAGGACATTCATTTCTCTGTATCTTATGTGCCTGAAGGTAATATCATATGGTAATTAGTTCATCCCTTTGTGTGTGTGAATGGGGTGGAAAGATATATACCTGTGTGGTGTACATGCACATGGAGAAAGATATTAGATGCTCTGTTCCGTCTTTTTGTTTGAGACAGGGTCTCTCACTGTACCTAGAACTAGGCTAGTGGCCAGCAAGTCTCAGTAACCCGCCATCTCTACTCTCTTCAGCAGTGGGTTTACAGAGTTAGTCAAGTATGTCTTCAGCTCCTTGCCTGCACTTTGGCCATGCTTTACTGCATCAGGACTCAATGAACTTCTTGTTTGCAGCAGTTTGCATATCAGATTTTGAGGCTGGGGAGACTCAGTCTGTGATGCCAATAATCAATAAAGCAATGGCATACTTTGTAAACTTGAGCTTTAGGGAGAAGCTGATACAGAGGTTAAATTTTATGAGATTTAAAATGAGAATTAAACCACATGTGGTAACATCTGCTTCCAACCTCAGGTGCAAAGTTTAGAGCAGAAGGATTTGAGTTTGAGGTTAATTTTGGCCACAAAATGGATTCAAGGCCAACCTTGGCTACAAAGTTAGACGTTATCTTTAAAACAATTCAAACCCACCCTATATCATCACAGGTACCCTATGTCCAGCTAACATATTTTGAACATGTCAGGGAAACACACAGTCATTTAAAGTTATTCATTTTGCTCACTTTTTTACAGTTGCCCTACAAATATCTTGATTGCTTGATAAGAACCATGAAGCTCAGGAAACAGGTAGATCACTCAATATCTCAGAAGCAGTAGTGATGATGTTGGGGCTCTAACTGGGGTGTGTCTAATTATTTAAGACCTTAATCTTAGGTTTAAACCTTCCCACTATACAGTGACCAGCTGAGTTCCTCCAAATCATCCAGACCAATCCAGGCCAAACCTTGAATACTGACTGCATTAAGATTCTCCTCATTTGTCGATTCTTGATCTTAGAGCATAGGCCCCTGGTGTTCTGTTCAGGAACTTTTCCCCTGTACCCAGGTGTTCGAGAGTTTTCCCCACTTACTCTTCTATTAGATTCAGTGTATCTGGTTTTATGTGGAGGTCCTTGATCCACTTGGACTTGAGCTTTGTACAGGGAGATAGGAATGGATCAATTCTCATTCTTCTACATGTAGACCGCCAGTTGAACCAGCACCATTTGTTTAAAATGCTGTCTTTTTTCCACTGGGTGGTTTTTGCTCCTTTGTCAAAAATCAAGTGACCATAAGTGTGTGAGTTCATTTCTGGGTCTTCAGTTCTATTCCATTGATCTACCTGTCTGTCACTGTACCAATACCATGGCTTATGCTCTAAGATCAGGAATCGACAAATGGGACCTCATGAAATTGCAAAGCTTCTGTAAAGAAAAGGAAACTGTCAGTAGGACAAACGGCAACCAACAGATTGGGAAAAGATCTTAACCAGTCCTACGTCCGATAGAGGGCTAATATGTAATATATACAAAGAACTCAAGAAGTTAGACTCCAGAAAACCAAATAACCCTATCAAAAAATGGGGAACAGAGCTAAACAGAGAATTCTCAACTGAGGAAATTCGCAGGGCTGAGAAACACCTAAAGAAATGTTCAACATCCTTAGTCATCAGGGAAATGCAAATCAAAACAAGTCTGAGATCTCACCTCACACCAGACAGAATGGCTAAGATCAAAAACTCAGGTGACAGCAGATGCTGGCAAGGATGTGGAGAAAGAAGAACACTCCTCC
The DNA here is from genome assembly GCA_028551405.1 of Uromys caudimaculatus. NCBI lineage: Eukaryota > Metazoa > Chordata > Mammalia > Rodentia > Muridae > Uromys > Uromys caudimaculatus. Next base: position 115,785,925 of record CM052701.1, read on the forward strand.
ATTGTTGGTGGGATTGCAAGCTGGTACAACCACTCTGGAAATCAGTTTGGCGGACACTCAGAAAAATGGACATAATACTACCTGAGGACCCAGCTA
>CM052701.1:115786520-115822598 GCA_028551405.1 Uromys caudimaculatus
ATAAGTGGATATTAGCCCAAAAGTTCGGAATACCCAAGTTTCACTTTACAGTAACCGCTGGACTGAGAGTGAGGTCCCAGATGGAGGAGCTGGAGAAGGGACTGAAGGAGCTGAGGGAGTTTGCAGCCCCATGGAGGGAGCAACAGTGTCAACTGGCCTGACACCCCCCCCCCCCAGTCCTCTTGGAGGCTGGACCACCAACCAAAGAACACACATGGAGGGACCCATGGCTCGGACCACATATGTGGCAGAGGAGGGCCTTGTTGTCCATCAGGGGGAGGAGAGGCCCTTGGGCCTGAGGGTGTTAGAGGCCCCAGTAAAGGGGAATGTCAAGGTGGGAAGACAGGAGTGGGTGGGCGGGTGGGTGGGAAGTGGAATACCCTCATAGAGGTGGGGGAGGGGGAAGGGATAGGGGGTTTCCAAAGAGGAGACCTAGAAAGGGAGAAACATTGGAAATCTAAATAAAGTATCAAAAAATAGAAATAAAATTGAATTAAAAAAAAAAAAAGAAAAAACAACAAAAAAAGATTCTCCTCTTCCCATTACCAACCCATAGAAGCATGCCTATGTTGTACCTTGGCCGTCTCAGAACCACTTCTCAGAGAGGAAGAACTCTCCATTTGGGATATGTAATACTCCTCCCAAAAATCCACAGGAGACACAGCAAAACATTGCATTTCAGAGTGCTTCCTGCATGTCAGAGGAAAAGACTTGAATCCTCATCAGTAGGCATGCGACCATCTATAATTTAGTTTACCCCCATGCCTTTGGTTTCTAGTAGTCCATAATTTGTAGAAGTTTTTCTGATAAGTAGAATTAAAAGTGTGGCGCTTTATAAAATTTCTGGCGTAGAACAAAAGGACAAAAACTTTCTTTGCTCCTGTTATTTGTCCTATACATATAGTGTTAATTACTTTTCGGATGGTCTTAAGAAGATCATGACCAAGCGAAATGTGGAAAAGAGGGTTTGCTTTGTCATTTGATTCTTGAGAGAGACATCGGATCAGGAAACCGAGAGATCACATCCTTACACAGGACGCCAACAACAGACAGTGAATGGAAAGTACTGTGAAGCAATAAATTCTGAAAGCCTACTCTCTATGATGTGCTTCTCTCCAGCACATCATAGACGTTCCATATCCTACACAAACAGCACCACTAACTGGAAACTAAGTGCTTAGGTACATGCAATTACGGGGAACATTTCTCATTCAAGCCAGCACATTCCATTCCTTGGTTCTGATAGCCTAATCGAGGCCATATCACAATAAATACATATTTAGCTCAACTTTTAAAGTCCCCACCATCTTAAACAGTCTCAGCACTGTTTCTATGTCAACACGATCTTCTGAGACTCAAAGCAATCTCTTTACTGTGCCCCCTTACACTTAAAAAGGAAACTACATTATTTCCAACATACAATGGCACAGACTACACATCCTCATTACAAAAGGGGAGAATTGGAAAACAGCAAGGAAATACTCGAACCAAAACAAACCCAAATTCAGCAGGGCAAACAAATCCTGTAGCTTCACAATCAGTGTATGGGGCTTTAGAGTTAATAGACTTAGAGGGCTCTACTTCAGCTTTGCTGCCTGCAACATGCATCTCTCTCACTGGCTCATTCCACACCCTGTATAAAGCTTGCCTGAGCAGATGTCTCACAGCATTGGCAATTCCAACACTATGTGGTCTCTATTGTCACCCAGTCTTCATTTTCACAGATTAATGCAAGGGTCTCTCGAAGCACAGGTTGCCTGGCTGCAGTGGTTCTCTGAAACTGCAGAGGAAGAGTCTATGAGCCTCTTAATCTTTCATGTTTCCATTTCCCCAAATCTAGTACCTTGTATGAGATACCACTAAGTTTAGATGCTAGCTACAGATGTATACTCACATTCCCTTGAATCACAGTTGCAGTCGCTTTTGTACATTGAAGCAATTGCTTTCTAAAACCAAACAAACTTTAAGGCTTATGAAACGTTCATAAGTTGGAAGCTTATCAGGGTGGGATCTTGCCCTAATGGTACCTATCCTTCCCATTGTTCTAGGAAAACACAGATGGCTGCTTCTTAGTGGTGCTAATTCTCATTAACAATTAAAACATCTCTTTCAACACATGAGTTCTCTGTAAAGTTAAGCTTCTTAGAGTTCTCTTTCTCTCTAAACCACACATTTTGTTTTTCTCTTCCCCCATTGGCTCTTTTTTCTATTGTACATTTGCATAAGTGCAATCAGTAACAATCATTTCTCATACTCAACATTACGTTGCCTTAAAATTTTCTGTGCCAAAGAAATTAGTACACTTGTACTTCTACACTAATTATATTAAATTATATAAACAAAATTACAAAAATTAGTATTGACGTGGAAACTTCAGGGTTCTTTGGAAAGTCGGTTGGATGGAGTTTTGCTGGGGCAAAGACATGAAAGAATGTTCTGTTAAAGTGGACACAGGTGTGAGAGGCTAAGGCAGACTTGTGAAGGAACGTTTCACTGACTCAGACACAGGAGAGAGCATGATCTGCTAAAGCAAGCGCGTAAAAGGATGTGTGATGAAGGATTCTTTGCTAATGATATGCATGTATTGATCCACCTTACGTTTCGTAGTTGTGCTCCATTTGTCAGAGCTCCGAGGACTCTGGCTGATTGGATACACGTGCTAAGGCAAGGTCCATGCTTAGGCAAGGCAAGTGGAGGACACTTGACGTTTGGACTCAACAGACAGTGATGGAGGCTGAGCTTTACTTGCTGGTACCACTAGCTATACAATGCTTGTGGATCTTACATCTTCACTGATCTTCACTTCCCTGAGAGAGGCACAGCTGAGAACTTCTCCTGGCATTCCTCCTGGTCCCTCCGGCTGACACGACCTGAGGCTGAGGTCTGGCTGTCTCTGCTTGGTCATATCACTGCTGTTGCTAACCTGACTCTACTGATCTGGACTGCTGGTGTATCTGTGAAACGTTTGCTAGTGGATCAAGCTGCTGCTGCCTGCTAATCTGTGAACTGAACTGCTGATCTCCAGACAACATGGATGGGAGATGCTCCAAAGAACCTTTCTAAACAGGTCCACTTCCCTGTATCCTTTCTTTTCCACTATTTCTGGTGAGTGGTGAGCTTCAAGTGAGGTTAAAGCATTTAAGAACTGTCATTAAAAATAGGAATTGAAAAACATTAAAGTTACAAGCATTTTTGTGATTTTGCCTCAGGCAAATTCTCAGGACATAGGGAGAAATAAAACATATTCTTTGCCAAGTGAATGGACTTTAACACAGCTGCTAATAAAGTTCTTGCTTCCCCTTAAAACCTTTCAGCCTCCTTCTAGAACATCCTATTAACCTCTCTTGTAGCATTCAATCAAATTTCCAAGTCTTCCACGTTCCTCCAGAAAACAATATGGTCAGGTTCTTTACAGTACAAACCCACTCTCTGTTACCAACTTCTGTATTAGTTACTTTGCATTACTCTGTGATAAAATACCATGCCCAAATCCACGTATTGGGTAAAGAATTTGTCTTTGGTTCATAGTTCCAGGGAGAGAGTCCATTAATGATGGGTAGTCATGGCAGCAAGCAGCCAAAAGAGGGAACTTGAGAGATCACTTCTTCAATACAGAGAGAGGCAAGAGACTGTGAGCTGGAAGTAAAGTGAGGTTGCAAAGCATACTGCTAGTGACATGCCTCCTCTAGCAATGATTCATGCCCTACAAGTTCCATGGTCTCCTCTGTCAGTGCCACCAACTGGATACCTAGTGTTTGGGTACACGTACCTATGGAGAATATTTCTCCTATAAGTTATTACATCCTCTCTAACTTTTAAGTATATTGCCTAATTTGTTAAGTAAGAAGCCATGTGATTGCTCATTGTTTATGATTGGACATCAGCCCAAGTATGTTATTTAAGAAGTGGTGCCAGGAAATAGATATTATTAGATAGGAAAGGCTGGAACAGATAGAAAGCCAATGTAGTATTTATTAGTGAGCCCCAATTAATCTTGATATCCAAAGCTCAGTCTTACTGGGTATCTCCACATGTTGGACTGAAGTCCTCATTTTTCCTTCTGGAGTTACACTTAAGGGCATCATCTCTCTGGTCCCTACAGCCTTGGCCTGTATGTTTGCTGAGCATGTCCAATTAGCCAAAAGAGAATTCGTGGCCGGAACAGTAGAATATGAAGAAACTGTAGCCATGCACTAAAATGGTGTGGATTACAAGATGTGAGAGGACCTTCGAATCTCCAACCCTCTTTCTTATGTCATCATAACTGCCATTCAGGTTTTCAAATTTTTGAAAAACCTGTTTTGGGGGTCAGTGGACCATGCCACCAAACAGAAAAACTGATAAGCAAAGTTCAGAACCCTGATAAAATTCATAATTGAGAACAGTAGGAGTTTTGGGCTAGCTCTTGACCCAGAGTCCTGTCCTGGAGCACGTGACTACCACACCTCACTAAGAAGACCATGACATCCGGTCTCCTAGCATAGAGCATAGAGTTCTCCTTGCTAATGAGTTTCTAGGGGCTCTGACTGTTTAGCCAATGAACATCCTTTCCTAGGCATTCCTTCCTGCAAAAGGTATTTAATCTCTGGTTCACCCTGAGTACGACATATGCCATGAATAAAGCAGTTTGGACATCAAGGACAATCTCCTTCATCAAGGATCACCATCGGGGGGGAAGGGGACTCCTGGCACTCACTCTTAGTTAAGTCGGATTCCTATGTTCCAGGCTCTTCACAGGACCCTTGGCCCTGACCCCAACTCTTCGAAGTTCTCAGCAGCGTCTGGGTACATAAAGGGATGGGAGCCCTCATTCTGAACTCCTCCAGGTTCCCAGCCTAGGTGCCTAGGAGTTTGAGAACCACAGCCTCGATCCCAGCCCATTTCTCACCTGGAGAAATATAGGCTGGGACCTCTATCTTAAACTGCATTTCGCCTCCCTGTGCATGTTGACATTCCACTAGCCTGACAGCCCTGTGGTGAGGAAGAAATCGAGCCCAACACTCCTGCATTTCCCCCCCCTGAAAGGCGTTCTGACATCCCACCTCTGAGGCAGAAACGCAGAACCACATTGTTTGGACATTCTTCCTCTTCTAATGTTCTAGTTTTAATATTTTCAAGGTTGGAAGTTGCATGGCTCTTTATCTATTGTATATGGAAGTCGACTTTGAATTATGTCATTAATAATTTAAACTTGAATTTTGAGGAGATTAACTATTCATCATTTTCCTATTACAGAACTTTGACCATAGTTAGTGTCCAATTAATATTGATTGATACCATGTTTCAAACTGAGGATGAGTAGGCACAAAATGCCCTTATCTTCTCTACAGTGCAATTTTGATATACTTCAGTCTCTTGGAGAATATTTGATAAATCATCTCTTTGCCTTCTTTAATGTGTTTTGGTTTTACACCACCTTTAAATTCTTTGACGTTCCAAAAGACAAATATATCTTCATGTAATTTAGATGGCAATCAGCAAGCTCTTTCTTCCTTATGAATATACAGAATGCCGATGGTCACAGCAGGTAACTGATGAAGCTAATCTTTCAATGTCCTCATAATTCTCTGCCTGATTGCTTCTAGTGTGGGAGGATACATGATCACAGAAACTTCAGGTGATTTGATCAGGAACAGAATAGATTATTGATTGTCCTCAAGTGAACTGCATGCTTGGAGATGATGATATCTCAAGGGAACCTAAGAAGAAATCAATATGGAGACTTCAGAATCTTGTAAATGGGAGCTAAAGGAAGGTTCTATGAAATGCAAACCTAGGATTACTTAATGTGGTGCTGTTATTATACTTCATAGTCTGTTACTCTGACCAAAACCATGTAAAAAGGCTAGCAGGTCCCAATCTGTGACTCTACATTTTGAATAATTTGCCTTTCATGATTCATTAAAGTTTTTCTAAGCAGTAGGAATAATTTTTAAAAATCATGTTAACAAAAATGTTCCATTAGATGTTGTTACCAAAGTGCAGAAAATCAGCAGAAGGCAAGACCTTTATAGTGATTAGGGCTAATAATATTCTTACAAATGGTGTGCGATAAATGAAAATGTAGATGTATTGTAATTTTATCTTTGTATTATAGTTTAGATGATGGACATTTATGCAATGAGATAATTCTACTCGGTGGGTCCCGCAGACATGCCCTCCTTAGTCTTGGCTTCTTCTCCCATGTGTGATCTTCTAACTTAGTCTCCTATTAGCACATTCATAAAGAAGTCCTCTACTCTTCCTTATGCATTTTCTTTAACCAGGTTGTAATACCTAAGAACAGAGTTGGTAGGATAAAAAGGTGCTCAGTTTTTATTGGTACCCAACATCAGAGGCCTCCAACATAGTGTGTATTTACAACTCAGTATTTCTCTTCTGTAGTTCATTTGTCGTTCATCTGCAGGTCCCGGTTTCTGAGGATATTGTACCTGCTATCCTGGTTTGAAGGCATTCATTTAGGAGTGGCTGCTAGAACCTAAGAAACCAGAGATGCCACCAGGTTCTCTGTGCCATAGACTATGCAATCTTCTAGATGCTTCTATCAGTAGGGACCGTTTTCCCAGGAATCCAGTCCTTGAAAGACAGATTCTTTCAGCACAGTCAACTTATACATACTCCTGATGCTGACTCCTTTCTTCCATCATAGTAACAAGACATTCTTTTTTCTCTTATGGAAGATCAGGAAAGACTCTTTCACCAAAGAAAATTTATACCTAATGTTTAGATGGATAAGTGAAGGCCAAAGAACTCTTCCTGCATCAGCTGATTTTTAATTGTCTTCAGCTCAAAATAACCCTTAGACCAATGTATCTGTCACTTTGGTATATATCTTGTTTAGGGGCAATTATAGAAGCTCTTCAAATATAGTGAATATAACTGCCTTCTAAGGAAGTACTTGAGGGTCTGGGACTTAGAATAATGGAACCAAAGTATAATTTTACAACCTCAATCTTTACAGTTGAACATGTTCAGGGACAAGTAGGAAAATATAATTCAATAAATGCCCACTAAAATATCAAGTAACATTCTACTTAATGTTATCTTTGGAAATTACTAAGTGCGTGCATATAAAGTTCCCTATCATATTTGATGATGAAAAATATTCTAGTGAAGAAAATGCTCTGGCCGAGCAAGGCACACAACTGGGGAATGTCCTTTTGAATAACTGAAATTTTCTACCTAGTTAGGCAGAGGGCAGGTCACACAGAGTCCTGACAGCAGTGCAAGGAGGCTATGCTTTATTTCACCTAAGATGGAAGGCACTGGATGCTTTCCAGCAGGAGAGACTCATATCTGATCTAGACATTTAAAAGTTCCTTCTTGGCTGCTAGACAGAGAAGGGACAACAGAAGGCAAAGAATGGCAGTTATTAAGAGTCTAGTCTAGACAGAGAAGGTGACTTTTCCAACACAGTTGGCGCCACTGAGGAACTGAGAACAAATCCCTGTGGGTCCTCAGCCCTGTGTGGCAGAAGGCCTTGAAGTGCTCCTACCCTGAGAGCCTGGAATGGATCTGAAATCAGGCTGCACTTGTCAATTTTTCTCCCACACTCCACACTTTTGCCTCCACAAGGCACACCCTCACTCATCTCTCCTGCGCAGCATCTCCATGACATGCACACCATACAGGAGTTATCTTCCTTCTCTTCAGCAACAGCTATCTGCACAACTCAGGAGGGGCAAACAGATCCTTTGGAAAGAGCAGCTGTAAACGAGTTTCATGCCAACATCAGTACCCTTTCCTTTCTCTTTTTTATGTCACAAGGTCTAGGGATATTGTCTATTTTAAGATCAGATCTCTAAACCCAGCTACATAGAAACAATTGGTATTGCACAAATCATTTGTGTTCACCCCATTTCTCCTCTGGAGGCAGAAAACAAATGTTAAAGACAGGCAGGTCTTATTTTCCACTCCAGGAATAGAGGCAGATTATTTTTCTGGTTAGAACCAGCTTAGCTCTTGTTCTAGAGCAGTTGAGCCTCGGAGTGTCCAGCAGTCTCCATACTCCAGAACAAAGCAGCTGATTGGAAGGGTTATTTCCTAGGCAGGTGAGGAAGCAACCTCTTAGCCTATGAGAGGTAGAGTAGCCAGGTGAAAATCAACCTCAGAGTCAAAAGAACACCACTGACTTACAAATGGCCCCTGGCCTTGTAATAAGTACTTTCCCCCAAATGTAGACCTCTTGCTTGTGATCCAGAATAGATGCTTTTGAGATGATTTACCTGGATACCCAAAGAAAGTTGTTCATCTCATATGATCTAATTTATATTTTCAAGTTTATTTTCAAATTCACACACAATCAAGTTTAGAGAAAAATCTTCCAACTAGACAGAAATGTGTAGATTTCAACATATCCGCAATTGCAAAGCACTTGCAATCTTTAGTGATAGAATCCTGGATCCAAGGACTCTGAGGAGCCACAAGCTTCCAGGTTCTTTCGTATCTAAACAGCAACAGGAATGGCCAAAACCAAGACACGATTGCAGTTCCCAGTTCCAACTACTGAGTGGTTACAAGCAAGCCTGTTCTGCTCCATTTTCTATGCATGTTGTCTTTTAAATCTCCTATTGTAAAATTTGTACTTAAAAAAACAACAAGGGTTTCCAAAGGCAGATGCTGAGAAGAGCCAAGTCTTGTGAATTATCTTTCCTTTGGTTACCGTTGGCAAGGTGGAGTGGTTACCATGATTCTGGTTAGGTAGATGAGCATTCTATGGCTCATCTTCCATAAGCAGAAAGGGAATAGGGGGACATGAAAACTTTTTCTTCAAATTTGTTGGCAGAGAAGCCTGATCTTCAGTGCTTTACAGCAAGAATCTTCCTGAAACGTTCTGTATAACCACAGTTATGATCTCATCAATGAACCCATTGATAACAATACCCCAGCTAGGATGCTAAACATGGTCCAAGCCACCTTTTTTATCTGTTGCTGTGGCCCATGTTTCTGAAGCTGGAGTATCTCTGTCGAGTTGACTGGTGTTATCCACAGAGTGACCACTTGCCACATTGGGGGTGGCTGTGCTCTGATTTTCTTCATAAGTATGGCATGTACTACCTGGGTGTTTGCCAGGTATTTGATATTTATATTTCTTTGTTCCCTTTTAGAGCCAAGAGAGAAATGGATAGCATGCCTCTAAAGCAACTGCATAGGCACTCACATTTATATACTAAGCATGACATTACCACCCAGCTCAAATATGACATAAATCTCAGCAATGGCCTCATGTCTATTTCTTGCCTCTCTGGGTGACTACTCTTTTTTCAGCCCCTGTGAGGTCACCTGAGTGCCAGACTCGTGTCTGAGATGGGTATATTTAACTGCGGGGATAAGACAGAAGGCACTGGAAAAGAAGCAGAAGTCACTGGTTCCCTCCCCATGTTTTTCAGCTTCTATGAAAAGAAATTAAAGTGTTTCTTGTCAGAACTAAGTATCATGATCTTTTGGTTCCAACTGAGATAAATTAGTTGAATTGTTCATTAATTTTGATATTGTGACATGCAATGAAAGCAGTTAGGAAAAGTTTGCATTTGTCTGATTAATTATTAAATAAGAATGAGGCATTTACGTTTCTTACTCCAGCAATTCGTTTAGCTATTTTATTTAGATTCACATCTTGAATAAACATATGATGAAACCTTATAATTTCAAGACAATGTGAATATTAATAGGGGTCAAGGAACATTTCTGAAAGAGGGAGATGTGCAGGAATGATGCCACCTAAATAATCAGGAGGAATAAGCAGAAAAGAAGGGGTCAACCTAGAGCAAATGACAGTGTCTGAAGAAGGATGCTGTGAAGGCAACACCAGCAGCAATATGTTGCATTTTAATAGACTACTGTGTTTCCCATCTGTCTTAGTCAGGGTTTCTATTCCTGCACAAACATCATGACCAAGACGCAAGTTGGAGAGGAAAGGGTTTATTCAGCTTACACTTCCATGCTGCTGTTCATCACCAAAGGAAGTCAGGACTGAACTCAAGCAGGTCAAGGAGCAGGAGCTGATGTAGAGGCCATGGAGGAATGCTGCTTACTGGCTTGCTTGCTTGCTTGTTTGCTTCTCCTGGCTTGCTCAGCCTGCTTTCTTATAGAACTCAAGACTACCAGCCCACAGATGGCACCACCCACAAGGGGCCCTCCCCCCTTGACCACTAATTGAGAAAATGCTGTACTGATGGATCTCATGGAGGCATTTTCTCAACTGAAACTCCTTTCTCTATGATAACTCCAGCTTGTGTCAAGTTGACACAAAACCAGCCAATACACCAGTTTTACTTTTATCATTTTTATGTTTATACTCTTATAATGTAACAATACAAATTATGTTTCATTATAATAATATAAGCATACATTCCTACCTTCTGTACTTTCTCCATGCTTCTTAAAGAATATCCCAGGTTTCTTTTGGGTTTTGTTTTTCCCAGGTATATAACATTATCTGTCTATCCATCTGTCTATTGTCTATCTATCTATCTATCTATCTATCTATCTATCTATCTATCTATCCATGAATCTATCTATCTATTTATTTATATGTATTGATAGATACGGATATGGATATAGATATATAGGTATATAGATATTCTAATTATCTTATACTCTAATTAATAATAGGTGAATTAACCAGGAGTATTTATCATCTGTTGGCTTTTGAAATGTGTATTGGCCCTTTCATAGAGTTATTTTATCTATTCTTTCCTGAGACATTGTTAAAAAGTAGGTATCAGTGTTCTCACAGGTAAAAAAATTAACGTTCAGGAAGTGTAATTTCAAGTAAGATTATCCTAGGCATCCATTGTCTCATTTAGTGTTTCTATTGTTGCAATTAAAGACCATGACCAAAAGCAACTTAGGTAGAAAGGGGTTTATTATCCTTACATGTCCACTTTATCACTAATGGAAGTCAGGAAAGAACCTGGAGGCAGGACCCAAAGCAGAGGCCATGGAGGAGCACTGTGTAATGGCTTGCTCTTCATGGCGTGGTAAGCACGCTTTCTGTAGTACCCAGGACCAGCCCATCATGATGGGTGCTATTGCCCATCACGGGCGGGGCCTTCTCACATCAATCATCAATCAAGAAAGTACAGCACAGGTTTCCCCACGGGCCAATCTGCTGGAAGCAACTTCGTAATCTAGGTTTCCTTTTTTAAAATGATTGACATAAAACTAGCCAGCACAGTTGACCCCTTATTAACCTGGTACATAGACACATCACTTTTCAGTTAGAACCTGTCCTTTATCATTTGTCCCCAATATAACATGCAAATATTAATATAAAACCCATAAATTTAAAAGTCTTACAGTCTTTTAAAAGTGCAGTCTCTTTAAAACATTTTTAAAGTCTAGTCTCTTTAAAACTTTTCAACATTCAAAGTGTTTTTAAAATACACAGACTATTCCTACAACCAGAACCTCTCTAAAATGTCATAATCTCTTAACTATGGGCTCCTGTAAAATCAAAACTAAGTTACATACTTTCTTATTCCAAGCGGGAATAATCAAGGCAGGGCCACAATCAAATTAAATCAAAACCAGAGCCCAACATTGTCAAAAGCTCAGTGCCTGAGGTCTCCAACCCATTCACCATCCTCTGGACTTCGAAGGGCTTTGGCAGTGGTGCCTCTCTGAATCTTCCTTTTGAAACATACATAGCTTGTCTGGTGGGATCAGGCCAGATCGACTCCATAGCTACTGCTGTTCTTGGTGGTGTCTGTAGTACTAAGATCCACAATAATGGCATCTCCAAAATGCTGGTGTCTCTCCTGCAACTGGGATGCATCTATTGGTACAACCTCTCTTTGGAGACTCTAATACTATCACATGGTGCCAAGCCTCAGCTCTTCTCCATGGCACCTCCAATCCTGAAGCTTTTACTTAACTGAGGTTGTCCATTCACTAAGAGCCTCTCCTGATTTCTCAGGGTTCTAAACCACACCAACACTCCATACCTTCATACCTTCAAAACCAGTCATCCCTGGGACACTTTTACACATTACCAACTTTGACTGCCAGCACAAGGTACACCCTTGGCTCTCTTCATCACAGCTTCCATGTACAGAACTTGAGGAATTACTTTCATATTTGCAGTCCTCAATTGTGCTGGTCTTTTCTAAATCACAGCTGACTCTTCAGCATCAACCGTCCCAGCAAAACAAAGTGTTTATTTTAGTTGTTCTTAATTCAAACATCAAACAGTCCTGATAAAGTCTTTGAAGGACTCTCAAAGTTCTTGTTGAAACTTCACAAGCAAGCCCTCCACTGTTTATATTGATATCAGTATTAGGGTCTAATTTTCCACAATAACCAATTGAGCTCCAAACACTCAATGGCTCTTCTAGCCCTAAGTTCCAAAATCTATTCCCAACCCTCCCAAAACTACATGGCCATGTCTGATACATCCTGGTACCAATTTCTGTATTAATTAGAATTCTATTGTTGTGGTTAAAATGCCATGGCCAAAAACAACTTGAGGAGAAAGGGTTTATTTCTCCTGTACTTTCAGGTAACAGTGGCTTCCATTACTGAGGGAAGTAATGAACTTAGAGGCAGGACCCATAGCAGAGGCCATGGAGGAGCGCTGCTTACTGGCTTGCTCCTCACGGTTTGCTTAGCTTTCTTTCTTACTGAACTCAGGACAACCAGTCCAGGGGTGGCATTACCCACAGAGAGCTGGGCTCTCCCACGTCAATCATCAAAGAAAGTGTAACACGGACTTGCCCCAGGGGCCAATCTGGTTGGGACTTGACTTCAGTCAAGGTCCCTCCTTTCAAAATGACTCTAGCTTGTGTCAAGTTGACATAAACACTAGGCAGCACACTTATCTTTCCATATGAGTGAAACCATTCCATCACTCTTGGTGACATACTCAGGATATAAGATGCTGAAATGAGTTCTCAGGCTGGTGAAGTGTATCAAACAGAAAAATGACATCCCAAATGTGGATATCATACACTTATTTTTAAGGGTTTTTAATAGAATCATACTCAGCATGATTTTGGATTTGTATAGCAAAACAAATCTAATTCTGGCCATGCCTCAATTAGAATAGAGTTCTTCCACAGAATGATGGCAATGAGTACTCTGCCAATTTGAGGAACCCTTGAGAAACCAGACACAGGGAACATTCTAGATCCTGGGAGTTTCCCCATCCTCCTAAGACTGACCACACCAAGAAACAGAAATGCTTATTTGTGTATCTCTTTCTCTTTTGTCTTTTCTTCTTAGGAGAGTGTCTCAAGAAGTGGAGCAGCCTGAGCATTATGAAGAGAGATGGAACTGGAGACTCAAGGGTTGAGAGGAGTAGCCTGTTGCAAGTGGCCAGCCCCACTACCTGGGACCATGGTAAGCTGCCACTTAGGGCCATGACTGGACCAATGGCTACACAGTGGCAGGGGCCACTATCAATCTCTGTGACTCATTACCATTAGAGAACATGGGGATATCTCTGGTCAGGGTAGACTCTAGGGACCACATGGATGTCCAGGAGCTGTGCAAAACTAGCCCTACCCCTTGCTGGCTGCAATTCTCTGGAGAACTGGCTTTAGCTCTGACCTGCAACAGCACTCAGGAGAGCTGGCCCTGTGCCTCACCCAGGCAGCACAGTGGAACCGGCCTTAATGGCAATTGTGAAAGGAACAGTCCTGATGATCCAAAGCTGCAGGATCTCCATGACAAAGGGAAACAATAGGATAACTGGGAGGAGGCCCAGTGAGGATCCAATACTGATGGTGTCACAGAAGCTAGAGATCCCTAACCAGACCATTGCAATGAACATTTGCAAGGGAAGAGGTGTGGATAAAGGATGTGCTGTGGGACACACTGGCATACTGCGGCTTCCACTGTGAGATGTTTTCTCTGTCTCTGTCTCTCTCTCTGTCTCTGTCTCTCTCTCTGTCTCTCTCTCTCTCTCTCTCTCTCTGTGTGTGTGTGTGTGTGTGTGTGTGTGTGTGTGTGTGTGTGTGTGTGTGTTTTATTTGGAGAGAGAGATGGGCAGGACTGGGATGCATGATATGAAACTCACAAAGAATCAGTACAAGGTTTTAAATTTGAGAGAGACAGACAGAACAGACAGATGAGAGAGAGAGAGAGAGAGAGAGAGAGAGAGAGAGAGAGAGAGAGAGAAGATAGAAACACTTCTTGCCCCCAGGAATAGAGACAGACATCTTTGGCCTTCATGATGCCTGGTGAGAACGGTTGCACATTTTAGAACCTTAGATGCTAAATGTCCTCTAGTGTGGATACCACTCTGCATAAACACAAATAACTGTGCCGAGTGTCATTAGGCACAGTGGTAGGGTCATGGACTGTATGGGCTTTGCTCCCTTCCTTCTTTACCCATCTTCTCTTCTCACAGCACTCCACACAACGCCACCACTTCCACAAGTTTGTTCTAGCTGCTTCCTTGTGGAAGAGAGCAAGTGGGTTAACAGATCACCTCAAAAGACAAGACTGCTGCTCCGAGTCCTCCTCCTCCTCAGTGAGGCTGTCCTGGTTTCTTAGCTTGTTGAGAATGCTGTGTTCCACTCAACCTACTGAGCACTCTTTATTAGCAGCTACTCAGAAATCCACTGCTCAAAAATTTCAGCTCTTGGGGTTGACTTTGCTGCCAAAAAAAATGTAGTTGTTGAAGTCTGAAGTCTGGTCATCCACAAAGGTTCTTCTGTTTTACACGATATGGAAAAACATTTGTTCTGCCAAACTCATACCTGTCCACAGCATGAGAGGTGACAGGATTCCATTTTCATCTCACAGGTGGACTATTAGCCTCTATAAATTACATTTTTAAATAATGGCTTTACCCCGAGAAATCTGCCATTACTCCAGACCTTTCTCTGCAGACTCATATGAGCTATCTAGAAGATGATAGCTGAGCACCAAGTAGGTGAGATTCTCCTTGGTCAAGCGTGAAAAATAAAAGCCCAGAATATAAAATGTTGATAAAGGAACCTCAGAGACTCAGTGCAAGCCTGGTTATACTTGAGATATAGACAACTAAATTGAACTATCAAGATGGCAGTTGGGTATATGCAGTTTAGACTCCAGAGTTGGAGGTATATATTTGAAGAAAAAAATTAGTTCTAACTCTAGCAACTAATAATGATAAATTATAGGGAGAACATACATGTAAGAAAATGGCACCTTAGGATGGAGTAACTGTAACACTGAGAACTTCCGAATATGAAACAATTAGTTTCTGAGACTCATAAATATTAGGATTAGGCAGACTATCAGGTATGTTATTAAAACAGATAACTGGAGTGTTAATTTTACTAACCTCATGTTTTTGAAAACACAGAAGAAGTGTGTGTGTGTGTGTGTGTGTGTGTGTGTGTGTGTGTGTGTGTGAGATAAGATTGCTATAATTTTTGGTTTCCCCTTTCTTCTTTGTTTAAATTATCTCTACTAAACATGTGACAATTTTATGATGAGAAAAACCACAATAAGTAGTTGAAATAGTGATAACTTTTACACTGTACACAATGCATTTAATTCAGTATCTTCACGTGATAAACACATGCATATTGCATCACCTTAAGATGTGAACTTACTGTGAAAAGGTAAGTATTTCTCTTTTATTAGCCAAAGAACTATGCCTATAAATCAATTTTTAAAAAAATACATGGAATAATGGTGACTGATACAAGAGGAACGACCAAGATGTGGCCATGGTACTCTGGACACTGTATATAATAGAGCATACCTATTGAATAAACAAAGCTCACAGCTAAATGTCACCAGACACAAGTCTACTAGTTATCTTGAGAATAACTTTATAAGCTTGACTTGTGTTTTTGTAGAATTCTCAAGCCTCAAATGCAGAAGGATTGCACAAAAATGCAATCAGGGAAATAATTCTTGGCCACAACTCACATTCCAAATGAAAGAATAACAACAACAAAATACCCAAGCAAAACCATCAAACCACATCCTGGTTAAAAAAAAAAAAAAAAAAAAAACCTTTTAATGTGCTACTAGAGCATCATCTGGTCCCCATCATTACCAGCTGCTACTTGCACACCCAGGAAAGGCCAGGCTTAGCAATAGGAACAAAAATCAAAGGCCCATGACAAGTCTTTGAAGTTGAATGTGTTTAGCAGCATTTTTAATGAAGGTGGTGACTAGAGAATTTAAAGGAAGGACAGGCAGGGCCAGTTGAGGACCAAGTTGCTAGGTTAGATTAGATCATTTCAAGTCAAACAAGTTGTGTACTTTTAGATGGATCACAATAATCTCTCAGTTTCTTTATTCAGTTCCTGTCAATCAAAGGTTACCTTTGAGCACCATGGAGGTCCATGGGGAAAGGAACACACTAAACACTCTGACAAAGATATAAGAAAACTTGCTCCTAATAACCAGATTTCCACCGCTGCAATGCACAGCTCCTAGGGCACATTCCACAGAGCAATTCCTCAGCATGTAAATCATGACCAAACAAGTTCATCAAGATAAGCTTCTTACAGCAGAACTTCATCATGCTGTGAACGTCCGGGGGGGGGGGGGGTGCAGCAAGTGCTTCCCTACATTCTAAAATTCTTCCACCAAGAACATCTTAGAAGCACTGTGTTCTAAAATTCCATGCTTACATGCTTAGGACATCCTTCCAGGAGAGACTGCAGCCATGCAGGACTAAGCAGGAAAGAGCTTCATAAAAACTAGGACAGACTTAGGCAACAGAGAAGTGCATGGCTTGATGAAGAATAGAAAGGAAGCCAAGTGGGCCTGATAAACCTCACAATGGCTGAGAGGGTGTACTTACCAAAGACAAGAACAATTCCTAATCTATTATTAGGAACAAAGCATCCATTCCACACTGGACTTGGATGAGTAAGCTGTCTATAAATACAATGAAAACACTCAGGCAAATGAATAACTATAGAACTCAGTCATCACTTTGAGTTGTAGTTAATATTAAGCCAATGAAAATAGAAAATGTAAAGCATGAAGAGCCCACTAATGTTACAGATAGCAAACCACAGACGAGAATCCCTAAACTGGTCCTTTTAAGTTATTGTTTTAAATAATTCAAGAGACACCATAAAACTTTAGTAAACTGAATAGTTTAAAGCTAGAATATTTCTAACTTATCTTTATTAATTTGTTTCTATAAGTTGAACTTATCCCCCCTATAAGGCTCCATGCTTTATAAAGTAAATTAACAGTACTCTTTGGTGCCTTCATTTCTTTTGGAATCTACAATTATCACCCATAGGGCAGAAGCCCTGCCAATTATAATCCAATTCCTACAAGGCACTATCAAAATGCTGGTTCATTCTGACTAAACAAGCTGCATATGAATTACTCATCTCAATGTCAATGTGTTCATTTTATCTGACTCTTGCCAAGGGAGAGGGAGATAAGGAGATGTCCTGGTTCCAGGGCATTTTATTAATGCACAGTGTAGTAAAACTGAGTTGCTCTTTTGCTTTCTTTTTTTTTTTTTTTTTTTTTGGTTTTTTGAGACAGGGTTTCTCTGTGTAGCCCTGGCTGTCCTGGAACTCACTCTGTAGACCAGGCTGGCCTCGAACTCAGAAATCCACCTGCCTCCGCCTCCCAAGTGCTGGGATTAAAGGCATGTGCCACCACTGCCCGGCGCTCTTTTGCTTTCAATGAATCATGCAGAATAAACTGAGGAACATTAGAGTAGAACTGAAGGTTTCATCATCTGAAGATAAAAATGGAGTTTTGAAAATTCTCCTTTCTTAAACGTTTTTGCTGTCTCAAATCTACATGTCATGATCTCCCTAGGCCACACCTCTGTGGTCTCCACTTCCTCCTAGAAGACCACCTGTCACTAGTGTGGCTTGTGTTGGCCATGTGAGGAACACAATCCTCAGAATTAATTATAGTAGAAACTAGACCTAGACATAGGATCTGTTCACCAAGAAAACCTCAGAAGAGTCAAGCAGTGGCAGTGTGTACCTTTAATCCCAGCACTTAGGAGGCAGAGGCAGGCAGATTTCTGAGTTCGAGACCAGCCTGGTCTACAGAGCAAGTTCCAGGACAGCCAGGGATACACAGAGAAACCTTGTCTTGAAAAAAAAGAGAAAAAAAGAAAAAAGAAAAGAAAAGCTCAGAACCAGAACCTAAGCCATGTTCCTTTCTGGTGCTCAGGTTATCTGAGTGTGTCTGAATGGTTTCATGATCCAGAAGTAGAAAGAAAAAAGTCTATTTCCAGGAACCTTGTCACAAGGAAGAAGAAAAGAACATAAGCAGATCCAGTTACAAAGGTGTGGTTATCAGAAAGGGCTCACAAGACATCATCCAAACGCTGATTCATCCTGTCTAAACATCCTCTATATGGCCTTGTAACATTGCTCCAGCCTCCTGCACACAAGAGTAAGACTGAGAGAGATAGCTGGAGCTGTGGTCATATATTAAAATAATTACTTTTAATAAGTTATGTCACACATCTGTTATGATTCCACTCTATCAGAACACTCAGAATATACTTGAGGGTCTATTGTCTTTTTTACCTCCTGCCCCTTCTGTATTGGACACAGCCCCAGGCAGCTTTGCTGGGATGCAAGCTTAAGCCTTCCTTGACAGTGAGTTAATCCAGCTAGCAGCAATGTTGAATAAAGAAACATGAGGCTTCTAAATGGCCAGTCATTAGACTTGTAGTTGTGTCAGGCAGACATGTTATCTGGGAGGACAGTGATAGAATGAACCTGAGAATGTAGGTGACTCCAGGATGAAACTGTTCACGAGCACATCTGACATACTCCTTGCTAAGACCCAGAAATATTGGTGAGTATGTTGGCAGGAGACTGAACATCCTTTGTGAATAGTGGAGAAATGTGGGGCAGTGATCTGTGACAGGCAATCTGGCACCTGGTTGAGCACAGGCATAAAATCTGGGCAACCCCGTGGAACAATCCACAAGGGACCAGAAAACTTTATGCCAAAGCTCCTGGGAGGCTTTTGACTTCAGTTATGGTCACGGACCACCCCTCCTGAGGTAGAGGCGTGGCCACACAGCCCCAAGCCATCCCCATGTTAATGAGATACCTAGAGGCTTAGCCACGCCCCTTCCCAGTTACTATATCTGCCTTGCCTCTCCCAGAGGGACAGGTGTACAATTCCATCCTGGGCGCTCCACACAATGAAAATAAATGTCTTAGAATTATGGACTCTCTCTTCATCTGGACCTGCCGTGGGAAGCAAGGGATCCAGCCCTCGATTAAAGAGCTGAGTCTAATCTCTCTTTTTTTTTTTTTTTTTGGTTTCTTTGAGGAGTCTAATCTCTTGCCGAGGGCTTCCCAACGCTCCCAGACAGTACCCATTCACCCAAGCCTAAGCAGCTAGCCCTGTGCCCCAAGTCACTGAAACCCAGTCTCGGCAGGAATCCCAGCTGTGCTCTGGCTGCAGTGTCCCGGGCTAGAGAACCCATGGAGACAGCTGCCTCACGTTCCCCGAGAATGGCCCCCTCCCCCACTCATGGGCAGGGCCCGCAAAGGCTTCCCATAGCCCCCAACTGCCCATGGGACTGTGTGGGAAAATGCCCAGCCACTTCCTGTGTGTCTCCTGTCCCACCCAGAGCCTCAGAGCCTGGGTCAGACATGTGGAGGTTCATTCCACAGCACCAGGCTTGTTCCCAACAGAGAAAACCAGCATATCATGGGAATTTGAACTATATGAATATGACTCCATGTATTGTTGTAGCTGATGGTCCCCTACATGTGAAGCATGCTAAATCTTGAATATTACCCATTCCTCATTTGTGAGTATAAGAACAAATATCAACAACCAAATAACTACAAGTGACCTCCAGACAAATGAAGTGACTTGCCCAAGATCACACATTTAAGCATCAGAACTAAGATTTGGACAAAGGGCTACACGACTTGATCAAGTCCATACCTCTACTCTGAACCATTAGCAAGACAAACTGCTAGGATACATAAAGAGGACATTAAAATTCTTAGTCATATTTATTCTTGACCTATTGTATTGTTAGTTTTTGTCAACTTGACACAAGCTATAGTCACCTGATTAGAGGGAATCTCGGTTGAGAAAATGTCCTCATCAGACTGACCTATAAGGAAGTCTTGGAGCATTTTTCTTGACGGGTGAATGATATAAAGGGACCTAAGTCACTGTGGGTGGTACCATCCATTGGAAGGTGGTCCTGAGTTGCATAAAAAGGCAAACTGAAGCCAAGAGAAACAGAAATGAGCTGGTAAGCAGTGATCTTCCATGGTCTCTGCTTTAATTACAGCTTCCAACTTCCTGTCTTAAATTCCTACCTTGATTTCCCTCAGTGATTAACTGTTACTTGAATGTGTAAGATGGAATAAAAGGGTTTTTTAGTTAATAAAAGCTAGTTTTTAGTTACAGTATTTATCACAGCAACAGAAAGCAAACCAAGATATAAGGGGTTTTTGTTCATAAGATGCTTTAATCTAGATCAAGTGAAGATCTGCCAGACCCAGTTCTCAGGATATCCTGGAGGAAGAGTGACAGAAGATGGTAATGGCCTTACTCAGTTGTTAGCTTTCAGTGTGTTTTAATGTACTGTATATTGTGAGCTTCAATTAAATCACCCATATTATCTGTTTTTAACCAACACACCTCAGTGCCAAGGACCAGCCTCAGCTTGGAGAGGGATTCTGAGGAAGAGGTATTTGGGAACAGCAAAAAGAATGACACAAAGTCAAATTGTGCATTCAAGCTGAAAACCTGTAGTCTGCTGGAGATGGCTCCCTAGACAGCTCTCTGTAGATAGCTCTTGGCTCTGTAGTCTAGTTGAGATAGCTTTGTGCTAGAGAAAGATTTCTCTCAAGATAGTTCTCTCTGCTTAAAACAGCTCTCTTTGGTAGGAAAAATTGCAAAAGTTCTCTGCCTAGCTCATGAGTTTTCCAACCAAAATCAGAAAAGCTGCTATAAAAAAATTCTTGGATTTTCTATTTTAAAAAATTCTAAAAGACTTGTGTTTACTCTCCAAGCAGTTCTTACTGAGTAGCTGGGAAAAAACAAACAAACAAACAAACAAAAACAAAAAAACTAAAAGAGCTGTTTTCACTCTCTAAGTAATTCTTATGATTTCCAACCAAGGCCAGATATCCTGTTTAAAAAAAATTTAAAAGAGCTATGAAAAATTCTAAAAGAACTATGTTCAACTCAGTTCTTGCTAGAAAAATTTCTACAAAGAACTGCTATTGTTCTCTGCTAGCTCATCTCATGGAGACCAAAAGCCCAGTTGTTTATTTACATATCAATTCAGTCATTTACTCCAGGTTCCCTTTTGATTATTCCATGAATTAGCATTTTATTACATTAGCCCCTTGATTCTTAGAAAAAGCCAGCAAATTCACCTTTTTTTTTTTTTTACCACAGCAAATGAATTCAGAGATCTCCTTAGCTTTGTAAGTATAAACAATAAACTTAGCTGGGTGGGATCCTGTCTTGAGAGTACCACTCTGACCACACCTGGACCTCAATTAGCTCTGCCCCAGGTTGACTTTGAACTCAGGAATCTGCCTGCCTTAATATATTTCTGATAAGCTGGCTCATAGTGCAATTGTCTCTGTTTTTCTAGGTCCATGAAGTCCTTCATATAATTCATATTGCATCCTTATATTTTGCATAATTGGGAAATGATATATTTTTGAACTCATGGTTTAGAGTTCTTTCCCACAGTCTTAAGGGCTGTCCTGAAGGTCTCAGCATTCTACCATTTTGCTGAGACATTAGACGTACCCTTGCCTCTTGAACTCACACTGTCTCTGATTATCATGAAGTCACTAACCTTGTCAGAGACAACATTCCCCAAAGGAGGAACATACAATGAAATATACTAACAAACCTTACACCTAGCAATCACTGCTCCTGGAGGTCCATACACTGCTGGCTCTATTCCAGGGGCAAGAAACTATGTCACACCATCCCTTTTACATGGCCAAGCAAAACTCAGCATCTTAGAGAACAAACTAACTTAAAGCATTAGTTTTAATGAGAACATGAATATTAGATACTCTATATCTTCATGTGAGTGGGAAGGGCATGAGTTCTTTGTCATCTACAAAACCATGCAGGAATAGAAATGGTGAAGCTGGCTTTGACTCAAAGTCAAGGAAACAAATTGAAACTAAGGAAATCACTTCTTGAAGATGCCCAATGAGAACGACCTCTAAGAGATTCCTCTCCAGAAAGCTATTGAGGGTCAGTTGCAGGATGTAGCAGGAATTCCCCCTCTTTGAACAAATAAAGACAGAATATGAAGGGAAGAGCTTGGACCTACTTACTCTGTCAGATTGACTGAATTGGAGGTCTATGAATGGTCACAATAACCCTGTCTCCTGAAAACATTTTCTTAATTACCATGGTCCTGAATCTTTGCCTGTCTAAATGTCTGAAATTATGGAGCAACATCACTTAAAAATGTTTTGATATATTTCAGGTCACTACAAGGCATATTATCATGTTGTTATTTGGAATCAGAGCAACATAGATATGAATTTTAATTCTGTCTCCTAATGTTGCTTATGATATCAGTCAAGGTATTAATTTTTCTGAACCTTGCTTTTACTATCCATCAAATATAATCATGACACCTAACTCACTGCAGTGCATGGTCTCTATTGCTATGGAAATAACTTCCATATGAGCACTAACTTACTTTTACTGTAGTTGAAGTTTTCTACTGCCTTAAATTTGGCACAACTTTAATCTGTATTCATTTTCAATAGACTAAAAGATAGTACAGTGCCCAACATTGATACCCAGGACAATAATACCATCTGTTTTTTTATGAGAACTCAAGACAAATAAATTGGTAAACTTTCTGGACTACAGCCCAGAAGATGAATTATTTTACAAGAGTTTGTACTGAGTAACTTTTTTTCTAATCCCATTTATATAATATATAAATAAAAAGAAGTAAGGCATTAATGAATTTAAAGATAAGGAAATCACAGAAAAATATCGAACTACTACCAAACACTTGGGGAAAGAAAAACAGATTTCTTGAAAGCCTACAAAAAAAGACCCCAAGACAGAGAATTCTTGAAACCTCTGACAGTCCAGTTCACTGACAACCCTAATAGAATTATGCCATGGTAAAAGCATGATTTTGTTTGTTTGTTTGTGTGTTTGTTTGTTTTCTCTCTCAACTTTGCCCCATCTCCAAAACTCCAGGACCACAGAGAAGGAGAATTAGATTTACTTGGGAAGATAGATGATGAGGACTTCCCCTCCTCATCACTGTCCACTTTCTACCTCCAACAGTACAGACCTGTGAAAGAGAACACACTGAGAATCTCCACAACAACAGGAGACTGGATGCTATCCCTGTCAAAGTTTGTGTTCATGCGTTGGCCAGTAGGAGAAGCCAAAGGACTAAATTTTCACACATGGCCAGAACTGCCTCAGAAAAAACAAAGTGGGAGTAAGTGAGAAGCAAAACTAGAACTAATTGGTGTGGCAGCCTTGGTTTCTTCCCAGATATCTCTGCATTGCTTCCTTCTTCCTCCCTTGTTAGACATCTCCACTAAGTAATATAGTAGTCACAAGCTTTGATCACCAACACAGAACACGAAAGTGGGAAAGAATCGCAGTCTGTTGGGTATCACCTCTTCACAGTTAAACTAGTTTGCTTATATATAAAAGGCTGGAAGTAAATGTGTCACAGGAAAAATTATGGGAAGTGGAATTAGGACAGGGACATCAGAAGGGGCAATGGATGTTTCATGGAATACTACCCAGTGTCCTCACAGCCACATGCCTTCCAACCCCACTTAGCACACAGTCACATCACTGCTCTGCCATGACCAAACAGATACTTCTGATAACCAGCATTTAGATTAGAGATAAAAGACACACACACACACACACACACACACACACACACACACACACACATACACACACACACACACACACACACACACACACACACACACCCAGTTCTGGCCTGAGAACTTCTTAGACAGGCAGGAGAAAGCATTATTAAGTTCCAGGGTCTAAGATAAGGGTCAGGCAAATATAGACATGAAGTTAGACTGTCTCAGCCAGGAACTGTAAGCAGTGATTTAGGAGCAGAATTCCTAGGGCTGGGGGAGGTACCAGCCTCAACATCATAGACCTAAGGAGACAAGGCTTTTTAATCTACTGAACAAATGCTAAGTCAAATTACAGAAAACACAGTACTGTAGAGATAAAAGCACATTCCCTGGGGCCAGGAAATTGTAGAGCATTAACAGGAGTGAATTCCCTCAACCCACTCCCTATATTTATCTTTCTCTTTCTCATTTCTTTTATCTTCATTTCTCATTTCCTGTGTCTTACTGGCATTTTAAAATAATCATTCCATATGGAATTACTCAGCAGTTTATACAAAAGTGAACTAGTTTAAATATCAAAAGCTGTATTTTTCTCTAAACAGTGATATGAATTAAAGCTTCTATTCTGGAAAAATCCTTAATTCCTAAGGACAACTGAAATATGGAGAATACAGTGATAAGAAGTGTGCTAGGTGGCTAAGATACTTTATTTAGTTTTTAACCTTTGCTTCTAAAATTCTTACACTTTTGCATACTTCTTTTTAAAGTGAAAAATACTTTTGTTCTACTCCTCATTAGCTTGATTAGGTTTTATGAAATTACCACTCGGGTTACTTTCTGTTTTAAAATTTAATATACACCAAATCTATAACAACTTTCCTAAATTACTTTCCAATATTCATTTTGAAAATTTTCAAATTGCAGCACAGTTAATAATTAATTCTTACTTAATGACTTAGAGTTTTAAAAGTTCAGAATATATTTTATTATTGCAATCCTTTAGCTTGCCCCAAGTAGGAATTTTTAAATTTATTTTATTTTATCATTTGTTGATTTAAGAAGTTCATTCTAAAAACTCAGTGTAGTTTGAATTGTTTCATAGATTCTGCTTTTGTATGAGCATGAATAATCTCTTCAGCATTGTTTTTCTGGTTCTTCCTTCCCTTATGTGAGTGGGTCTCAGGGATCAAACTCAGGTTACAAAGATTGGCAGCAAGTGGCTTTACCTGCTGAGCCATCTTGCCCTCCAGAATTTATATTTAGCAAAACATATGCCAACTGCTTTACAGAAAATAGCTCATGAAACATCCATGATGACCCTACAAAGTTGATACTCTTGTTGGCTTGCAGATGGGACAGTCTTCAGAAGAAAGTCCAGAAATCCCCTGTATCTACAGTCTGACACAATCCAATGAAAAAGACTAAAATGGGAAGTAACAGGGACTCTGAGGATGAGCCCGGAAGGACGCAGATGCCGCATCAGGGATGCTGCACAGAGACTATGCACGGGTGTCCCTCATGCAGGGACACCATGTCTCTTAAGACTACGTCCTCACATCCTCCCAGATATCAAGGCCCATAGCTGTGTGTCTTTACTGAGTGCCACTCAAGAAATGTCTTCCCTTCATATTTAGTATCTCAGCTTTTAAAATAATATTTTTTAATAATTAGTGATCCCTCAAACATTTAAATGGAGAAGAACATTCCAGTACCTCAACACCAGACTCCACACAGTAAGAATGGCTGCCCCCTTGGGAGCATGCTCTTGTTAACTATTGTAAATTTAATTGTACCCCCAGTCCAAAAATTAAAGATATGATCAGATAGTATCTGATACCCCATAATGTGACTTTATTTCAAGCTATTTTTAAAGAGATCAATATGAGATCTGTATGGATCTAATCCAGAAATGACTGTTCTTATAAAAGGGGAGAAACTTGAACAGAGACAAATATGTACAGAGAAAAAAGACAGGATGATGGCACACAGGAAGAACACTGCCTGAAAACAGGAGTTTAAAAGGATGCAACAATCCAAGGAATACAGAGATCATTAGCCAAGAAGCCCAAAAAAAGGCGGAGGAGACTCCACCCTTTACCCTTTAGGCTTCAGAGGAGCACAGCCCTGGTGGTACCAAGACTTCAGGCTTCTGGTTTCCAGAACTGAGGTAGTCACCTTCTGTTTTTTAGATACCTGATTGGTGCTGGGTTTTGTTCTTGTTTTTGCTTTTGTGGGGGTTGGGGGAGGTCTGAGACAGGGTTTCTCTGTGTATCCCTGGATTTCCTAGAATTCACTCTGTAGACCAGTCTGGCCTCGAACTCAGAAATCCACCTGCCTCAGCTGCTGAGTGCTGGGATTGATGGTGTGTGCCACCACTGGTGCTGGTGCTGGTTTGCTAAGCATCAACTGGACCGCTCTTGACTTTTCTCTTTCTCTTCCATCATTCCCTGAGTTTGCCTAGTTGTACCGGAGTCACTGTTCTGACCTCCTCCTTTGAAAACGTGTCTTCTCTGGACTTCCATGATGGATTACTCCTAGCCCTACATGGCTGCAAACGAAGCTTCTCCAGAATACAATAAAGGCCCACTGCATGGGCAGACCTAAGAAAGCTCAGCAATTGCTAAGCTCCTTGCCAACTTTAGCATCACAATGCCATCAAAAAAAAAAAAAAAAAAAAAAAAAAAAAAAAAAAAAAGGCAGTTTCTTTCTTTTCATCCTCCAAATATTTGGAATGAAAGGGCAAAAATACTATTGGTTGGCAGCCAGCCTGCACCAGTACCAAAATCTTGCATCTGCAGATCTGCTCAGTAAGTTCAGAGGAGAGTGGGGATGTCTGCAGGCTTCAGCCATGCTTCCAGCAGCGAAAACTCCTCCTCCTTGGAATCCATAGGACTTCAGGCATGTCAGGGCCCTAACTACATACAAATCTAACAGTACCAAAACCATAAAGTCCCGACCCCCTCCTTTTGGGGACTGCTGCTAAAAATGTAACCTTTCATTGGATACGAGAGAAAAGCAATCTTAAATTAAACTTTAATTATAGCAAGATTTTTTTTTAAAAAAAGAAAAAACTTTTGACTGTTTTTCTGTATATTTTTTACTTAAAAACAGTTATTGTGCCTGATCTCATAGAATACTGTCAAGATTCTCACCTCTTTTCAACAAGACATGAATATCTTAATAAATGGGTCTTTCCTATTAAAAGATATTAAAAATACTATTCTGTACCTTACTGTGTCCCACACACTGTCAAGATCCTTTATGCTGTCTTCTTGACCCTTGATAATAAGCATTTAAAATGCAGTCAAGGGGAATAATGATGGCATTCCACTGCCTTGCCAACAAGGTGACCAAATGATGCCCTCTCACCAGGTCTCCCGTTCACTTTTCAATCAGTGCGTGAGACCAGCTCTGACCTCTGAGTCCAAACTTTTAACCCCTCATCACTCCCTGGGTGTCAGCACTCTGCTGAGAATAGAGAAGAACAAGGTCTCCTATGGCTATAGGCTTGTTGCTCACGCACTTTACAGTTTGGGAACAGAGTGTGGCAAAGAAGCGTCCTTAATCCTAGTCTCATGTTTTCAGAGATACAATTGGCCACACTGCCACAGTCCATGTCAACGGTTTTTAAAACATGATCCCAGGACTCTCCATCCATAGAATGAGCTTAAAGATTACAGATAATGTAATGTATTAACAGCAGGAGATAAGATTGTTAAACTACGTTCATATACTGATTGACATTCAGACTAAAATGATGTACAAGGCCTGCCTATCTACCATGTACAGGGCCTATCTGGCAAGAATGGCCCTACCTTTGTTCTCATAGCCAAAAGCTTCCTGGCAAGGGGCTTGCCTTTCCCTGCAGATTCTAGGACTCTATCAGGAGTGTCTTTGCTACAGTCATATGTGCAGCATCTGCTGCAGCTTAGAGTATCATACATCTCCAACCTTAAAATGTGAGCTGTGTTTTGGGTTGAGTTCCCTAAGGCTGAGCAATCTGATGATTGCTGACTTGTTCGCTTACTGGCCATGTATGTCATTCATTATATCCATTAGCCATGTATAATCTTATACTGTCCATAGCTGACTCCCACCTTCACAATTATTTCCTTGAGTCTGCTCATTCTACCATATCCCAGCATTTATACAATAATTTATCTTTTTAAACTTTTATTTATGTGCTTGCAACTTCAGTGGTACATTTAAGGAACTTTGATCTGTGCAGTCATCCAGCTTGATCTCAGAATGAAGATACAGTTGGAGATTCTCAGTGAGCTGTTGATGGGACTGAACTTTAAATATACTCTCATGTTTTTTCTCTACTTACATGCACATGAAAAGGTTTATAAATTAGACACAGTAGAAAATAAGACTAATAGCAAAAAACAAAAATAAAATAATATCCTGTAATATAAATTACAAAAGTTTCATCTCGCTCAAATTATTTTATTGTACCATAAACTTTGACTACCCCAACTTACAATTTTTTTCCTCTGTTATTGAGAACTTTTACTTTTTACCTAAAAGGCATTTTTTGTAGGTTTTCTGTGTTATTTATGTGTAACTTGTTAATGTTGTTATTATTGTGCTTTGGACACATTAATAAGTAATTTGAGATACTTGGGCACAAGAGCTATGAAGAGACAGTCCATATAAGTTGGTTGCTAAGTGCCTAACAGATAGATAGTGTATACTGCATGGACACCGTGCAAAAAGGAATGCTTCAAGATTTCAGCATGCAAATTTGAGCTGTGCCCAACCTAACTCTTTTAAGCAATTTATTTCCAGAATTGCCAGTATATATATATTTAAAGCACATGGATTGAGGGCAGCTAAAGCTGCGGAAAATGAAGCAATAGCTAACAGGGCTAATGAAACAGAAACAGAGCTGCGACGATTTTTTCTTCCTCTCAACAAGATTCCAAGAGTATAAAATACCATGGTGTGACTCTAACCAAGCAAGTGAAAGATCTGTACGACAAGAACTTCAAGTCTCTGAAGAAAGAAATTGAAGAAGACCTCACAAGATGGAAAGATCTCCCATGCTCATGGATTGGCAGGATTAATATAGTAAAAATGGCCAAAAGCAATCTACAGATTCAGTGCAATCCCCATCAAAATTCCAACTCAGTTCTTCATATAGTTAGAAAGAGTAATTTGCAAATTCATTTGGAATAACAAAAAACCCAGGATAGTTAAAACTATTCTCAACAATAAAAGGACTTTTGTGGGAATCAGCATTCCTGACCTCAAGCTGTACTACAGAGCAGTAGTGATAAAAACTGCATGGTATTGGTACAGTGACAGGCAGATCAATGGAATAGAATTAAAGACCCAGGAATGAACCCACACACCTATGGTCACTTGACAAAGGAGCTAAAACCATTCAGTGGGGGAAAAAATAGCATTTTCAACAAATGATGCTGGTTCAACTGGAGGTCAACATGTAGAAGAATGCAAATTGATCCATTCCTATCTCCCTGTACAAAGCTCAAGTCCAAGTGGATCAAGGACCTCCACATAAAACCAGATACACTGAATCTAACAAAAGAGAAAGTGGGGAAAATTCTCGAACACATGGGCACAGGGGAAAAGTTCCTGAACAGAACACCAATGACTTATGCTCTAAGATCAAGAATTAACAAATGGGACCTCATAAAATTGCAAAGCTTCTGTAAGGCAAAGGACACTGTCAATAGGATAAAATAGCAACCAACAGATTGGGCAAAGATCTTTACCAATCCTACATCCGATAGAGGGCTAATATCCAATATATACAAAGAACTCAAGAAGTTAGACTCCAGAGAACCAAATAACCCTATCAAAAAATGGGGAACAGAACTAAACAGAAAATTCTCAACTGAGGAAATTCGCAGGGCTGAGAAGCACCTAAAGAAATGTTCAACATCCTTAGTCATCAGGGAAATGCAAATCAAAACAAGTCTGAGTTCCACCTCACACCAGTCAGAATGGCTAAGATCAAAAACTCAGGTGACAGCAAGTGCTGACGAGGATGTAGAGAAAGAGGAACACTCCTTCATTGCTAGTAGGATTGCAAGCTGGTACAACCACTCTGGAAATCAGGCTGGCGGTTGCTCAGAAATTTGGACATGATACTACCTGAACACCCAGCTATACCACTCCTGGGCATATACCCAAAAGATGCTCCAACATATAACAAGGACACATGCTCCACTATGTTCATAGCAGCCTTATTTAAAATAGCCAGAAGCTGGAAAGAACCCAGATGTCCTTCAACAGAGGAATGGATACAGAAAATGTGGTGCATTTTCACAATGGAGTACTACTCAGTTGTTAAAAATAATGAATTTATGGAATTCTTAGGCAAATGGATGGAATTAGAAAATATTGTCCTGAGAGAGGTAACCCAATTACAAAAGAACACACATGGTATGCACTTACTGATAATTGGATATTAGCCCCAAAGCTCAGAATACCCAAGATACAATTCACAGACCACGTGAAGCAGAAGGAAGACTGAAGTGTGGATGCGGATGCTTCAGTCCTTCTTAGAAGGGGGAACAAAATACTCAAGGGAGGAAATATGGAGACAAAGTGTGGAGCAGAGACTGAAGGAAAGGCCATCCAGAGACTGCCTGCCTGGGGATCCATCCCATATATAGACATCAAACCCAGACACTATGGTGGATACCTAGAAGTGCTTGCTGACAGGAGCCTGATATAGCTGTCTCCTGAGAGGCTCTGCCAGAGCCTGACAAATACAGAGGTTGATACTTGCAGCCAACCACTGGACTGAGCGTGGGGTCCCCAATGGAGGAGTTAGAGAAAGGACTGAAGGAGCTGAAGGGGTTTGCAACCCATAGGAAGAACAACAGTATCAACCAAGCAGATGACCCAGAGCTCCCAGGGACTAAACCACTAACCAAAGAGTACACATGGAGGGACTCATGGCTACTGCTGCTTATGTAGCAGAGCATGGCCTTGTTGGACATCAGTGGGAGGAGAGGCCCTTGGTCCTGGGAAGGCTCGATGCCCCAGTGCAGGAGAATGCCAGGGTGGGGAGGCGGGAGTGAGTGGGTGGGTGGGGGAACACCATCATAGAAGCAGGGAGAGGGAGGATGAGATAGGGGATTTCCAGAGGGGAAACTGGGAAAAGGGATAACATTTGAAATGTAAATAAATAAAATATCCATAAAAAAACCACAATCTTCCAAGAGCAATAAGAACCGAGTATAGAAGGCACATCTACATTGTTCTCACTTCTCTGTGGCATTGTATTGGTACCGTGAATGCTCATAAAATGGAGAATGCATATCTCCCTAGTATTACTTTGAAATATTGATTATTCTGAACAGAAATCCATTAATAATTAAATAAGAAAAAATGAAAATTACTAACTCTTTAAGGACTCTCTTCTCTACTCTTTTACATATTCACTTTTGCGCATTTTGCTTTTTTTAACTTAGGTTATAGCTACGACTACTGTGTATGAGAAGCAACCACAAGCAATGTGGGCAGGTCACGAAACCCCTAATAACCAAGTGTGCTTCATCCTGAATTGATATCTCAACATGTGGAGGAAGAGGCCTCTAAATCCGGCATCAGATTCAACTTGCTTTTTTGGTCCTGTTGAAACTGGCTGATTGATTGACTAGTGGCTGGGTCATTTAATTCTCTGTGGAGAATTTCAAAAGAAGGTCCTGGCATCTGAGCAAGGGCTGTAGATTGCTTGATGGGGCACTCTACAGGGACAGTCACTGAAAAACTTACCAGGCCGCCACAAGAGTGAGCACTTTACACAAGCCCCGTGAAAATATTTCAACAACCTAATGACAAATTCCTGGTAAATCTAAGGACATTTTCTTTTATCTTATCCCATATATATTAGTGTAATAACTTCCACAAAGCACAAATGATAAAAGGTACATAGGAGTCACATGGAGCCTTTGAGGATGAAAAAAACAACCTCTATTGTTGGGCCTGTCCTGCACCTTCTCCCCCAGCAGTGATTGGCAGACGGCCTGTGCCTAGGCTCCTAGGCAAAGGACATCCTGCATCAGGGGAGTAGTAGGGAGCGCCAGCTCGGTGGGCTGGGTGCACTGCAGGTGGAGGAGGTGCAGCTACCACCTCCCACACGGGGGAGACCCCCTCCACCTGAAGTCTCGGTCGTGGCCAGCAGCCCCTGCTCCTCAGGAGACGCTGACGATTGCAGGGCGCGCCTCCCCAGCACACAGACAGGGAGTGCTCCACGCAGCCTGGGGCAACCGGGGCCATAGGAGCAGGAAAGTGAGGGCCCATATGTGCAGGGGCCCCGGGTTCACAGCAGTGACTGCAGACAGTTTTGGGGACAGCTGCCTGATTCCTTGCTGACTTGCCCATCCACCCTCCTGCACTGGGCTCTGTGTTGCTGAGCCAAGCTGGGGCTGCAGCAGCTCTGGGCCAGGGCTTGGCCCTGGGAGGAAGCCTGAACCAGACCCCTATGGCTCAGCGCTGAGGGTGTTCTCCCCCTTCCACTATCCACAGGGTGAGAGGGTGGGGTCCCGGGCAGTGGTAGTGTTGGGCCCCATTTTGACCCTGGTTTTTGCCTTGAGGACAAACCCAAGCCTGGCTCAAGTTCTGAGACCTGTCTCAGTCACTTCTGTATAGGGGTGACTCAGCAAGCTCTGTTTGGCCTTCCCTCTGCCCTGCCGTTGTTGATGTGGAGCTTTGCCATTGGCCCTGTCAGTTACCCCTTCCCCTTCCCCGCCTCCTAGTCATCTCTTCCCATACCTAAGTGCCCCCCCCCCGCCTTCTCTATATAATCGAGAGGCTGATACAATAAAGTTGAGTTCCTGCTTCGACAAGACTCCCGACTTGGTGTGTTTCTTTCCGCCTTTGACACTAGTCATCTTGCTCAGCCTCAGACAGATCCAGCTAGACTGGGTTCTCTCCTCTTGCCTGGACCTGCGGTAAGGAGCCAACACTCTATAAGACTGGCACAAAATACACACATGGGAAACAGCTACATGAAGGTGAATGAGTGTTCCTCAGCAAGAAACTCACTGAGCAGCCTGGCTTAAGTCTCAGGCTTCCAAACCTTCCTTCCTGCAGAGACTTGTATCTGTTCACTCACTGTGTGGAGCAGGGGGTGACTGGCTACAAGACACTCATAGCAAGCATAATACAAAAGAAATGTACTTCCTTAGGACTTTTAGATTCTCCTGCAAGACCATGTAAGGCATCAAAAGATTAAAATCCACATTGTCACTGAACACAATAACATGTAACAATTTGATCTTGTCCCCACAAGTGAAGGTCTTATTGTACAGGCTGACAGGCAAAGAAGGATGATCAAAATGGGTATTGCCATGGAATCCAGACTGCAAGCCCTAGGTTCAGCAGGTAGAACTGTGTCTCTTTGAACCAATTTGGTGGCAAATATGTTCTGCCCACCTCTCATAGGATGCTCCTGTGTGCTACACTGATCATAGAAAAATTACATAGAAAAATTAATGCTTTGTTCTTTTCCCAATCCTAGAACAGAATGGGCTTACTGCATCAGAAAGAAGACAGTAATACTATCATGAATGATAGGAAATTTTAACACATCCTTTTTTTTTTTTTAAGCTTTTTAAGAGCCATTCCAAACCAAACCATTCTATTGTTGTGAGTAAATCAGGGCTTTTATTACCAAATGAGATCTATAACCAAATTTCAGAGCAGCCTTTGGCAAATCACCAAGTTAGTTAAGACGAATACTTCTTCATCTTTTATAAGACAGAGCTGACCACAGCACACAACACTAGTTTATCTCCTCCAAGGAAAGGAAAACCACAGTCATTTATAATTGTAATATGTCATTGATTATAAGATGTATCCTGATTACAGACATGTGAAATATGGCAAAAAAATGTACATTTTAGAGTTAGTGCTAATTGGGAAAATTGAGCAGCAGAGCTTAGCTAAACAGATACTTCTTAAGGTGATCATCTTTGGGTCTACCCCTCCCCTTATTTATCAAGGTATGTCTATTTTAGTTGTTAGATTCCTGTATTTAAAAAATAATTATGATCACATGGTGTGTGTACATGTGTATGTCTGTATGTCTGTGTGTGCACCAGTGTATGTTTGTCTGTGGCCGAGAGATAACAACTTGTAAGAGTTTGTCCTCTCCTTCCACCCTGTGGATTCTGGTCATTGACCATAGATCATCGAGCTTGGAGACATGGGCCTTTGCCTAATGAGCTATCTCACCAGCTCTTTTTTATATTTATGCTTAAGCCACTGAAAATACCTACAGAAAAGAAAGAAGCTGGAGTTTCTGGTAAAATGCACTTCTGTGTCGTTGCTGCACTAGGACTCTGTGCCAATCAGTATCTGAAAGCTAAATCTTTCGCTTGTTCTCCATAGAACCCAAAGCCATGTACTGAAAGACTCATCATTGGTCTTCTCTGGATCAGCATCTCCCCGTTTCTCACACAGTCTCCTTTCCTCTCTTCTTTATCCTTTCCTCTCTTCTCTGTGTCTCCATCTTTATCTATTAGGCACCCGCACAGGGCCAGGTTCTATGCTATGTGTTGAGGAGATACTGAAAAGTTGACTTAGTATTAGCCTCGATAGAGAGCAGGAGAGTATCCCGGGGAAAAGCCAGGGCCATGCAAGTGATAGAGGCAAAGTGCAAAGCAGATGTGGACATCAGAGAGGCTTTTGCTCTGAAATGACTTCAACATGAAGACCTGGGCCGTGAGCAGAAGGTTGCCAACTCCCATAGATTCCTCACACCAGAAAACTGAATGCTCCAGGAAACCGAATTTTCTGCTTTACTAAAATGTCCCAGAACACTGAACCCACCCACTTCCTATTTCCTCCCGTCCCTCACCTTATTTGGCACTCCGCTCCAGATCACCTTTGCAATAGACAGTCAGCAGCCTCACTTCCGTCCCCCGGTATCGTTCTGCACTCTACACTTTCACTTGGCTCTCCCCATTGTCTTCTCTTCTCACCCCTTTCCATTTCCCTCCATTGATTTACACAGCATCTGCTATATGTCTCAGCACAGTTGCCTACACAACTGAGAGACAGGTTTACCAACTAGTCAAAAATAACAGAGCCAGCAGCCAAACAATCTCAAATTCCTTGATATCCCTACACTGCCATCGATTCTAAGGTCATGCTCTGATCCTCTCATTCTCATGATGCTTCTTCTGACTGTGAGCCCATGAACATCTTTAGTCTTCTGTGCCATTTACCAAGGGTTTTAAATGTGCATCCCTGTCTGTCTGTCTGTCTGTCTCTGTATATGTGCCATGTGCCTGTCTTCTCTGTGTGTATCTGTCTGTGTGTGTCTCTGCCCCCTCTCTTTCTCTCTCTCTCTTCCCCGCTCTCTCTCTGTGCCTATCTCTCTGTCTCTCTCTGCTTCTCTGTCGCCGTCTCTCTGTGTGTGTTTCTTTAACTAACTGTACATCTTGTACTGGGATTTGAGATTACTAATGTATAGTACAGACACAGCCTGCTTCTTTGAGGCAGTTCCTCAGCTGGCTTCCAGGTCAGAGTCATTTTTGGTGATGTTTCACTATAAACACCCCAGAGGCACCAACCAGAACATTCATACCCTTAACTGGGTTTTCACTCCGAGCAATGAGAAGAATGTGGTATCACTGGTAATGAAGAAAAACTGAGGACTTCAAAGGCTTTCTGGGCTTTGCATTCCATCCCTGAGCAGCCATACCAGAAGAATGTTCCTCTCTGAATACAAGTCGAATGCCATTGTGGATGTGAAATTAGCTCTCTCCATCAAAATTTCTCAGGACATGAATCCTCAAGTGGATCAGTGCCGCCGTGTATTGGGGCTTCATTCTGTGCAGTGCCTAAACCACTTGCATGTTCGCAAGGCACTTAGAGACATGCATCTACCCCGCTAGGCTGCCAGTCGATCACTTAGTCCATTACCACATAACATATTACCAGAGAGTGGTGAAAGCAGAATTTGTCTCCTTATCATTATTTACATGACATATAGAGCACTTTCCACTAAAGAGCTTCAGCCTCTGTGCATAGAATGTTTAATGAGCCACAGTAACTTCTAAGCATCTAGAATGAAATAACCTCAAACAGAGGAAACAGAGGGGAAAAAAAGAAAAGAAAGAAAAAAAAAAAAAAAAAGCTGGGCAGTGGTGGCACACACCTTTAATCCCAGCACTTGGGAGGCAGAGGCAGGTGGATTTCTGAGTTCGAGGCCAGCCTGGTCTACAGAGTTCCAGGTCAGTCAGGGCTATACAGAGAAACCCTGTCTCGAAAAAGAAAGAAAGGAAGGAAGGAAGGAAGGAAGGAAGGA
>CM052701.1:115823098-115844218 GCA_028551405.1 Uromys caudimaculatus
AAAGAAAGAAAGAAAGAAAGAAAGAAAGAAAGAAAGAAAGAAAGAAAGAAAGAAAGAAAGAAAGAAAGAAAGAAAGAAGTTATTTCTGCTCATGGTCTTGAGACTGAAATTTAAGAGCTGAAAAGCTATTAGGAACCATCCACTTTAACCTTGCACTCTTGAGTCTGGCACCATGTGTAAGACTAGACTTCAGCTTTGTTTGGAGCCTCAGTTCTAGTATTGTAGGGGCACAAATACTTTTCTGAACCTGTTTCAGAAAATATGTGAAGATGTGTTTTAAAGTTTAGAACTGAACAGTACCCCATAACTGAATACAGTATATTTGAAAAAAAATAACCTTTGAACTTCATACATTAATTTCATAATTTACACCAGGACATCAGAATGCTTTGACATTTGAAGATAGGACTTTCAAAAGCTAATTAAGTAAAAGTGAAGGCACTAAAGTAGGCTCTAACCCAATATGACTAGCAACCTTATAAGAAAAGAAAATTGGGACACAGTCAGACCAAAGACAAAATATAAAAACCAGGGACAGACCAGGCAGGGTCTCACACACACCCTTACTCCCAGCACTTTAGAAGCAGAGGCAGATGAATCTCTGAGATTCTGAGGTCAGCCTCTTCTACATAGCAAATTCTAGACCAATCAGAGCTGCATAATGAGACACTTTTAAAAATCCAAACAAATCAAAACCCAGAGAAAGGTGGCCATCTAAGAAGCCAAAGAGAGGGACCTGGAAGTCAATCTTGACAACATTTGACCTTGGATATCTGATCTACATATCTGTGTAGGGGAAGGTCCCATCGTTTTAGTGTCCTAGTCAACTCTAGAAAATGAATACAATTGATAATTTTGTGCTAACTTGGGTCAGCTTTTACCTTCATATGGTTCAGAAAAAGAGGTCTTCATATTTTCAGAAGAAAAGCAAGTGTAGACCAAGCCTATCTGTAGGCCTG
This sequence comes from Uromys caudimaculatus, assembly GCA_028551405.1. NCBI lineage: Eukaryota > Metazoa > Chordata > Mammalia > Rodentia > Muridae > Uromys > Uromys caudimaculatus. The sequence continues at coordinate 115,824,058 of CM052701.1, forward strand.
TGGATGAGTTATGTAATCCTGTCATGAATCTGGCATTACAAACTAGGTCTTAGAGCAGCAGAGATATCAAGTCCCTTCCATCCTGTAGCAGCTCCTTCACAGCCTGACTGCCCACTGTGCTATTAAAAGGCCTCAGAAGAATACAAAGCAGGCCAAGGAAATAATTCCTGTTATATAAGGCCCGTCTGTGAGGAGGTCAAGAACTGGCCGCTCATGAGCCCTCTCAGTTCTAGATGCTTCAGAGTCTTTGAATTCTGCAGCCTTCCTGCATCTTCTATTTTAGCACCATTTTAGGGAACTGACATTCTCCTCTTTGTTCTGCTCACATTTTGGTTTGGTTTCTATAGTGCATAATATAACTCAACCTGTTTGCTATTCCTAGCAATACTAACAGGATGCTGGTGATGGTGATAGAAGGCAAACCTCATGCTTCTGAGGGCCACTCTTCAGACCACTTTTTCATTCAAGAGAATTAAGGGTAAGAAGCCTGTGTGTTCTTGTTGTCATTAATCCCTTTATAGAGATGAGACTACGAGGGGCTATCCAGGTAAAGGACTTTGTTCAAGATGACATCATTAGTGGAAGAATTAGAACCTATGCCCTAGCATCTAGATCAGAATCCAATGTAGGATCATAGCCAGTTACTCTGCATCCCTCCTGCTGTGTGTGCAGTTCCCATAGGCAAATAGAGAGAGGTGCACACACAATCCAATGATGAATACGCCTTTCTGTGCACACATGCAAATCTTTCAAATGTCCTACTTTGTTCTTAAAGTAAATTGTCTCAATAATGTAGTTATTGGAAAGGGCATTGGACCAAAAAATTAAAATACCAAAGATCTGATTTCACAATCTTTTGACCTAAGAAAATAATTTGTAAACACTGACAAAATTAAACAAACATACAGGCGGGGGAAAAAAAAAAAAAAAACAGGGACATGATTGTCAGCAGGACTCAAAGTCTTCTGAATGTCTACCATGCCTCAGATCTCCAACACAACACATGGATCCTCTAAGCTCCATGCGAAAGGTGAATATTGCCTTCAAGTCCCTTGTTTCCTGAAATTAGTGAATGGGACTTTTGGGGGGTAGTTGTTTGAATGAGAATATCCCCTATAGTCTCAGATATTTGAACAATCGGTCTCAGTTGACAGCAGTATTAGAAGGTAGGGTGCCTACTTTCTGAGAAGTATGTCACTGGTGTGGGCTGGCTCCATGTCCTATTCTTTCTCTGCTTCTTCTGTGCAGTTCAAGATGTGAACTCTTAGCTCCCTGGTCCTGCCACAATGCTTGCCTACTGCTATACCTGCCCACCGTGTTAGACTCTTATCTCTCTTGACCCATAAACTCACATAAACATAAGCTCCATCTCCACTAAGTTGCTTTGGTCATGGTATTTTCCTGCAGAAACAGAAAAGTAACTAATGCACAGAAGTATTGAAGTATCTTAAGATTATAAAATAATTCTGTCTAGGTGGGCTGTAATCCAAAGGCAAATATGTAGGATGCATATCTAGCAACCTACATGTGACATAGTGGACAAGAAGAGTTGGAATAACACTTTATTCCACAAAGAGAGAGGGACTGAAAGAGCATTGGAAATCACAAAGTGGGGGATGAAACAGATAAAATATAGAGAAGCATATGGGTACTATAGCAAGAAGAAGCAAAAGGAGATGCTTTATCCAAATATTAGCTGGGGGTCCTATTTATACAGACTGGCAATTTCTACCACAGGACAGTCCACAGGTCCTCTAAGTTTTAAATACAATTTAGGGCTCTGGCAAAGCAGTAACTCCTCCTAGACACTGGGTCAACAGGAAGTCATCTTTGTCACTCTGGATTTCTTGGAGGGCTGTGGCTGGGTAGCATAATCAAAGGACACCTATTGAGTGACGAGCTTCTCTATAGGGTCCCACAAATAGAAAAAGTCACAAATCAGACAATCTGGAGACAAATGACATGAATCCAGGGTAGAAGACAGCCATGAGAAGCAGTCTTGAACAGGAGAGGGTCAGACACTGACATATCAAAAATACAGGTGTCCAGAGGCTGTATTGTGGTCTTTTTTTGTGTACTTTGTAAAGATTGCCTTTGTATTATTCAAATGCTGGTTTCTGTACCTGCAGAGATCTGATTTCAGGCCAGATTTTGGTACTGTCATTTAATTAAGCATCTCCTGCCTCTGTATTTTGTAAACATTGTTCTCCATCACCTTCTGATTAGTTAAATAAAGAGCTGAGTAGCCAATATCTGAGGCAAGAGAGGAGAGACAGAACTTCTGGCAGAGATAGGACTCTGGGAAGGAATCTCAAACATGGAGAGTCACCAGCCAGAAGCAGAGGAAGAAGTAGGTACCATAACTAGAGACTAAGAGGTAATGGGCTGCATGGTGGGTCACAAGCCAAGACAGTATTGTTGGGTTAGCATAGTTGAGGATCTGCCCAGCTATAGTGCCCAAGCTTATAATAAATGTGAAAGGTCCCTGTGTCATTATTCTGGAGCTGGCAGTCCCATAGAAAGTCCCATTTTAAGGCTGAGATCAGGCAGTTAACTATAGAGTCGGCAGAGCTGATCTTGATGGCCAGGACATGAGTCCTTCACTTGATTAAGTGTGGAGGCAGGCAGTCTGACCTAGTGGTGCTTCCAGCAGGGTACTGGATGCTGAGAGGTTTTGAAAGTTTGAAGTCTGGTACTCCTGTATAAATCTCAGTGTTGTTGGTGTCCCACAAGCCCCCAATATGCTTGGGAGACCTAACTTGGCTAAAGCAGAAACTATGGACAGGATATGAGTGGGAAGATCACGCATGGCCCACAGGTTGCATAACTAAGTGTTAGCAGGTTCCTGCTTCACAAAGAGGAGGAGCATCCGAAAGGAAGAGAGGTATGGACACATCTGAAGCTTGGCCAGGCCAGTTCAGCAAAAGCATCAAAAGTCTCCAGAGTCAACTGCTTCCTTCCCCTGGCAGGGAGTGCCCAACAATCTCAGCCACCCCAATACCTCATTGGGTTTTTGTTTTAATTTTCAAATTTTTCAGTTTTTGTCTCTTGTGCCCACTCCCACATTTTAAATATTTTTAGTGATTTTCCATTTTGTTTTATTTTATAGAGCTGTAATGTTTTATTTGAATTCTTCTTGGATTTATGTAATTTGACTAGCTTGCTTCTCTTTATCAGAAAATCAGTTTACCTTTTTTTATTATTTCCTTGTCCCTTCCTATTCACCCTCATAGACTGACACCCTTGTTATTCTAGTGGTGTGTGTGTGTGTGTGTGTGTGTGTGTGTGTGTGTGTGTGTGTGTGTGTGTGTATGTGTATGTATATGTGTGCATGTGTGTATATATGTATGTATGTGTATATGTGTGTATGTATGTGCGTGCATGTATGTGTGTGCATGTATGTGTGTGCACGTATGTGTGTTCATGTATGTGTGTGCATGTGTGTATATATGTATGCATGTGTTTATGTGTGTATGTATGTGTGTGTATGTATGTGTGTATGTATATAAGTATGTGTGTGTGGTATGTGCTCATGCATATGTGTACACATATGTGTGGAGGCCAGAGGATAACCTCAAGTGTCATTACTCAGGTGACATCCACATTTCCTTTTGGAGAAAGAACCTTTTATTAGCATGGAACCTGCCAAGTTGGAATCAAATACCATGGATCTGCCTCCTGGGGCTGGGAATACAGGCAAGCAACACCAGATCTGGCTTTAAAATAAACCAACAAAAAACCGGAAGGTTTCTGGAGGTTCAAGTCGGGTCTTCATGTTTGCAAGGCAAACACTTTACCCAGTGGACTGTCTCCCTGGACTCTCATTCCTTTTCTCTTGTTTGTTTCTGAGATTGTCATTTAAATACAACACTTCTCCCTCCCTTTCCTCCCTCCGACCCCTCCTACACCCACCTGGCCATGCTCTCCCTCACGTCCACAGCCAATCTTCTCATACCTTGCTTCTCATTGGTTTCCTCTTCTACTGGTTGTCCTAAGAGCCGGGCAAGTATGAACATCCATGCTTTTCAAGAAAGTATTAAGCAAGTGACCCCTCTTGTTTGCCTCAAAAAAAGTAAAGTGAGGAGCATAACTTTGAGATACTTTGAAAAATACTATTCAGCCATGAGTCATGCCAGCTCTCTGAAAATTTCCATTGCCTATAGTACATTTCCAGTTGCACTTTGGATGTCTTTGTCTAGATTTAGACCTTCTTAAGGTAGATACTATTCAGCACTAAAGGAGGGTGCGTAACAATAACTAAGTGTGATAGGCAGAAGTGATGAAAACTGGCCTAAATTAAGAATAATTGTGCCTTAATTATTTTTTAATTGCTGTGATAAAACATCAGAACCAAGGAAACTTTAAAAAAGAGTTTAATTGGGCATATGGTTTCAGAGTGTTAAAGTCTATGGTGTCAGAGGGAAGAGTTGACAGAAAACACCTGACAGATCAATCACATCTTGAACCACAGGCACAAGGCAGAGAACACACTGGGGATAGCATGAGGCTTTTGGAACATCGAGCATGCCTGCAGTGGCATACCTCCTCCAGGAAAGCCACACCTTTGAATCCTTTCTAAACAGTTCTGCCAACTGGACCAAGCATTCAAACCTAAGTCTACAGGGTCCATTCTCATTCAAACCACAACAAATAGTAATACTTATACAACAAATATAATGGTGACTAATACTAATTGAGAATTTATTCCCCAGCATTACCATGAGCACTTTGTTTTATTTCATTGAATCTTCATATGGGCCTAGGAGATAAGCATAATTATTATAATCTTTATACAAAAGAGAAGAGGGAGAAAAAGGCTTATGAAGTAACAGAGATCCTTCCAAACACAAGGAACCCAGACTTTGCCTTCACAGCATTCTATGCGTGCTTAGAGTCAACAGATGTTGTGCAGTATGGCAGACCAGTTTCCATTCTAAGCCCTCTACATGTATTGTCTCACTTCACCCTCATGGCAAACACAATGGAGTGGCATCAAAGCAAAGATAAGATTGTTTGTACTGAAGACCTCAAGTTTCACACTGTAAGCAAATAGAGAAGTCTCGAAAGAGTATTTCCTGTAGTCTCCTCTAACTTCAGCACATAGATCTCATATAAATTATTTCAATTTTGCATTCAATATTTACATATGTTTTAATCCAGTAATAAACATCAATTGCTCGTCACTTTCTCTTATCTGGCTATAGGCCAAGATATATGGTTGTTATATGCTACTAACCCATATGATATAGTTACTGTTTTGCTTTCATGAATGCTGGACTCTCGTTTCCAGAATTGTTTTATTCTCCTGTTTCCTCCAAAGACAGGAATAAACAGCCCTATAAAACATGATTGTTTAGAACATGATACAACTAAAAGAGCTTCAGGCTATTTATAGTAATTAGACCATAAAGGGGGAAACAGACCGTGTGTATATTTGTTATGTCCATAAAATGTAACACATGGAAATAAATTCTGACAGTGATGGTCGGAATATTTGTGTGTCACATGTCAGCATATAACCCTGGAGTTCACTGTTGGAGTTTGTCAAGATGCTTCCATTCGGACCTGGGAGCATCAGATCACCATAATAAATGCTAGCCTTGGCTAATCACGAGTGACATCGCACAGACACATTGCAGTTCTCCTCGCCTCCCCAGGATTGCTTTTTCCAGTTCTGTGAAGAACATTGTAGATACTCTGATTAGCATGATATTGAATCTGTACGTGTTTTGTAGTAGGATGACTATTTTCACAGTATTAATTCTACTTATCCACAGACATGGAATGCATTCCAATTTTCCAACATCAGTCTCAATATCGTTCATTTAGAAATTTAATGTTTTCATTGTAGAGTTCTTTGACCTACTTGGTTAGGTTTATTTTGAGACATTTTGTTGTCTTTGATGCTGTATTAAAATGTTGTATCTCCATGATGCCTTTCTCAGTGTGGTTGTTGCTAGTGTATAGAAAGGCTACTACTTTTCGTAGGTTGATTTTTTTATGCCACCACTTTCCTGAAATTGCCAATTGTTCTAAAAATGTAAACAACCGAATGTTCTTCAGTTGAGGCATACAAATACACAGTAGAATACTCTTCAGCTGAGTTTGGGGATACCTTATATATAATATCATATATCAATCTGCCACTGGGAATAATTTAATTTCTTCTTTTTCTATTGTGTCCCTTCTATTTCTTGTCTTGTTCCAGCTAGAGCTTCCAGCACTATATTGAAAAAGAGTAAGGATGGTGGTCAGTCTTGTCTCATTCCTGATTTTCAGGGAACTGCTTCAAGTTTCTCTCCATTTGGGATAATGTTGGCTTTGGGTTTGTCATATAAAGACTTTATTATGCTGTCATATGTTCTCTGTCCGACTCTCTCCAGGACTTTTATTTTTGAAATTATAATGTAATTATAACATTTTCCCTTACATATCCTCTCTCCAGACTCCCTCCAGCACAGACCACTTACGGTCTCCCTCAAATTCATGGCCTCTTTTTCCGTTACTATTATATGTATATATGAATGTACATATTATATACATAAATGTATATCATTTGTGTATGTTAAATATGTATATTATACATTTATTATCTATAGTATTACATATATTATATTTAATTATGTATATTATATACATAATCACATACTCATACATATACATATGTATTCCTAAATATAACCTGTTTAGTCCATATAATGATATCTATATATATGTTTTCAGGGCTGACTGCTTAGCATTAGTCAGTCAGTTGGTGTGCTCTTCACTAGAGAAGGCCACTTCTCCTATTCCCTGTTTTTCCCAATTGCCTGTAGTTCTTTGTAAAGGGTTAAAGACTTATGGGCTCTTAATTGTACATTTTGGCATGGTCACTGGTATTATTCTTATTCAACTCATGTTGAGGCAGTCATGTTGGTAGTACTTTATGATAAGACTTTATGCTGGTTTAGTAAATTGGTGGTTATTGATTCTCCTCCAATAACCATGAGTTGCACTGAATAATTAGCTAGGTTTCTAGTACCAGGCCTGGGCTTCTTGTTGAGGAAGACTTGAGACTAATTAGGGAACTGTTGGTTACCACCAAGGTCTGCATGCCACTACTGCACTCTTAGGATTATCACGCCATGCTTCACTGGTGTGGTACCATGACCTCTTTCATTATGAAAGTGTGTTGGATTTTATCAAAGAGTTTTTCTGTATCTATTGATAAGATCATGTAATTTTGTCTGTAAGTCCATTTATACCATTTATTATATTCATCAATTTATGTATGTTGAACCAGCTCTGTATTTTCAGGAAAAAGCCAACTTGATCATGGTGAATATCTTAATATGTCTGTATTTGGTTTGCTACTATTTCACTGGAGACTTTTGCAGATATGTTCATATGGGATATGAGTTTGTAGTTTTGGTTTTTGTATTTTTGGGGTGCTGTTATTGTTGTTGTTGTTGTGTCTTTAAATGGCTTGGGTTTTAGAGTAATATTGGCTTCATAAAATGAGTTTTAGAGTGATCCTTCTATTTTTATTTTTGTGAATAAATTCACAAGTATTGGTTGTAGTTCTTCCTTGAATTCTGATGTGGATGTATCCTTGACTTTTGCAGTTAGAAAATTTTTATTACTGTTTCAATTTCTTTCATTGTTATTGGTCAGTTTATGTTCTTGATTTAAATTTGTTTACAGTCTTATGTTCTTGGTTTAAACTTGATAGTCTAAATGAATTAAGAAATTCACCCATTTCTTTTAGGTTTTCTAACTTAATGAAGTACAGGTTTAAATAAATGTATTCCTTTACAATGGTCTGTAATTCTTGGGTGTCTGTTGTTTCCCTGTTCATTTCTGATTCTGTTAATTTGGGTCATCTGTTTTTTGTTGTTTGTTTTGTTTTTTGGGTAGCTGGATAAAGGACTATCAATCTTGTTTATCTTATCAAATAATCAGCTCACAGATTCATTGATTATTTGCATCATTTTCCTTGTTTCTATTTCATTAATTTCTGCTTTCATTGTTACTATCTACTGAGTTTGGTTTGTTCTTATTTTTTTATATTCTTGAGGTGCATCATTAAGTGCTCTCTGAACTTTTAATGTAGGTACCACAGGGCTATAAACTCCTTAGAACTGCTCTTACTATATCCCAGAGGTTTGGTTGTCTTGTGATTTTATTTATAATTAGTTCCAGAAATACTTGGATTTTTTTCTTGATCTTCCATCCACTCACCATTCAGTAATGACCTGTTTGATCTCCCTGACTACGTATACTCACCAGAATTTCATTTGCTGCTGACTATTGTTGCATAATGGTTTGATGGGATACATGAGAGTATTTTGATTGTTCAGTATGTATTAAGGTTTTTTTGTCCCAGCATGTGGTCTGTTTTAGCGACTCTCAAGTACTCATTTCGAAGTGGAATGTATATTCTTTGGCATTTGAGGGGAATGTTCTGCAGATAGCTCTTAGGTCCTTTTGGTGTGATATGCAATTTAATTATGAATTTTTTTCTGTTTTTTCAACTTATCTATTAGAGAAACTAGGGTGTTGATATTGCCTGCTATTATTGGGCTTATGTTCAGTTGTGATTTTAATGTTATTAGTATACTCTTTATGAAATTGGAAGCACCAGCACTTGGTGCCTATCTACTTAGAATTGTGATATTTTCCTGATTCTCTTGATTAGACTAAATGCCTTCTTTGCAGCGTGCTTATTTTTGATTTGAAGTCTGTTTTGTCAGATTACAATGGCCGTGCCGCTTGCTTGCTGCTCCCACTTGTTTGGAGCACCTTTTCTTCACCCTTTCACTTGAAGATGGTGCTTCACTTTAGACTTTCTTACAGACAAGATGGATTTTTGTTTCTTAATCCATTCATGTTTAGCCTGTGCCTTTTGATTGGAGAGTTGAGACCATTAATATTTCAAATTCTTATTAAAAATCTTTGTAGTTCATTAAACTATAGCTTATTTGCTTCCTTTGTAGAGGCTCTTAGATATTATTCTATTTCTTTCAGTTTGAAATATTGAAGTATTTTTTTCAGGATTCTGTTTAGGGTTTTGTTGTTGTTGTACAGGGTTTTTGTTTGTTTGGTTGGTTGATTGGTTGGTTTTTGGACATTTGTATCACAAAGGGTTTTTCTTTCTCCTTCAACTATAGCAAACCGTTTTGCTGCACACAATACTGTAGACTAGCCATTGTGATTTGGAGTGCATAGCTCTAGGGGCTTCTGGATTTCAAATTTGCATTGAGAAATCACTTCTTATTCTAATGGGTTTCTCTTTGTATGTAATTTCTGTTTTCATTCTTGCAGCTAACATTTTTCCATTTTCACTATGATATTGTCACGAGTTGTTTCTTTTCTGATCTTGTATTGTTGAAGTTTTGTGTGATTTTTATATCAGGCTATGTTTTTCTTTAGTTTGGGGAGGTTTTCATCTGTAATCTTGTTAAATATCTGGTCTATGCCATTGACTCTATGCATTTCCCGCCTTGATCTATGGGTATAATTCAACACGTTGTTCTTTTAATGCTGTCCCACATTTCTTGCAGGTTCTTTTCTTGTGATTTTTAATTTTTCATACTCTTTGCTTATTTACTCTAGATTCGGTACTCTGTTTTCGACTCCTGATATTTTGTCTTCTGCTTGATTCATTTTCCTTGGAAGGCTTTTCCTTTGAGTTTGCAAACTGGGATGTTGATGGTTTTTACTCCATCTTCATCTCAGGTTGTCTATCTTCCATGTGTCTATCTCTTTATTGAATTACATTTCAAGTCAATTATCTGTAGCATTCCATACAGCTGCGTATTTGTATTTTAAGGGTAGTCACTCCAGTATTTGTTGTTATCCTTGGAGTTCAATGAAGAGTTTGTTTCTTCAATTTGTGGATAAAGTTTATAATTATTATTTTAAATTCTGTTCCCTGGGGTTTATCTGGGAAAATCGTTTTTACAGAATACTTCTACTAGTAGCATGGAAGACATGCTGTCTTGGTCATTTATGTTGGTTTTGCAATTTGACCTGGACTGTGGACTGCTTTCTCCCATTCTGTGTCTGATATGATAATCTGACCTTCTTTCAATAGGGCCAGTACATGAATGAGATTTGTGGCCTGAGGTAGGCCATATAAAGTTGGTAGATGTGCTATTTAATCAGACCAAGGAAAGATGGCTCACAAACCATGGGTCTGGAGCTAGAGTGAAGATGTGTCAGAGAGAAGAGAGGAGGGAAGAAGAAAGGGGAATCTCAACAGTCATAGGTGTCTCTCTATCAAATAGGCTAGAAGGCCATCTCTCCCAAGCTAGGTCTGTGGGTATGGAGGGCTACAGACAAGGAGGGGGATTGTGGGGTGGTGAGACAGGGAAGAAGCGATTTACCCAGAAAAGGTGGCTCGGGAATGAAGACGGTTCTTAGGCTCTTAGGTTTGCAGATGGTTGCAGGGCAGTGGGAGGAAAGGCAAAGGGAAGAGACAGCTTACCCAGGAAAAGAGCCTTTCAAACAAGGAGGGATCGTGAGCTGAGGGTCTGGATTTGAGGATATCATTTTAAATCCACAAGCACCCACTTCCCTGTGCTTCTTTACTCCATTTGACGTTGGCACAACCTGTTAGGGACCACAGCAACACAGCCGTGAACAGACAATTATTGAATCTTAATGAAATAAGACATCCTAAGGAACAGTTTGGGAAACCCCTTAAAGAATAAGGCAAGACACCTGTTTTCACAGAATTTAGTTTGCTCAGAAGATCAGGGTTGTGTGCTTCTGCTGCTGAACATTATACGGTGCCCATTAACCTGTGAATCCGAGGAAACCATTTACAAAGGGCTTCAGAGGGAGATCCCAGAACCAGACAGCCAGAGAGGTTCATGGGAGATACAGCTTTAGTTTAGGATTTTACGAAGGCGCTGGATACAGAGTGATTTTCACACATTATAGCACTTTATAAAACACACACTGGTATTTTTTTTTTTCCACAAGCAGCAGTGGATTCCAAATTCTAGATTCACTGGATGGAAGGTAAGAATGGTAAAATTAAACCAAATAAACAAAGGAAGAAAGAAACAAAAAGCTGTGCACACATTTCATTGGGGATTTGCTGGCTTGTCCCAGAGCCTGTTTAATGCACAACAATTTTCCAACTGCACGGTCAGAATAGAGATTTTTCCCATGACTAGAATTTACCTGTATTATTGAAAACAGCTGCTCGGCGTCTCTCCGGTAAGTTTCCAATTTATTACCTTCAAGTATGGATTGTTTTCATTTAAAAAATTCCAAACCACACAACATTATATATAATAACACAATCCTGCCGACTCTGATAATATCTGGTTGCTATTCAAAAGCAAAGGCGTTCTGTTTAATGGAACCAGGTTCATTTATTCTGTAAATGTTTAGCACAGTCTTGTAGCATTCACACCAGCAAAACCAGAACATCTGAAATCGATAAATGAAGGGTAGGGTGTCAGTCATAATTTACATTCCCAGCTGATAGCCACAGAAAAGAAACCCTTCGGAATTATTAAAATGCATTCTGTGCAGAGTATTTATTACTTGGCATTTCTTATTTATGATTCATTGAAAGATGAGGCTAAGGGAAATAAAAGACAAACTAAACTTTACCAGAATAATGAGGTCCTATTTGCTCTAAGCCAAACTCACTTCTATGAGGGCTTAACTGTTGCGTTGGGTCCACTCTCGCAGGCACCGATTTTCTCTTTATCTGTATGAGAGCCGTTCTGGAGCATGCTCATTTAGCACAGAGAAAGGCCATCCGTAGGCCTTGGTTCTAAACGGCATTATTTAGAATGCCTGATGGATAAATTTCACTTGGCATGAAACCACAGAGAGTAAACTATTGCAAGCTTCCTGATAGAGTTATTAATGGCCCACTAGGACCAGCGGAGGTGGACCTGTCTGAAGAGCCAAAGACTGCCTTCCCCGTGGTTAGAGTTACATCCCAGAGAAAAGTAGCCATCTCCTACTCACACAGGGGAGTAGAATCTCAGTTACCTAGCTCCATCTTTCTGCTCGTCTAAAGTTGTTGTTGTTTTTGGTTTTTTTTTTTTATATTTTATCTTTTTATCATTTAAAACAATTTTTAAAAACTTAAACATATTTTGATTGAATTCTTTCCCTCCCCCAGGTCTCCAGAGCCTCTGCCCCCTCTCTACTCACCCAGCTTTAAGTTCTTTCTCAAAAAATAAACAAAAATCCAACACAACCACAAAACACCCCAAAACAAAGAAAAAAATCACCACCCCCTAAAAACCACTACAACAAACTGTAAGCGAATAAAAGCACACACATGCAGGCACACCACGTATACACACACACAACAACAACAGCAACAAATGAAACAAACAAACAAACATAAACTGTAGAGTCCATTACCCAGTGTTGCTCTGTGGGGGAAAACTGATTTTTCCCTCTCCCAGCAGGTGTAAGTCACAGATCAGTTGTTAACCTTTACCCTAGTGGTTAGTTTCATTCATTCACCCATCTAGTGTGTGTGTGTGTGTGTGTGTGTGTGTGTGTGTGTGTGTGTGTATGTGTATATGTGTATATATGTATATATTAAAATAAAATATAAAAAGAAAAAACAAAAACTATCACTTTAGAGTTGGACAAAACAATCGAACAGAAGGAAAAGAGACTAAGAGAAGGCACAAGAATCAGAGACCAATTTGTTCACTCACTTGGGCCTTCCATAAAATCACTGAACTGGAAACTGTGATATTTATGCAGAGTACCAGCTGCAGATCAGTGCAGGCCCTGTGCATGCTGCCCCAGCCTATGTGAGTTCGTATAAGCTGTGTTCATGTTGATGTTGAGGGTCGTATTTTCTTGGTGTCCTCCCGTCCTTTTAGCTCTATCACTTTCTGCCTCCTCTTCTAAGGGGTTCTCTGCATTCTGAGAGGAGGGTTTTAATGGAGCCATCCCATTTAGAGCTGAATGCTCCAAGTTCTCTCACTCTCAGCATGATGTCTGGCTGTGGGTCTCTGTATTTGTTCCCATCTGCTGCTGGAGGAAGCTTCTCTGATGGTAGCTGAACAAGGCACTAATCTATAAATATAACAGAATATCATTTTATTACTGCATATTTTCTCTCTTTTTAGATCAGTGTTATTTGGTAGATTCCTGGGCTATCCAGTTTCCGGTTCTTGGTCACCCAAGCACTATTGGGTATGGGTTATATTTTGTGGAGTGGACCCTAAGTCAACTCAATTATTGATTGGTTATTCTTACAAGCTTTGTGCCACTGTTAGCCTAGCTTATCTTGCAGGCAGAACACTATTCTAGACAAGCAGTTTGCAGACAGCTTGGTGGTTATATTAGTCTTTTGATATCATGCAGAATACCATCCTGTAACAAAGACAATGAAATGTAGGGTGAAGGATCTATGTAGGTACCATCTTGACATATCCATATTCATTATAGGTGTTGTCTTCAGCAATGGAGCCTTGCTGTCAGTTTGTGGAAAGAAACCTATAGTCTTGGCCTGGGTTGTTTGGAGGTTCCCACAGACCACTTTGACCAACAACTCAATTATATGTAACCCAGTCCTACTACCTGAAACTTGTTGGGTGACAAGTGGTGGTCAGTTGGAATTCTGTCTCCCCCATTGTTCTGAAGCTTCATGTCAAAATTAGAAACATCTCAGATGTTCCGAAAACAAGACTGGATAAAGAAAATGTGGTACATATACACAATAGACTATTATTTAGCCGTTAAAAATGGCAGCATGAAATTTTTAGGCAAATAGATGGATCTATTAATAAAACCATCATGAGTGAGTATCCCAGACTCAGAAAGGAAAATATGGCATAAATTTGCTTATATGTGTATATTAGCTGTTAAGTCAATGACAACCAAGCTATAATTCATAGACCCACAGAGGGTGAGCATAGAATAAAGGGCTAGAGAGAACAGAAAGAACTGGTTAGGAAAGGGAAATAAAATAGATAAATATGGACAGAAAGAGGGGCTGGAATGGGGGATCAAATGGGGAAGACGGGCGTCTTAGTCAGGGTTTCTATTCCTGCACAGACATCATGACCAAGAAGCAAGTTGGGGAGGAAAGGGTTTATTGAGCTTATATTTCCATGCTGCTGTTCATCACGAAAGGAAGTCAGAACTGGAACTCAAGCAGGTCAGGAAGCAGGAGCTGATGCAGAGGCCATGGAGGGATGTTCCTTACTGGCTTGCTTGCGTCTCCTGGCTTGCTCAGCTGGTTTTCCTATAGAACCCAAGACTACCAGCCCACAGATGGCACCACTCACAAGGGGCCCTCCCCCTTGATCACTAATTGAGAAAATGCCTTACACCTGGATCTCATGGAGTCATTTTCTCAACTGAAACTCCTTTCTCTGTGATAACTCCAGCTTGTGTCAAGTTGACACACAAAACTAGCCAGTACAAAGGGGTTGTGGGAAGAAATGGAGGAGGGAGAGATAACACTAAGAGCCTTTTAAGGGATAGTGTGAAAACCTAATACAGTAGAAACATTCTAAAATATATAAATACATGAAGGCAATTGAAATAAATTCTTGTAAAGTTTTTCTTCCTCGAAGTAAAAAGATTCAGAGCCCACACCTCCTTTAGAGCACGCCATGCACTTATGGCATGCTTTCTTGGGAGAAACCAAGATCTCAGTCCTGGACATGTAACCCATACAAACCATTTTCTTCTCTGAATTGTTTCCTTGGGCAGAAGACCAAGCCAATAATTTTATTCAGATAATGTAGCTGTTTATCTTACTGATAAGGCCTCAGAGTGTGAGAAACTCCCACCCTCTCATGATCCATGTGGCTAAGGAACCGTAGTCACACACCGGGCTGGTTCAAGCCAGGGGCCTCCCTGCTGAGGTTTACATCCTGTTCCATCAATAGCAGCCTTCATCATGGGCACACATTTTAACTGTACCTCAAATTTCTCATCTGATAAACAGATAGAAGTGTAATATGTACATCAAATGACTAACATAATAATGATAATTTGCATAGAGACATAAACGTGAATAATTAATACCATTAGTTTTTATAGTCCCATTTCCCATTCCTGCATTAGCCACGCTAAGTCAGATAGAAATATAGTTATTTCTCCTAATGATTCCACTATAAATGCCACTTTTTCTAATGGTAACCAGCTTTGAACCTGATTCATACACCATAAATGCTCTGGTTTTCCTTCCTCAGTAGAACAAGAAATCTATGCTTGCTGAGAGATCCTTAGCACATCTCCAGGTAGATGTGTTGCCTGTTTACAGAGCACTAGATGGAATTCATAACTAATGTAGAAAAGACACCTATACAAGGAAATGTTGGTTCAAGACTGGGATGCTATGCAGGTCCAGTCATCTGGTGGCTCAAGCCCTACTCTTGGAGCAGATGAGAATCATCATGGTCACTTGCCAGCAAGAATCTGGAGCAAGTTAAGTGCACCTTGCCTCAGTTTCTCCATCTTCATACTGTAGCTGCCAATCACCTAAGGCTGTCAGGGCATAAAAGAGGTTAATCTGTATAAGCACTTGGAATAACATACAGAAATTATATTTGGAACCTAATATGCAGTGTTCGTTCTAGTTAACGGTTATCTTCATCATAAAATGCTATCATGTATAAATTTAGAAATCCAAGCTAGGTTTGAGTCCCAGCAACTACACCTTCAAACTATAATCTTAAATGATTTTTTTAAAAGATAACTAATATTTATTGGAGAGCTTAACAAAACACTTTATCTAATTTCTATTTATAACCATTCTATAATGTAGGCATTATTTTCTGTTCCTGTTTATAGATGAATCAACTAAGATCAGAATGAGTTATAATTATCACAAAGCTCACAGGCTGGCAAGATGGCTCAATAGACAAAGGTACTCACTGCTAAACCTGATAACCTGAGTTCTGTCTCCAGGATCCAAATGGTAAAAGGAGGGAACTGACTCCTGCAAGTTGTCACACACACACACACACACACACACACACACACATACACACATACACACACAGAGAGAGAGAGAGAGAGAGAGAGAGAGAGAGAGAGAGAGAGAGAGACTTCTTTCCTGAGACCTTTCCCACTCAGCAGCAGGGCCTTTTCATGTTACAGATTATCTCTGCTGCAAGGGTAGGAAAACTAGCCTAAATGATCAAGAGGGGTAGCTATTTTAATTAAACTGCAAGCTACAATTCACCTCAGGAGAAGCCAGAGCATCTCCTGGAACCAATGAACTTGAGAAGCATGGGAAATAAAAATGTTTAGATGTACCACGAGAGTCGAAGAAGGAACATTCATACCTAATTCTGGTGTTTATAAAACTTAACTGGGCAAGCCTAAAGTGGCATGGACTCCATGTGCTAGTTCAAAGATCTTAACAACAGTTAAGCACATGTCACTAAAACTTAAGTGTATCCAAGGGCCCTGTAAATACCATCCAAAATGTCCTTCTTACAGCGAGTTGTTTGCTGACACCACTCTAAAGGAAATGGAATGCAGACTCTAATTTGCTCTGGTCTCCCTGGGACACACCCCGAGGCACACATTTGTCTTGCCCTGTTTTCAACATAGCTCAAAGGCTTTAGTTGTCCTAAGGCAGAGGGCAGCAGGTTTAGGAGACAGCATGAGAGAGGGAGGAAAGTGATGAAGGATTCAGAAGAAAACATGTTCTGGGTGAGGTGTGCTCTGCCCTGAAAGTTCTGTTCAGAGGGCTGGTTTATGGAATTGCTCCCATGCTCCTTCACAGTAAGAATGCATTATGGCACGAGGGAACAGACAGGAGGAACAAGTTTGTTTTACTGCGAGGATGTGGTTAATATATAAATGAGACTTCAGAAACATTATAAAAGTTGAGAAATGGAAAGAGAAAAGAAATAGTAACTGGAAACCCAGAAAAAGAGAGAGGAGGGAAAGCCCATCATCATATCCGTCTCCTCCCGTGTCTCCTGGCAAAAAACCTTCCTCTTTCTTCTTCCCAGAGTTCCTTTCTCCCCCCCCCCCCCAGGAATTCCTGCCTTCTACTTCCTGTGCAGGTAATTGGCCATCAGATTCTTATTAAAACCTATCAGCCTATCAGAGAATGCCTTAGGTTGGTGAAGGACAGAGACACAACTTTTCACAGTGTACCACAACAAGAAACCATTATAAAAGCTTATTTTTAGAAGCTTAGCCCCATACCTCAAACTTTCCAGAGCAGATTCAGTATAAAATTCATAGTTGATAAAGCAACACCAGGGAAGCAAGACACAGCTGAACTTCCATTTGGACCTAGAGATTCAGATTTGCATTTAGATAAGGGTTATTATTTGGTTTTGCTTATTGTTTGCTTGTTTGTTTTAAAGATTTATTTATTTATTTTATGTATATGAGTACACTGTCATGTCTTCAGACATATCAGAAGAGGGCATCGGATCCCATTACAGATGGTTGTGAGCCACCATGTGCTTGCTGGGAATTGAACTCAGGACCTCTGGAAAAGCAGTCAGTGCTCTTAACCGCTAAGCCATCTCTCCAGCTCCAGTTTTGTTTGGTTTTGTGTTGTATTTTTAAGACAGAGTCTTGCTGTAGATCTTGAAGTTTGAACAATGGAAGTGCCAGAGAAGAATCAACCAAGAAGGTTACTACTAGCTCAACAGCAAGGGTAGAGGTGTCAGTGTCATGTATGAGCTTTCTAACTAATCCTTATATCTGGTACAATGCACTTCACTATGGAATACATTTTCCTCTGGTTATTATGTCAAAGCCTTCTACTGCTGAGAGAGCTAGCCAGAATTGGAAGCTTGTAGCCAGAGTCTTATTTACAAGCTGTAATTTGCTTCTTTCCAATGCAAAGATTTCTTGTGGTGTGTTCTTTCTATCAGGGTACTTCACTTGTCAACTAGACGTGTATTAAAACCAATTTACACTCAATGGTGTATGTGTGTGTGTGTGTGTATCCTACTTATCTCCACATCAAAGCATCTCCACTGAAATATTTTACACAATACACCCACTTCAACAACCATCATATTGCTTTGTAACAGTTAGGTAGCCCCACTGAAACAGGAGAATGGGGTTGGCTGGCCAACAGCAGCAGTTACCAGCAAGCACTTAGAGGAGTTCACAGATCAGTGAGAGCAATAGACGTCGATGTAGGTGTTCTAGTTTACATCTTTGTTGCTGTGATAAACACCATGATGGTGGGGAGGAAAGGGTTTATTTGGATTATAAATCCCAATCTCAATCCATGAGTGGAGGAAATCCAAGGTAGGAACTCAGGGCAGACTGCTGAAGCAGAAACTACAGAGGTACACGTCTTACTGGCACCTTCCATGGCTTGCCTGGCTTGACTTCTTGTACAATCCATGACCAGCTGCCCTATAATGGTATCACCTATTGTTCAGTCTAAGCCCGCCTTCATCAATCACAAATAAGAAAATGTCCCATAGCCATGTCTACCTTCCAATCTAATGGAGGCAGTTCCTCAGGAGAGATTCACACTTCTGAAATGAGGCCAGTTCATGTCAAGTTTTTAGAAACTGTCCAGAGGAAAGCAAGCCTTAAGTTTGCAAACACTAAATTTGACATTTGTTTTAGTGCATTGACTGTTTAGGACAAAAGTCCTGATTTTTCTTCAAGTAATACCCTAAAGAAAATTCCAAATGACTGGTGATACGTATGAAAATTTAGCATGTACTTTATCATTTTAATATTTTCTTTTTTACATTTGTGTGTGTGGGGTGTGTGTGTGTGTGTGTGTGTGTGTGTGTGTGTGTGACTTGAAGAATGTAGGTTTCAGAGGACAATTTGCAGAAATCTGTTTTTCCTTTCCACAATGTGGGCACTAGGGATCAAACTCAGGCCATCAGACACGCTGACCTAGCTGTCTATCCCTCAGTGCTCTTACTGAGTGTTACTTACTGTCTTCAGGGGGGAAACATTGCAGATTGCTGTTCCCCTGCCCAGCTCTTCATTATAATCTAGCATCAAATGGGACAGCCATTCCTCAAGCAGACCTTCCCTGATCCACAGTCTGCATTAGTTTCCATTCCACTTTCTCCTAGAAAGAAGTATTTTCTTACCTCAGCTTCCGCCATCAGTCGTGATTAGAGTCGCTAATGTGTTTCTGTAGTCAGACTTCTCACTCAAGGATTAGTTCCACATAGCAAGCAAACCACCACAACCTGGTACTTGCCTATGCTTAGCATGCAGAAGAGAAGCAGTCTGGCTATGCTGAGTAAATATGTGGGAACTGAAGGAAAAGCAAAATAGGATGGGTGATCATACATTTTTTAAAAAAGCATCCTGTGAGAAATTTATCATAAAGCATTTTTAACATCATGGATTTTTTCAATTCTGATAAAATGCTGTGCAACAAATCATTATTATTCACAATTTACAAAACAAGAGACTGTTGAAAAAATTAAATTTTCTAATATGTGTAAATAACAGAAATGTTAGTGTCATTCCCCAAACTATAGTTTTAACTCCAAAGTCAAGTCCATCTATTGTCCCCCTCAAAAGCCTGATATAAATCGGCAATTCTATAAATGAAAACAACAACACACATACATGCAAGCACCATACACACACACACACAAACACACACACACACACACACAGTGACACATATTTTTAATCTTAGCACTTAAGATGTAGAAGTGGAGGCAGGGGAATCAGAAGTTAAAGGTGTCATCCTCCACTACACAGTGAATTTGATGCCATCCCAGAAAGCTAAACAGAAGTTACGTAAGAGAAAAAGTTGAGAGGATGCAAGCATGCTTCCTATCTGGATGCTTGGCTTTTCCCTTCTATGGCCAACCAAGGATGTCGTTGATGGGCGATGGTAATCCACAGTCTTTGGTTTTGTTTGTTTGTTTGTTTTTTGGTTTTTTTATACTTTATTTACATTTCCAATGTTTCCCCCTTTCTAGGTCTCCTCTTTGGAAACCACCTATCCCCTTCCTCTCCCCCAACTCTATGAAGGAATTCCACCTCCCACCCACCCACCCACCCACTCCCATATTCCCACCTTGACATTCCCCTTTACTGGGGCCTCTCCTCCCCCTGATGGCCAACAAGGCCCTCCTCTGCCACATATGTGGTTCGAACCATGGGTCCCTCCATGTGTATTATTTGGTTGGTGGTCCAGCCTCCAGGAGGACCGGGGGGTCAGGCCAGTTGACACTGTTGCTCCCTC
>CM052701.1:115844718-115885979 GCA_028551405.1 Uromys caudimaculatus
GGGTTTGGAGAGCTGTGGCACCAGGTCTGATCCTGGTCCTGGAAGTTGCTGACCTTCAGTCTCTGTGGTCCGCGGAAAGCGGGCAGAGTCCTTGAGCTCTGGGGCTCGTTTTGCCCCTGCTAGAGGCTTTTCCTCGTTCCTGGGAGAGAGAGGATTTTCTCCCGGAGCTGCTTGTCTATGGAATCCTATTGACCCAGGCAGAAGTTTCCTGCCACAGCCGCCCGCTTTTGGGATCCAGGGGGGTTTCTAGGCCCGCCTACCTCAGTCCCTGTGTCTCGCGGGTTCGGGGCAGTACCTGGTGAGCTGTGGGGCGTGTCTTTGGCCCTCGGCTGGGTCTTGCGATGTCCTGAGAGGGATCTTTGTCCCGGCGCTGATTAGCTGTGGGGCCCTGTGGCCCAAGCTCAAGTCATTGTTTTTAATAGCTGAGTAGTACTCCATTGTGTAAATGTACCACATTTTCTGTATCCATTCCTCTGATGAGGGACATCTGGGTTGAGATCTCCCATGCTCATGGATTGGGAGGATTAATATAGTAAAAATGGACATCCTGCCAAAAGCAATCTACACATTCAATGATACCCCCATCAGAATTCCAACTCAATTCTTCATAGACTTAGAAAGAGTAGTTCTCAAATTCATTTGGAACAACAAAAAATCCAGGATAGCAAAAGCTATTCTCAACAACAAAAGAACTTCTGGGGGAATCAGCATTCCGGACCTCAGCTGTACTACACAGCAGTAGTGATAAAAACTGCATGGTACTGGTACAGTGACAGGCAGGCAGATCAATGGAATAGAATTGAAGACCCAGAAATGAATCCACACACTTATGGTCACTTGATTTTCGACAGAGGAGCTAAAACCATCCAGTGGAAAAAAGACAGCATTTTCAACAAATGGTGCTGGTCCCCTTTCATAAGAACAAAAGGCATACAGGTTTGGAGCTCATCCCAATGACTTCTTCCCTCCTTGTGCCTGTTACTGACACAGTAACTGCCAACATGTGATCATGTTCTAACCTATCAAGGGTTAGGATGGCCTCAGATATACTTTTATTTTTAGGCACAGACTTATAGACATTTTATTTGTATTTAACTTTTGGTAAAAATAGAAACTTTGGTCATAGATCTACAAAAAACTTCAAAAGTTCTTTCTGGTTAAAATACTATGTTAGCAAGTGATGCATAAGAACAAGAAAGTGACCAGCCTCATGGCTAATTTACCATGAAAGCTCATTTACAGGAGTCTTAACTACAAGTCTGCAATGCTTACAAAAAAGAATCTCTTAAGGAAAGCAGGCCCAGATCAAGATAAGGCACTCCTTGCTGTGAAGGATTTGTGTTAGGTAATAGTGTTCTCCTAGATGCAGAAAATGGGAACCTAACTACCCAAAGGTTTAAAGGTGGTTTGGAAGATGACATCAGGTGATGAGGATTGCTGATGCCCCCTTCCTGGAATCCATAGTAAGACATCTGTGACAACATCTGGTCTACATTTCAGTGCTCTGGAGCCCCAGAAGTCTTCTCTCCCAGTCCATCCACACACCTCTAAAGGCATCATGCAAAACGTAGGCAGGTCTGGTCACACCTCCAGTTTGGACTGTACAAAAAAATAAACATACATTTTCTAGATGCTGAACTGTATGTAAATGAGCCAACACAACCATTTGGAAATAACACTAGGAAAGCTTGGTAACATTGCAAGCTCTTAGTCAAAAGTCTTGTAGCCAGAACAGCCTGCTTCAGTGTGGTTCCTTCTTCCCTGAGTGACACCACAGGATGATAGTGACCATGATCACCAGAACACTGACCCCTATGAAGACCTTGCAGTTCTTCAGTCAGTACTTTCTCTTCAAATTAGTAGTGTTTGTTTCAAACAGAAGCACCTGCCTGTGCTGCCTCTACGTGGACATCTGACTCCCAGAGCATCTGGCCTCTAACACCATATCCACCTGATTTCTCGCATGTCAACTCATCTGCTTGACATATCTGCAAAGTCTTCCACCTTCCCGTGGCAGCATGTGAGTCCACAGGCACAGATGCAGACATTTCAGCAGTGGCAGATGTAGGTGAGGCATCAGGCATCTGAGCTATGGAGATCCACAGACATATTTTGAAGGGATTCATGTCACCCTATTAAATAAAATGATAAATACGTTTCATGGATTCCTGTGCAGTAGTATGTACACACAGAAAGGAATGGAAGGGTGGACAGCTAAGACAACTTCACTGCCAGTAACTGGCTGTAGAGTTGGTGGTTGAAGGGTTTATGTGATTGTGCATTTGGTATATATTAATTATTGCAATGAGCAGGTGTTGACTTTGTCATTAAAAACCTAATCAAAAGAGTAAGGGAAACTTTAAAGAGAATACATATATATTCTTGGAAAGCAGAAAACTTCTTAAATTATTGCATGTCATCTCTTTCTTGGGATTAATGTTTCTAGACAGCCTAAAAGTAAATGATCACTTGAAAAGCCTGTACTACAGAAGCTATGTAGTAATGAGAACTGAGAAAATCTGATAGCAACAAACACAACTGATACAGAAGAAGAACGAAAGAGAAATCTACATACTGACGCCTGCGGCAACTGACTGGGTAGGTGTGAAACACCATTGTTTTTAAGTAGGGTATCAAATAAAGAAGTATTTACCAGTAGGAAAACAGATTCATCTCTCAAGTCTGTTACATAGATGCAACCATCTATCCAAATGTTGGAATGCTGAAAGTAGGATAACCACAGATTAAAAGTACCCCAAAATAATGCGTTTTATATAAATAAAAAGATAAGCATGGAATAATAATGTCCCTTACCCCAAGTCTCTATTCATTTATCATCCAGGACCTGTCTATGGTGGAGGAATTCACAGAAGTGATTACAGGTACAGCCCTAAAGACAGGGACATCATCACGGACACTCTGGATAAGTTCAGTCTAATAATATTATGTCTCAAAAGCAGACAGCTTTTCAATTCCGAGTTAGAGAAGTGAGTTAAATGAAACAAAAGACCCCACCCACCTTTACTGGTTCGGAGGATGTAGTAAGGGGTGCAAGGGTCGAGGACTGTGAATGCTCACTAGCAGCTGTAAGCTGTGCCCTTTGCTGACAGCCTGCAAGGAAAGGGATTTCCTTGCTACAGCAATAAGAACTTGAATTCTGGCAACTGTCTGGCTATGGAGTTAATGTCTTACCCTAAGAATTCAAGTATTTGAGGTTTGAGCACCAATGTGACCATGTCATTGGATGGTAGAATCTTTAAGAGGAGGACCTATGAGAGCCCATTGGGGTGGGAAGTATTGCCCAAAAGGAGAATGAAATTATTCTTCTGGAATAATTTAGTTAGTTTGTGCAAGTCAGTTGTTTCAAAGAGTAAGCCTCACCTTTCTATGCTCCTGGCCTCAGGTTTCATATGTTGCTATATGATGTCTGTCTTCTGTATACATTTCCAGAATTATGATACCATTCATTATGAGGCTGTCATGACAACTACACCAAGTGCCACATTATGCCCTTGAATATCCAAAACTATGTGCCAAATAGCCTCTTTTATTTATAAGGTACCCAACCGCAAGTATTTACCAGACTAGCAGCTGTCTTAATGAATGGCAAGAAGAACTCCTTTAGAATTCCCAGGTCTGTCAACTCTGTGGTTTGTCTGTGAGACATACATTGGACCTATGATCCACAGAAATGTATGATAACACTTTTATAGTGAGTGTTAAAGCAGCAGTGACAGAGCATGCAACAAGAAATATCAAACTTACAATTGTAAATATATAGATGATTCCCTCTAAGCTCTTCCTACATTCTCACTATAAACGGGACCCTATTAGTCCTTCTTTGAAGGCTGTTTGGACTGCTATCTCTCCTTAAACTTGTGTTAATTAAAATTAAGGAGATTAAAAAAAAATCCATTCAGTTGCACAAAGCTCCAAAATTCTGAGATTTCCATCTGACTTTATTAGTCCAGGAATCAATGAGAAAAATCAATAATATTTCTCTGCCAGTGGCTTGTGTTTGCCTTGCCATTCATAATTCACTTCTGCTAAGTGACCAAGAGCCAGCTTTCAGTGACTGCTTAGTGTACCTTGGTGCCATCAGACAAAAGGGAGTGCAGTCTGGACTTCATCAAGTTGGAGTCTGTACCCCAAGAAGCTAGAGTGAGGCTCCAACAGAGAGTTAACCAAAGCTGATCAGAGAGCCAGAGTTTCAAACCAATTCAGGCAAACCTGCATCTGCAAGTGCCTCTCACCTTTGCCTGAGACATGGTCCACAGAATCCATGCAGTGCTGGTCCTTAAACTTCTGTGGAGCATACTTCTCACGCTCTGTTACAGTTATAGCATATATTTAGGGTGGTTACCATTTACTAAAAAACCACCCTGTGACCTTGAAATTCTTCCTACCTGCATCCTTACTTTATTTACACAATTGTTGACAGTTCTGTGTGCAACACATTGGAATTAAACCAAGTCTTGGCTTATAAAGAGTAGAAAAGCCAATATTCAAAACCTAACCTCTTAGATTACAAAAAAGCCTTTAAGGATGAAATGGAGACACTTACACCTGCTGCCTGGTGTACACACACATCTGTGTGGTACAGAAAAATCAATAAGATTTGTAGAGTGGGAGAAAGGAAGCTAAGAAAGGTTAAGAGAGTGATGTAGGAGCGATAAAAGCTACCAGCTGCTTAAAGCCTGGTTCAAGGCCCTTCCCAGAAACTAATGAGGACTAATTAGAGCTAAATATTCCTGTACTTAACAGTGTCTCTTGGGAATTAAATTCATACATTTATGACAATTCATCCAACTGTTAACTACTGAAGAATTCAAAAGGCAAAAAAAAAAAAAAAATTAAATGTGATATAAAGCATTATACAGTTCTGAAATGGTCAGAGAACAAGCAATCCTGACCTGTTGCTGCAGGGGGATTTCAGGAGATACTTTCTCATGGACCAACAACTATGGTGTCTGCCCTTGGCCAAGTGTAGATCACATACAGACACTATCAGTCCACAGAGTAGTCCCTTCCAACCACACAAACTCAACATTACTCTTTTTTCTCAAATATATAATTCCATCAGAGAAGGAACATTATTGATTTGATTCAGAGCTCATCCTGGGCTCTAGTAAAAGTTCAATAATTATTTATCGAGTGACCTCATGGTTGAGTGAATATCCCTAGACCAGTGTCAAATAGCTGGGCTAGTTCCGAGAAGGCTGAGCCGTGACTGGACATACAAGTTTTTATTTGCTGCTTAGAATGGGGTATGTAATTTTCCCTCAATATATTGATTAAATATGTCTAATGATGAATAAAGCCCAAGTTTAAAAGTCAGTTTAAAAATCAGAAAATGTTTTACCCATCTAACAAGATGCTAGTTGATAGATTGTCTAGGGATGCTTGTTTGCATCTCCAGTGACATCCTCAGGGTATCAACTTCTTTTTACTTGTCCACTCTGCCACCTTCACCATGACCCTCCAACATCTTATCTTGTTCTCATGGTTACATGGCATATCTAAAAACCTGGCATCATCTCCCCCTGTTAAACTACAGAAAGATTAGCTACTGAACTTTCCCCTGAGCTTAAACTGAGGAGAGAAATCTTTCTTCCAAACCAACCTAACAGATCTATTCTCACTGGTCATAATTCTATATCCCATTCCAGAATTAGATGTTGTCAATGGGAGGCTTTATCATAACAGAATTAGAGTTACAAAGGTTTGCTCCCTGGATAGTGAAGGAAGCAGTCAACCTCCATGTGTGGCCACAAACAACTGACTACTAATGTAAATGAACTTGGTGTGAAAGAAAGGGGTAAATGAAGTACTTGAATGATTAAGTATGTACAGAGTTTCTGTTGAGAAGCTTTCTGCATAGGTCAAGTCGGTCCTGTAATTCCCACCCCACCTCACTGCCCCACTACTCCACCACCATTCTTGAAGTTCAGCTGTCATATTTTAAGCAGACATGTTCTTTTCCTGCCTTTATATCATCAGGAGAATTAGGAAACCATGATTTCCTCTTCTATAGATTGAAACCCTCCATGAGTCAATATTCCCAGCCATAAAAGATCTGTGACACATCATTTGATTTGATAAATGAAAATAAGACAGTGTTTCAAATATAGGCCAATGCTTTAGGAAATGTGCATTTTTATGTTGAGATTTGGTCTGTTTCTATGTACTGTAATGCTAAATTCTGTACCAAAAGGTCTATGCCTATTAGTGATTTCTCACGCTTATAAGTTTTTATCATGCAAACCTTGTTCCTTGATTTAAAACTATTGGTTAAATAAAATGCCTACAGCCAATTACTGGAGGGGTTAGAGATAGGTGGATTTTGAGTTACCTAGTTGAGGGTGGAGCAGAGAGAAAGAGGAGAGACCAGGAGGAGAAAGAAGAAGAATGAGAGAGAGAGAAGGAAGTCACCATGAGGGGAGATGGACCATGAGCACTTGACCAGAAGAAACAGCAAGCATCTTGCATACACAACTGGGGAGGTAGACAGAGCAGAAGTTAGAAAAGATTAGGGGTTACCCCCCAGTAATTGTCAAAGCCAAATAAAATAACCATAGTCTGAGTCTCATTTATTTGTAAGCTAGTTGGGGATACGTTTAAAACGGTTCTACTAAATCTATAAAAATGCCCTATATTCTAAATTACCACTCACAGTTGGGATTTAGACAAAGGCACCTCTTGCAGCCTGCCTCCCATTCCTGAATAAACAGTATATTCATACTTATCAAACAGTCTAGTCATACTTATCTAGACTGTCTTCCCTCGCTGCTTCCCTCATTTTTGAGATGTCCCAGATAACGTTAAAACTTGAAAACCCAATATCTTGTAGCCTGACCTTCCCATTCCATGTCAGGCCCAGCAAGAAGAGCCCCTGAACTCACAGACTGTGAAGGGACATGAGATACTTACAGACCTCCCTCCTCTTCGCCTCTTACAGAGTCTAGATTTTCTGTTTTCTTTCACGAAGAGCTATAACATAAAAGAAACAAGAGAATTACCGGGCTGCCCTTCAAGCCTTTGACCTAGACCCAAATGGTTTGAGAAACCCATGGCAAAAGTCAAACACAGCACTCACTGATAAGGAAGGTTTAACCATTTCAGCCACAACAGCGCTGAGTGCATGTGCTCACACTCTCGCACGATATATTAAACATGCCTCTCTGTTGCAAAGAAGACTGTTGGACAGGCAAACATTCTGTCAATCCTAATTACCTCACTGAGCCTGTGTTTGGCCCGCCATGCTATTTGCTGTCTGGCATCCGTGCCCTGCATTAACCGAGATCCTAGCCAGCTGAGGAAGATTGAGAGGCCATCTTGCACTTGAGCCTGTGAACTGTCATTCTGTGTCTCTTCAGGCTTGTGACGAGGCATGCCTTTCCAATGAGCTGTCAGTTTGATCCTCAGCTTGTCAAAGCAGCTGTGTGCACAGAGAGGCCTTTAAAATATTGTACAGGGCCAGCCTGATCTTACCCATAAAAATGGTAGCAAAGAAGGCATTCCACAAGGAAAGGAAAAAAAAAAAACTACAGAAATATTAACTGATTAATTAATTGGATTTGTGGTCAATTACTATGATCCAAAAAGAAAAGAAAATCCAGTCACCATCCAGACTCATAAATTAATACTCTAAATGATCCATAGAGATACAAGCAGAAATTCACTCTACTGGGTTAGTATGTTGAAAAATCAGATTGAGTTGATGGGTTGCTTTGACTTCCATCATATTCTACTCCACTAGAAGGAAAATAAACACACACACACACACTAGACTGAAATAGCATTATGTATATGTATGGGTATGTGTATACATATATGCACATGCTCATATATGTATATATACATCTACATCATATACATGCAAACACACACACACACACACACACACACATATATATATATCATACACATATGATGATTGGTGCTAATCATCATGGAAATTGTAAAGCCAGGAAACTTTTGTAGTCCATGTCATTTTACCTGAGATTAATATCCTTCAACTAGGTAAACATTTAAAAGATCAACTGAAGGATTAGCATTGTGCATAGTTTTCATTACTGTTCTAATGTCAAGGGTGGAAAACAAAAGGTGCCTTCGTTGTATCTGTAACTCCTCCCTTTGGTCACCACTGAGACAAGAGTGTGGCCATAAACTTGGGTTCCTTGACATTTCCATTGCTTTGTCCCACTTTTCACTGAAGAGTGATTCTCCATCACATGTCTCACGCATGTGTGTGCGTGTGTGTGTGCGTGTTCGTGTGTGTGTGTGAGTGTGTGTGTGTGTGTGTGTGTGTGTTTGTGTGTGTGTGTGTGTGTGTGTGTGTGTGTGTGTGTGTGTGTGTATGCTCATGCTTTGTCTGAGATGTTCACTCCACATTTCCACATTTTCAGGAAAGAAAGGGCAAGACTGAAGAATGTGCAGCCTCGGGGTTCTCAGAAGGACATGGTTTCCAATCATAGTCCCAGAACAATGCTTCCTAGAAAACAGAAGCTGATCTGAAACAGCGTCTTATAACAGAACCATTATCACTTTTTGAACTCTAGCCATGTGACTTTAAACTCTTTGTGTCCTATTTAACCTCTTTATGACTCAGCTCCCAAATATATAAACTATGGATACTTAATAATATCATGAAGGGATGTCTGGAGATTAAATGAGATAATATTTGCATACCACTTATTAAAGAGTCTTGTACATAGTAAACACTGCATCATCATTGGCTTTTGTTATTAATCTAATGATATATAAGTTTGATCTTCTATTTTCATCAATGTTCACCGCTTGTTACAAATAAATTTCCATCATTCTATTTAGCTGCAACTCCCTGCCTTTGTCTTTGACATTTGTTGTTATTACATTTTTTCTGCTAATTTGCTTTTATTTCTATATGTCAGTTGTACAAATTGAGGGGTTTTATTATAATATTTCCTATACACATATAATATATCTGTTCATATTTACCTGTTTATTACATTCTTCATATGCTTATTTATTTTATAGCATTACATAATAGAATTACATCTATTGCTGAATATATTAAATGCTTTAAACAATATACATTGAACTGACAAAATATTTCAAGAATTAACTGTAACATAGCTTCAGATCTACAGTCTGTTATTCGGTAGTCTTGGGTGAGCACTCCTTACTTATCAACCAGTGTCACATAGTCTCACTCTAAGCAAAGGACATAGTGACATCTCAGGTCATTCAGAGGAACCATTTTGTCTCCAAGCAGGAATACAGTCATCTCTTAATGATTTGGACACTCTGTCCTGTGAATAATTATCCTTGTAAAGGAAAGGCTAGGAGTGACTGTGGGGAAAGAATTTTATAATTTATTTGTACTAGGTTACTATGGCAGCAAACAAATTCCCCTAAACTTTGGATCCTTAAAAGAACAATATTCATTATTTCTGGTGTTTGTGTAGATTGAATGGGCTCCAGCCAGAGATTCATTCATGGAGTCTCATATGTTAGCATCAGATGGAGCTGGCTCTGGGGCATCTGAAAGCTGGGCTTTCTATGATGGCTTTCCCCTTTTAAATTAAAATATAAGTATATTATTTACTCTTCCATTTCCTCCTCTAAAGGCTCTCCACACACTCTACATGGTATCCTCTTTTTCTTTAATTAATTGTTGATATATATGTTCCCAAATTTATAAATACAGCTTTCTCAGTTCATAAAATGTTACTTATACATACATGCTTTCAGGACTGACTGCTTGACTTTGGGTAACTAACAGTGTGGCCCTTCCTTGGAGAGAACTATGCCTCCCCATTCTCAGGATTCCCTAGTTCCTTAGTTCTTTGTCTACAGTCGGAGCTCCATGGGACTTCTCCCTTCCGTGTCAGCATCTATTGGTGTCATCCTCATCCTGGTCTTGTTTAGGCAAC
Source organism: Uromys caudimaculatus (assembly GCA_028551405.1). Taxonomy (NCBI): domain Eukaryota; kingdom Metazoa; phylum Chordata; class Mammalia; order Rodentia; family Muridae; genus Uromys; species Uromys caudimaculatus. The sequence goes on from CM052701.1 coordinate 115,854,636, forward strand.
CACGTTGATGGGATTTCATGGGCATGACTTTTCTAGCATTTCTAGGAGAGATGGACTGACTGTCCCTCCAGCTCTTACAGTCTTTCCAACCACTGTGATCCCCGACCTGACGTGCAGAATTTGTATTGTAGATGTATAACTTGGATCTGGGCACCATATGGTCACTTGTTCTCTCAGTTTTGATCAGTTGTGGTTTTCTGTAATGGTTTCTGTTTCAAAAAAAATGTTTATTTAAGAGAGGTGAGATTTATACTTATTATCACTAGGTATCAGGATAAATATTTAGAATGTAGTTAGAAATTATACTGCTTTAGAGAAGTGACAACTGTAGGTTCTCCTCCAAGACACATAACTTCACTATTCCTTAGTAATAGGCTAGGTTTCATTACCAGATATGATTTTCCTCATGTCGAGTGGGCCTATGCCCACCACCTTTTCATGCCATAAAAGCTAGTCCACAAAGAGGCTCTCAGTCTAGATCCATCTCAGATCCTTCCTGGGGACTTAACTTCAACTTCTGGGAGGCAACCAAGAGCAATAGCAATAGTGTGTTGTCTTGGGAGTCTCTCAAACAACCTTGACCAACAACTCAAACGGCAGCTTCTCATGCCTAGCTCTGGAGTTTCTGTTTGATAGTCTATGTCTCTTGTGTGTATGGAGGGTGCATTCTCAAACTAGATAAGAAAATTTCATTTAAACCATATAAGCGCATGCACACACACACACACACACACACACACACACACACACACACAATGTTTCAGACATCCTTACTGTCACATTAGCCTTCTCACTCCTATATTTATCTCCCTCCCACTCTCTAATTCACTCTAATTAAAGACTCACCTTATTTTCCCACTTCCCTTCAAATTGCTTGTACTCTACTCTTCCCGCCTCTCCTGTCCCTCCTCTACCCCAGTTCTCCCTATACCTTCCTGGTTTCTATAGTTACTCCAAGATATGTACTCGAATCTGAAGATTTGGAGCTAGGATCTCCAATGAGAGAGAACAAGCAGTGTTGCAACAGATACTTTTAATATCAATCAAAACATCTCGAAGAATGAGAATAAAAAGAAGTTTCCAACTCATTCCTTAAAGCTAATAGCCGCAATAACAAAAGGGCAGAAGTTAATAATATAACGGAAAAAGTTGAGGCAAGTCCATTTGGGATGTAGACATAAAACCTCTGAATGGAATATTAGAAAATAATTTCAACAATGTGATCAAAGGTGATGTATATATCATGACTAAATACATGTTATCGCAGGAATGTATATTTTTTAAGCCTTGGAAATTCTACCAATGTGATTTTCCATGTAAACAGATTATAAAAGAAAAAACTGGGTAATTCTCAAATGCACAGAAAAGCATCCAATAAAGTTTACCAAATCTCTTCACAAGCTTGGAAAAGGGAAACTTTCCTAATCCAATAAAGAGTGAGCTGTACATAGCTGCCACAGCCGTGTTAACTAGTGTTCATCTTCAAAAGAATTCTCTCTGATCAGGAAATGGACCCGCCACCACGTCCTCCCTCTAACTACCTCTTTCCAGACTGCTCTGTAACAGAGCAAGAGAAGAAAAAGAATTAAATTAAATATGTAAGTACAGTCACACAAAGAAAAAGAAACTGTTACTAAACTGTTCCTAAGCCATCACAGAAAATATGATTACCAGCCTAGAAAAATACCAAATACTTAGAATAACAAAGTTTGCATAGAAGTAATTCCCTTATGATAATGATGGTGAAGATGTTGACATTCATATACTTTTAAATATGGAAATAACATTGTTATTTATAGACAATAGAAAAATTACCAAATACAACTCCACCTAATAGTTCGTCATCTAATGTATATGTATATTTATTAGTGAATAAAAATATTGGAAGCACATATGACAAGATAGAGAATAGTCTAGCTGTGGTAGCAGGGGCATGAGGCAGCTAGTCACATTGTTTCCACAGTCAGATACTGGGATTCAACCCACTTTCTTTCTTCAGCCCAGGGTCCCATCCCACTTTAAGGATAGGTCTTCCCACCTTAGCTACATCAGTCTGGAAATATTCTCAGAGACACAAGAAGAGGTTTATCTCCTTGGTGATTCTAAATCCAGTCAAGTAGACAGCGAAGGCACACCATCTCAATAAGAGAGGAAATGCACAGATTGGATGCAAATGCTATTACACTGTACACAACTGACCTGAACATTCACTACTTGGGCACCTATAGGAGGTCCTGGAACAAGCCCACTCCACAGATACTAAAGGTGACCAGATACTAAAGGTGACTATAATTCTATTTATTTGAAGCATTTCATGAAATATATTAAAAGTAAAAGGTAGAAAAATTTCTTGAGATATTAACAGCAATGTATAAGGGCTGCTGGATAGTGAGCATATTTTGTTTCCTTGAATAAAGTATTCTCAATTTTCCAAATTTCCTATAATTCAAATATATTTATTTTATAATTTGATTTTCCAGATAAATATGGTGGCACACTCCTATAACTCTAGCACTCAGAAGGTTGAGGCAGGAGGATTAGGAGCTCAAGGCCAGCCTTAGCTAGCTAGAATTTGAGACCAGCTCAAGAAAAAGAGTAAAATACCTTTTTAATCAAACGTAAAACATTTTTAATATTGACTCATCAGAGGTCTTTTCTGTCTAATTAATACTCCTTTAGATGCCCTCTAGTTCAAACCCAACCCAACCAAATATCCCTATATTAAATATCCTCTTTTAATAGCCCAGCACTTTATTACAACAGAATTTATATTTATAAACTATGCCCCTTTTTCTGTCTTTGGTCCTTAGAACTATAATTCACTCACAATTTATGAATGTTTGTCACTATCTCCATTGTAATAAAATGCCATGTCCTATAAATCTCGCCTCACTGATCCAGCTGCAAAGGTGCTCTGGAAGATCTCTGGCGCTTCCTCAGACGAGCCCCACAGGGACACCACCGCAAGGCTCCTCCTTCCACATGCCTGAAAGCACATCTAATCTGAACACAGAACTAATCTGCAGAGACCTTGCAATTTATCTTTCACCATGATTACAATTTCTAATCTAACCAGCAGTGACTCACACTGAACTCTGATCCAAATGATCAATAGCCATGGGCAACCTATTAGACGTGTGAATATTAAATCATTCTGGGGTAAGAACTATCCAAATGAAAAGCATATAATTACCATCCATTAACATATATTTAGCAAATATGATGGAAATGCAAGATGTGTCTTATATAAACTATCAGAATCCCATTGATGGTGATGCTAGGGTTAGATCATGTACTTTACATAGAATGGTGCAAATTATGACTAATGTCTTCATGCACTTATTGTTAATAATATTGGAATTACGCTACAAATGTACATGCTTAATAAGGAAACATATCTTGTTTCCAATTTCATTCTCTTTCTGCTTTTGTTTATTATTTCAATGTTGCTTCCTTTGCATAAAAAGAATCTATGGTCCATAAGCGAAAAGATAAATGTTCTATAAGAAAATTATTCCTGACAGGTAGCCCACATAGATAATTTATACACTTAGAGCAGTATAAAGCATACAGAGTCAAATCAAAGAAATACTGAGTACCCTGTGTCAATAAGAAAAAATAATAAAGTTCTCCAAAATTCCTCTGGTAACTCTCTCAGACATTAACCATACAGTTGGAAATTTTTTCTCATGAAAACCCAAATCCCTGGTGTTTTATGGTAAACCTAGACATGCCACTTTTTAATGACATATTGCCCATACTTCCTTGCAGTTTGCCAAAGGCCAAGTGACAGCACTTACACAAGGCACATCTACTTCCATCTGTATCTGCCTTCTCCAGGCTCCTCAACAGCAGTAACGGGGGCATGCCTGCAAATTTCTCAACTGTACAGGTGCTCTGAGGTGCCAAACATAAGCTTTTTCCATAGTAAGCCTAAAGCTGTGGCTACATCAAAGCCTAGCCTTTCCATCCATAGATACTTTAGGCCTTTCAGGCATGAATTTAAGAAGACCATCTCCAAAAATTCGCTCTCATGTCTAGGAACACTTCAGTTCTAAAGCACAATCCTTCTTTCCAGTAGCCAGCACCCTTTGCTCAGCCTTTGCAGTGCTAAGACATGTTTCCCTCCCTACACATGGATTTAGTCTTTGGGGTTTTCCATTTGTGTCTATTTCCTCATTGTGTCTTTTCCTACATTTCAGCTGTCAAACTTTTGTAATTTCTCTTGGACCAAAAGAAGGAAGGTTGGGCAGGATAAGAGGTGGTTCGTTCTCCCGCCATGCCCTGGTGATACTGCCATCTTGTGAGAGGTTGTGTCTCTTTTGCAACTGATCAGGGTTTGAAGACAGCCTCAGGTCTATTGTAACTGTTTGAGGTCCTTCTGGGAACAGGAAAGTACAAGTCTGCTTCTGGTTTTCTGGGGGCTCTGATTATCCAATGTGACTGCTTGACCTGTGGTCCTTTGCTGGTTGTTTCACTGGTAAAGATTTTTCCAACAGAACCTACTACAAATAAAAAGAAATCTAAATTACTTGCATGTCTTGGCCACCTTGGTGCTTGAATTCTCTCAGACTGTTGGATAGTATTTTCCAATTCTCTTTGCATGAGAGCTCCTTTACTGACCTTCACCTGAGTGATAGTTTAACAAAATCTCCCCTACTTGCTTTGTATGAAGCATTCAATTTTCTTTTTATCTCTTTCTAGAGAAACCACTTCAACACATCTGCCATAGAGAACTAGGGTCTTTCAGGGAAGATAAAGATTAGTTTGACCTTTCCTCCATCAATTAATCAATACGGTTAAACCAGTTACCTTTTAACCTGGGTGTTTCTGCAGTGCAGCAGCAAAGCATGATTTGTGAGACCACTGTTTTCTGTACAGTTACCAACATGTCAGAGCACAAGGGAGCCAAGGAAGCAAAGGGGGATTTTATTGTCTTCATCAGCAGTGGCCTAGTAAATCTGATGTTGGAGCAGCAATATAGGAGAGTTCAATGACTGGAATTAAAATTGTTGGTCTCTGTCTACAGAATTCCTGCTGTGAGGTGAGCCATTACTGAGGAATGCTCTAAAGGGTAGAATTTCGGTTTCAAATGTGATCTACTGCCTGGCTTAATAACTTTCTCCAACACCAAAAGAAAGCTTAAATCCACCCTGTCTTGAATCTGCTTTGCTTTCTGTCTTGTTTTGTTTTCTTTTGCTCAGGCCAACCCTCAACTTGTAATCCTCCTGCCTCAGCCTCCTTCAGGCTGAGACTATAGGTGTGAGCTGCCATGTAAGGTTGGCATGCTGTTCTCTGGGTCACAGATGAGGGATCTAGAAAAGGTGAACATGGGAAGTATTTCTACATGCCCAAGTCTGCCTTCTGTGACTCTATTTAAGGTAGAGGACACTAACAGTTGTCCCTTCTGGGAGGTCTTCACAGATAGAAAAATCAACATCAATAACCATGTCTGCTTCATAAATTAATTGGAGGGCTTATTTTCTATTATAACATCCATCTTCTTAGGTTTACAGGAGAGGAACCTAAGCCCTGAAAAGTGGTTTATTTTTACTCAGATCTTGCAAGTACTTAGATGTTAAAATTAGTTTTCTGAAACCTATGCAGCATCTCCCTTAATATCATGCTGTCACAGTCATTCCTAGAAATGCCTATGATATTTGCAAAGTCCCTGTGTCTTCAGAAGCCAACAATGAATCGTTGAGGAGATGGTGCACACTCCCCCAGGCTTGTGTGGCAATACTGTCATTGCCTGACACCTAGAGTCTGAAACAAAATGTGAATTACAGCCCTGTCACTAACCAGCTGTGTGACATTTTAGCAACTTATTTTAACCTCTTTGTGTTTTAACATTCTCTTCAGTGAAATAGAATACTGCATGAAGGTGTCCAGAGGTTTGAAGAATTAACAGACAATTGAAGCCACCTTTGGGCCATCACAAGTTCACTGTGTTGGCTGTTCCGCTCCCTCCATTTCTTTCTCAGGATTTTCAGTGGATCTGGGGTACCATTGCATATTATGATATTTTGTGTCTTTATAATTCCCAAGCACTTTGTAGTTCTTGGCTTTCTTACAACATATATATTATAAAGTCTCCCCCCCCCCGCCTCGTTTAATCAGAACAATCACCTAGGGAGCAATTATAGGAGGTGATCTTTTAAATATCAAAAGCAAAAGTGAACCAGCAATACCCACCAGCTCACTCGGAGTCTGATTGTTCGTGAGTGGTTTACAGGAGTAAACCTGTCTCATCCTCTCAACGTGGGCACAAGGTTTACGAACAAATTTCACTTTGCTTTTATTTTTAAATGATGTGAAATACTGCCGGTGCTAAGCTCCTGTAACTCGTGATTGGTGCATAAAGTGAGCTTTATTATAGAGTCTGTTTGGTTCCCAATAGCAACTCAATCATTAAAGTCTCCTTTTAATAACAGAGCAGCATTTTTCCCTTGAACCTGACTGACCAGTCATTAAAGCGTGTCTTGTTTAGCTAAGGAACACTCTCGGATAATGTGAGATCCAAGGCTGTAATCACAGATGGGAGCTGTTGATCTTTGTTTTCTGACACTTTGGGAAAAGAACCCCCCCTTTTGCACTCCCCCCCCCCACAGTTCCTCATCCTATCCTCCTCACCTTGCCTCTGAGAGGGTGAAGGGATGGACAACCTCACAGGAAACTTCCTGTCTTTAGAAGCTTCTTTAAACATTACATTCCTCTGGGGGGGGGGGGGGATGTGCTTCTGATGACAAGCATACATTCCTTTTATGAGATTTAGATTTAAACTGGTTCACACAATAGAGAAGGAGGTTTCAATTTACTGAAAATACTATGGCACCAAATGTATTTTGGACTTGCTTAGTCTCCATATTGACAAAAGCTATCTAAGGAATCAGCAACTCTACGGACATGTCATCAGCACAGTCTGGCCCTGCGGTCCTAGCTAGACCCTGATGTCACTGGTGCCAGACCTAGCATTCAGACCTTCTCCTGGCTTTCACCTCAGCAAGCAGATTTTTGTCCCTCTTTACAGCTGAGCAAGAGTCACCCTGCCAGATGCATTCTGAAAACAAAAGGCTGAGGTTTAAAAGAAAGTCTTAAGGACTGTCTTAATAAAGCTATGGACTACTATTAGGCCATGGTAATCTTCCAAAAGGTCTTTCAAATTCCTCTTTAGGGATTATTCTATTTCAGAGGGATGATGGGTATCAATATTTATGTTTTTGGAGAGTTTCGTTTTAACCTAAGGAAGTTTACATTTTTCTTAGAAATGTGATTATTTTATAGAACAGATAGACACTGGAATGCAAAGTAAAGCCATGAAGGCTCTCTCTGGCCTCTCTGTCTAATGGAGTCCTTAAAGATTAAAAGGGATGCTAGTCACTGTGGGGTAGTGAGGCAATGGGCATCTTTACATGTTGTTAAGGGAAGAGTGTCCAGCCCTCCCTTTTAGGGAAGAATTTGACAATGTATAGTAATAGCAACAGCAGAGCAATGTGAAAACTGAGCTCACGGGTTACATTTCCAGACATTGCCCTGAGATGATTTGCAAAGGACACAAAGATTTGTGTGCAAGAGACAATAGCTTCAAAAGTAAAAAATCTAAAAGCAATATTAATATTTAATACTGAGTAATTTTAATCAGATATTTTATTCCATGGAATGATATTTTACTAATAGAAATGTTTGTGTAAATGTATTTGACTAGTTTGGAAAGACGTTGATAATTTGCTAAAATACGTAATCAGATTATAGCATAATACTGTTATAGAGAGTAAATTATCCATGAATATATGTGAACTGAAGAATGTACACCAAAATACTGTGACTGTCTTTAAGAAGTGAGTGTTCTGGTGGTATGTGCATATTTCCATTTCCTAATGTGTCTATAATTAATGCATTGCTTGGATGCACATAAAAAAACGAATGGACTATACTGTTTTTATGTTCCAGCAGTCCACTGTATATGAGATTTATTACAGCAGCAAAGGAAGCATAGTGGAATACAAGCCAGAGCTCCTTGGATGAACCCAGAAAGGAATATATTTTAAAGGGAATTCCTAACATTTGGAAATAATGATGTTATTTGAATGTTGGGGTCACATCATGGTCCAGATGATATAAGAGAAATGAGGGTCCCCTCTTAGGCTTCTTGGTCTCATTAATAAAAGAATTTAAGAGTAGACCCAAACAGAAGCTCAAGGACAATTTTACTAGAGTTTAAAGAAAAACCCTAGAGTAGAAAAGCTCTAATACCTTGGTAGTTGCCTACAGGAGGAAAATACCTCAGAAGCTGACCTTGGGGTCAGATATAGCGCTGTTAGACTTTTCTGAGTAATTCAGGAATGTGAGCCATCCTATGAAATCACGTGGCTTTGGCCCTAATAAGTTTCTGCCCTGGGGATGGGAATTCCGGAGAGGAATAGTGTGGTATTTCAGTAAAAGACTAATAATTCCCCATATCTCTTCAGTATGGCTTAGGGTGTACCTACCTACCTTCATAGAGTGATTTCGCCCAGCTGGAATGTTCACCCCAGGCCAGAAATTCCATTGTCATCACTAGAAGTGATTTGTTTTTGTTTTTGTTTTTTGTTTGTGGTTTGTTTTTCTCTAATCATGATGATATCACATATATTAACGTACTAAAATTAAAATATCAATTTATTTGGTATGTCATCATTATTAACGCCTTGAAACAAAGGCTTTGCAATGATACGAAAGAAAGTAAACCTGTAAGAAAAAGAAAGAGGACAGGGAGAAGGGAAGAGAAAAAGAAACAGTTAAATTGACTGAATGTTCCCTACTACACAGTAACAGAAATACCTCGTGTTCGCCACCCGCCCACCACACAGAGAAGCAGAGGAAGAAGGGCTAAACCTAAACTATATCCTGCGATGTTTGGATTCTCCATGAAACTCATTTCACCCTACGAACTAATCTTGAAACATTCTGGATCCACAGGAAAATATTTTCCACATATCAGAAGGAAAATATGTGCTATTGTATCTTGTACAACCTTTCCTTTGTGAAGTTACTTCATATGTGTTCAATGTCCATTCCAAATGTGACCGTCTCCTTAGACCTGAATACCATTACATTCCCTAACAGACCCAGCTAAACAGGATAACTCTCGATTCTATTCAGTGTGTTTTCTCTTTTAACTCAGACTGTGATATATTACAGAGCATTATTTATTCCAAATGTGTGCTGAAATAGTGATATTTTTAGATATTTAATTCTAAAATATTTAATGTAATTTTATTAATCATTCCAGTTGTTTACATCTCAAATGATATCCCACTTCCCGGGTACTCCTCCACAAAGCTCCCATCCCATAACCTCCCTCTTCTTCCTCCCCTTTGCCGCTATGAGGGTGCTCACCCACCCACCCACCTTCTCCAGCATCCCCCTATGCTGGGGCATCAAACCTCCACATAACCAAGGGCCTCCCCTCCCATTGATATCAGACAAGGCCATCCTCTGCTACATATGTATCTGGAGTCATGGATCCCTCCCTGTACACTCCTTGGTTGATCGTCTAGTCGCTGGGAGCACTGGGTGGCCTGGCCAGCTGATACTGTTCTTCCTATGGGGTTGCAGCCCCTCTCCACTACTCCAGTCCTTCCACAAGCTCCCCCACCATGTTCCCTGAGCTCAGTCTGTGGGTGGCTCCAAGCAGCCACATCTGCATTGGTCAGTTACTAGCTAAACCTCCCAAGGAGCAGCCACACCAGGTTCCTGTTAGCAAGTGCCCCTTGGCAATGGCAACAGTGTCAGGTTTGTTGTCTGCAGACAAGATGGATCCCCAGGTGGGACAGTCCCAGGACTGCCCTTTCTTCAGTCTCTGCTCCACTTTTTTGTCCCTGTTCTTTCCTTGGATAGGAACATTTCTGGGTTAAAAACTTTGAGATGGGTGTGTGGCCCCATCCCTTGACCCAGGGTCTGCCTATCTACTGGAGGTGGTCTCTACAGAGTCTATCTCCCCTTCTCTGCTAAAATCATCCCTGTTGGGTCCTGGAAGCCTCTTCTTTCCCTGGCATCTGGGACCCTCCAGTGCCTATACCCATTTCCTCATTCCCCCTAATATTTAACTCCTAATATTTAATGATATTTAGTTCCCAAATAGCATGCATGATTTAAAAGAAAATGTTTGCTTCACATCCAAAATATCCTCTAGGTAGTATGTTAGTGTTTCTTTTGGTGATAAATGGTATATAAACATGTACAGGCAAAACCATAATTCTGTGCCTCAACGGGGCCTTTATGCATCAGACAAATGGCTGAAAGTAATATTAACTAGTAAGTTATAAGACATACACAAATGACCTGACTGTGAGAGTTCATTAGGAATAGAGCCAGTCTATCAGCGTTGTAAGGATTGACTTGGTAATATGATGCTATAAAGCAGTTGTTCATCTCCCTGAATTCTCTCCCAATTGCAAGTCACCCTGTTGTGCATCAAGATCAAAGAAATCAGTTAAAATCCTCCTAGCATAGTCTGTGGTTAGGTTGTTCAATAATTTCTCTATTCATATTCTTTGTGGTATCTATAAACTTTGCTTGGCCAGTAAAAGATCCTTTCAAAATAACAATACATTAGGCTGGATAACTTTTAAGCAGTGGAAACTTATAACTCACATATCTGGGGCCTGGGACCCTGAAGCAAAGTACCAACAAATTTGGTGACTAGAGAGAGCCTATTCTACATAAATGGGCACTCACCTGACAGAGGGGGCAAAGAGATTCCCTCAAGTCTCTTTTATAAGGGTACAATGTCACCTGACCACTGATGTCAAAATACCTGAAAAACAAAACAAAACAAAACTGAAAATGGCGAAAGGCTCGTTTGGGCTCCTGGTTTCAGAGGTTCCATGGTTGTTGGCTCTACTGTTCTATCCTGAAGTACAGCTGTTCTCTTCATGGAGGCAGGAAGGAAAGGAGCAGGGAAGAAGCCAAGGAAGGGATACCCTCTTCAATGGCAAGCCCCCATAAGCACCTGCCTATAATAGGCACCGGTTCCTAAACAGGTACAAACTTATCAGTGGATTAACCTACTGAACCACCAATGAGCTGAATAACCAAATGATTCAATCACTTCTCTTGACATTGCCACCACCTGGGTGCCAAGCCATCAACGTGTGACTTGAGAAATATTCCTGATCCAAATCTACACAGCTTAATGCTCTCTCCTTGGGACCACCTTCCAATGTACAGATTGTGAGGAGACATCAGTGCTCACCATTACAAAGCTCACCCTATAATCCTGTACAATTTTTTAATCTAAAAATCTAAAAGTACACTCATCTTTTTCCAGGACAGCATTTCATTTTTCTTTTCTTATTTTATTTTTTATTTAAAACAATTGTGAAACTTAAATATATTTGATCATATATCCCCTTCACCCAATTCCTTCTATATCCTCCATCCCTCCTTATTCATCCAACTTGAAGTTCTTTCTCAAAAAGGACAAAGAAAACCCCAATACTGCAACAAAATCCCCCCAAAACAAGAAAAGAGTATAAAACTACACCCAAGACAAAAAAAAAAAAAAAAAAAAAAAAAAAAAAAAAAAACCCACCAAACTGTAATCAAATAAAAGCACACACAAAAAACCTGTGGAACCCATTATAAGTTGGTCAACCACTCCTAAACATGGGGCCTGTCATGGAGTGGTTGATACACCTGATGTCATTCTGTTTGGAGAAATCTGATAATCTTTCTCCCTACTGGTATAAGTGATAGTTCTGTTGCTAACCTTTACCTTAACTAGATTTTCTTTCATTCATTCATCCATCCATCCATCCATCCATCCATCCATCCACCCATCAATCCATTCATTTTAAATATATATATATATATATATATATAACAAAATAAAATAGAATAAGATTTAAAAAAAAAAGAAAAGCCTACAACATTCAAGTTAGGTCAAGACAAACCAATAGTAGGAAAAGATCCCAAGAAAAGGACAAGAATCAGAGACCCACTCATTTGCTCACTCAGGAATCCCATAGAAACACTAAAACTGGAAGCCGTAACGCATATGCAGAGGAGCTGCTATAGACCCATGCAGGCCCTGTGCATGCTGCTTCAGCAGGACAGCATTTCTTACATTGAGTAAGCTTTGCTGTCTGTGAGTAAGACTTCCTCCTCTTCATTCACATGGTAGCTTTAACCTCTTATGTCACATACTGTATTCTACTTGTCCTGTACATTCATGGTGCCTTACACAAAATATTGGAATTTAGAAATACATTGACATGGCATAGACCACGTATCGTATTGCAGCTCCAGCAATGCATCACAGGTAGCACAGCTGCATTACCAGCAAGACTTTTATCCATACCTCAGCATTAGTCTCTTATTTTGCAGACATTTACTCTGGATGTAGTCTGTCTTTTCCTTATGTTGATAGCTTCCTTTACTTTGCAGACGCATTTTTGTTTCATGGTCTTGATGTCTGTGCCGTCAGTGTGGTAATCACAAACCATTTTTTGTGCTTGTCCCTGAGCCTTTGGGAGGGGATGTAATACAGACGCTCCATGTGTGACTGAGCACTCTGACACTTTGACCATTGTGAGTTTCTGCATTAAATACCCTCTACTAGACAAACAAACATCTCTGATTCAGTATAAGAGCTTCAATCATCTGATAGAAACATAATTTAGATACTATGTTTGTTTAGCCAATACTAGTAATAGGTTCAACCATATGGCCTGTGAATTCCCCAACCACAGGTTCTGGCCTTGAGTTTATTTTTATGTAAGAGTCTATGTTGATTTTTTAAACGTAGATATGTAGTTTTCTGAAATCTTAACTCAACAGAAACATAAATCAATAATCCAACCTAAAAATGAGCAAAGTACCAAAATAGACTTTTTAAAAACACATACAATAGCCAACAATCATGTGAAGTATTTCTTAACATAAAGAATTATCAGATAAATACAAATCACAGCTACTACAAATTATCACTTCATGCCTCTTTGAATTGAGTTAAACAAAAGTAAAGATACAACAATAAGATAATATTGAGGGTATATATAAAATAGAAACTTGTATGTTGTTGTCAGGGCTGTGAGTTAATACAATAATTTTTTGAAATTAGATATTTCTTAAGTAACTGAAATTATCACTACCACATGACCCAGTAATTCCATTCCTGACACATGTCCATAAGAAATGAAATCAGCACCTCACACAGATATCTGCACTTCCATATCTGGTTGATTTGAACGATGATTTGATGAGAATGGCCCTGTAACTCATATGCTTGGTTCCTAGTTAGTAGAACTATTTGATAAGGATTAGGAAGTATGGACTTGTTGAAAGAGGTGTCAAAAGTCCAAACCTAGTCTCTCTCTCTCTCTCTCTCTCTCTCTCTCTCTCTCTCTCTCTCTCTCTCTCTCTCTCTCTCTCTCTCTCCCCTGCCTATTGATCAGGATGTAGCTTTCAACTACTTCTCCATCTCCATGCCTGTCTACTGCCATGGCAATATTAGACTAACCCTATGAAACTGTAAGCATGCATCCAGTTAAATGTTATCTTCTTTAAGTTGCCTTGGCCATGGTGACTCTTCACAACAATAGAACATTAATTATGGCAACATCCATTGTAACATTAGCCTTACTAGCTATGATATGCAGATAATCTAAATGTCCATCAACGAATGAAGGAGATTGGGTATATATATACACAATGAAATATGATTCACCTTTATAACACCATGAAGGATACTAGAGGGAGGTATACGTGAAAAAAATCCTCAGATCTCTTATATGTTGAATCTAAAACCTCTGAACTCAGAGGAACAAAGAATAGGATAATTGTTGCCTAGTGAGTGAGAGTAATGAGTAGGAGATCGGAAACAGACACTAAATGCTATGACGATGTGGCTGTATAGAAGGACTAAGGAATGACTTTAGGTAACTATATCAATTACCTTTGCCTTCGTGTAATAAACACCATGACCAAAAGCAACTCAAGGAGGAGAGGGACCATGTTGGATAAGAGCTCATCGTGGTGGGCAGGCATGGAAGGAAGCAAGGCCCAGGCAGGGCAGCAGGGTAGAGCACGAGAGGTCACATCTCATCCTAAGCACAAAGGAGAGAGAGCAGCCTAGAAGTCCCCTGAGACTTTAAACTTTCAAAGTCCACCTACACTGTGCTCCCTCCAGTAAGACTGTACCTCCCTCCCTGCAACCTTTTCCAGCAGAGCCACCAATGGTGTTCTAACACCTGAGCCTACGGGAGATATTTTGTAACAGGCCTGGCACCAATGAAGATATTTTAAAGAGATACTTGTATCTCTTCATTTGACTGTGAGATTGTTGAAAGAATGAACCCAAATGAAATGGGCATTTCTTCAGAAATACAGTGCTGCGAGAAGGAAAAGGCCCCAGGAAGAAGGATGCACTGGAAAGAGTTTTCACACAGTTCTATTTGTTTGACCACTTCATAGAACGAGTTTAAAGCCTAGTTAAACTAAGATCCAGTTGTAGGCAGGATCACATCTTGATCAGGACTGCTTGGCTATACACATCCTTCAACTTTAGTCTTTCCTCTGGACTGCACTGTAGACATACTGAAGGGAGGGGTGTTCACTGGATCTTTGCTTCCCTCTTCCCAATGTGGCCATATTGAATAAAGCTCCACTTGCTGTTTTCTGTTTTTAATTTGGCTTTTTAAAAAGTGGCTTATTTAGAACATGTGGACAGACCCAATTTGAGGCAAACAGGCACACCTTAGATCCCCACCCCATCCCAAGGTCTTTAGCAATTTCTCATTGCAACCACCGCAACTAAAAGTATTGTGTTGTGTCCTAGAAAAGTACCAGAGGTGATGTGTTCATCTTCTCCACCACAGTAAATACTGCAGTCCAATTTCAAGTATAGATGGCAAAGGTATGAAATTATGAATCATAATCTGAAAGGAGTCAGCTTCGCCAGGGAGAAGAAAAGGAATACACAAACTAACAAAGAATCAAAGAAAAGGGCTTTCTTTCTCCGCAAACCAAATTTCCCATAAGAGGAGAAAAGATGGCAGTGAAACTTCACGGAGCAAGAGCCTGGCTCCCAGAATCCATTGTTGCCTTCACATTAATCACTCGCGAACATTTTCTAGGTTGAGCATCAGGAGACCATGATCACACCCTTAGATCACACAACTTCATACAACAAAATAAAGACGAAGCTAAAAGCTCCATTAAATACCTACATTAAATCCTGCTACAATGGGCAAGTCACTAACAACAGCCCTTCCATTCCCTTTGCAAGTGGTCAAAATTAATGAAGAGTATTGAATTCTGTGCCAAGCTGATTAACAGCAAGTTCGCGCGAGATCATTTAAAACAAGAGGAAATGATGCTTGAATGGGTCCCTGATGCATTTTCTCCTTTTCCTAAGAGACTCTCAGTAGCGTTCTGTTGCTGCATTTTAAAAACCACTTTCCTAAATTGGGCCCCTTCATTATCCTGCATTATACTCATTCTCTCCACCGAGGGGGCTCCGTAGAAGAATGGCACCCTCATTGTGTTTCCCATTAAAGGCACCCTCTCTCACAGCTCATCTCTACTGTGAGGACCGTCACTTCATTTCACAGCAACTCACTTCTTTGTCTCTATTTTACCAAATGCAAAGTTCTAGAATGACAAGGGGTTGGCCATTTTGGGGACCCTTCAAGAGACTAAGACTGGCAGCTTAGTTTCTTGAAGGGTCCCCAAAATCGCCAAGATTCACTGGCCATCTCAGCTGGTCCTAAACTTAATCAATGGGCAGAGTCTTTGACTTGGGTGTGAAGTCTATGTGAGAGAGAGCAGAGGCACTGGCAAATAAAGCCTGAAGTTGTCTGTTTACACTCTGCCTGCTCTTTGCTTGAGTGAGATTCCTTAACAGACAGCGGATTACACTTGCCAGAAGTAAAGAATCAAGGTTACTCTCTGAGTCTCTGGAAACAGTGTTACCTCTAAGAAGGATATGCTTTTGTGCAGGAGTCAAAGGAGGAAACCTTCTAGCTAAACAGTAATTGATGTGTATCCTCTGCTTTAAAAGGAAACTTAGGTGTAACAACAAATATAATGACATGGGATATTCTTCCCTTTATCCTGGAGATACACATGCCAGTTACTTAAAAGTGCCTAGTACATTTGCTCACCTAGAGCTAACGTTTAAAGGAGAGAGTTAAAAAATATATGGATGACTTAGTATCCAAGAATATTTTATATTTACGTAAATATATAGTATTACAAATGTATTTTCATAACTAGTATAATAGGTCAACATGTTTGTTAGACAACTGCACATAACATAAATCTTCTAGACTATACTAATGTGCGAATAACATGTTTTTCTGTATTCTAGAAAGTGAGCAATGATGGCATTCTTCATGGGCTTATATCATCTAGTAATAAAATTCTAACATCAACAACCACAAAAAATAAGAAAGACTGGAATTATTACTGCATGGAGCCAGTTCTCTTACTCGTGTTAGCTGACTCTGAGAGAAACACTATGATCTGAGATATGCCACGGCAGTTGTTCATAATTAATCAAGAAAACTTTAAATTATCCACCTCCTATAAATATTCCTATGGAATCAAAAAGATTGTCTCCCATAACTTATGACCATTTCTATGACATTATTAATGCAAACACAGCACGGTGCCAATTTCACCTGGAAAATCCATTAATGTCAAACAGCTCATTCTTCAAGAGATGTGTCATCCCACTTACATTCTTTTACATATTTAAGATAAGTCAGGGGAATTCTGAGAGGGTAAGGGAAATGATTAGTCCAAGAAATATTTGAGGAGAAGGGAGTTAGGGTTTTCAAATTAGGAAAGTGAAATCCACAGTGTTCCCTTGATGGAGGATACAAAAAGGACTCTGGGGTACCAGAATGGCTGGCATTAACCCGATCTTCCACTTGGGGGACAAGCACCTGGGACATCACTGATGCAGAAGGCTCCCTTCCCCATCCTTGGTACAGAGCTGGGAGCAGCAGTCCAATTTTCACAGGGCCACAGAGCTCCTGACATCTATCCCTACTGCAGAGCTTCAGGCCACAGGGATCCATAGAAAGGAAACCAAAGACTCCGCGGGCAGTCTCACTTTTGCCATGAATCATTGCAAGAAGGAGTGCAGCCACAATGAACTTGCTAATTCACCTAGAGAAAAAGAGAACGGGCCACATGTCCTTCTCATGGAAAGTGAAAAATAAAGGAATTACTAATTACTTGTCAAGGGTCTACTATCATAACATTTACTTCCACGATCTTGACTATTCCCAGGTGCATCCCATGGTCCTTAAAGTCCATAACCTAATCGGATCTTTAAAATAGCTGGATTGAGCAGGCACTACGTTATCCTCATTACCCAGGAGGCATTTAAACAAAGAACTGAAGACAGTTTGCTCATGATCACAGAACAAGTAAACTTGAAACTTGGGATACAAACTGCAAACCTGTAAATTGCAGTCAGTCATGAGGAAGTCATTCCAAACATGTGACAAGGGAAAGATGCAAATGTCAGGTGTTCAGGCCTTTGTGCTGTTCTCTTTGATACTTCAATGCCAATGGGATGGGAAGGACTCTTCCTTAACCCACCAAGTGATGGCGATGACTATTATGGCCCCTCAGCATGGAAAAACATCTGTGCACTTGACTTTGGCTGTCCCTGGTCCCGTGTGTTCTGTGAAGCCAACGTAAGCATGAGGGAATTGGGTCTGCATCAGTGCTTTAGAGGCCATGCACAGCTAGGTTTCCACGAGTCTCTGGTCACAACATTTCCATGAAGCCATCCATCCATAAGCCTGATTGGGGGGTGCTATTGTTTGAAGACTCTTCATAAAAAGTATGTTGCTGACTCACTGACATGGAATACATAATCAACTACACTGTGACTCAGACCTCGAGAAAATGTGACTAAGACCTGTACTGCTGTCACAAGACAGCACACAGCCTCCCTCCAATTAGAAACACAAACCCACATCTGAGCGCTACAGTTAGGAATCATCCCTTACTGTTAAATCTCCAATGAAAAAGCACACACATGAAACCTATGGCATCCGAGTTAGCCATTGTGGAGTCTGTGCAGGTCAAAGCAGTAGATAACGTCTATATGTGACGTCAGCCAGGGACCCGCAGATGAGGCTATGAGAGTTTTTACTACTTTGTGCATTAATTTTTGGATTACAAATAAATTTTGGTGACTAGACAAATTTGCAAACATACAACCTGTAAATTCTAAGGATCCACTGGGTTTACATAAGGTTTCAAATAATTGCAAAGGCTATACAGAAGCACCAAGTCTGCTCAGCATCTTAATTTACAGAGAAGCCTCCGACTAATGACAAACACACACGAGAGCCTTCAAATAAGCCAGGGACTGAAATGCTGAAGAGGGTGTCAACAAACTCCAGAAACAAATGACTTGTGAACAAAAGTTGTAAGTTTGGCTTAGAACAAAAACTTAAATAGAGAAATGGATTTGATTCCTATATGAAACTTCAGGGGATGAAATGTTTTCTTAGAAATGCATTAACTCTCAGAAACCATAAACGTGACCTATTTCTGTCCTGTGCTTTCAATGACACATTTGTGCATTAGGAAAATAGGTCCACAGGTAACATTCAGGAGTATCTTCTTGATTAACAGTTGAATTACATTACAGGGGAAAACAGGAATAGCAAATGCCTTTCACCAATTCTTTTAATCGGGGTGTCTCAAACAATATGTTACTATTATACCTAGCCACCTGCTGCACTCTCATGCAGAGGAAGCCTACCATTAAGCTCCAGAAACCTGACCTGAGACCTTACAGACAAAGGACAATATAGACCTCAAAGATTAAATGGTTCGCCCCAGGGGTCTCCAATCTCAGCAGACAGAGGAATAGAAGAATAGAATAAATACCTCTTTGGCTATCTCTCTCTCTCTCTCTCTCTCTCTCTCTCTCATCTCTGTCCCCCTGTCTGTCTCCCTGTCTGTCTGTCTCTATTTCTGTCTCTCTCATCCCATTTCCTCTTTTGTAGTCAATTGCGAATGTATGTGTGTGTGTGTGTGTGTGTGCTCGTGTGCGCGTGCACGTATGCGCACACACACACAGGCACGCACGCACCCACACACATGCACACACACTTGATACAGTACTAGGAGACTTTATCTTCTAATGTCCTAGCTGCCCTTGCCTCCTAGAAGTCCCTGGAAAGTTTTCTGTGCCTTAGAAGTAGAATACAGAACATCTCCCTGCCCTGACCATTCTGGTCTCTGCATTATTGACCACATTTTGTAAATACTTTTATGATTACTTAATGCTAAACACAAACTGTTCTGATCAGGAGGACAGGGCAGAATCCCCATGATACATCTCAGGGTCTGATACAGCCCACAGCTGTATGAGAACTCTTCATACAATACTAATTGTGGAAAAAACAATATCTTTTGATTTAAAAATACATGATTAGATGGCATAGTGTGTTTTGATTATTTTTTTCTTTAGAATATAAAACCATGACCATTTACATAGACCTAATGCTTTATCATGTATAATTTTCAGAGTCCCAGATTTATGTTTCTCATAAAATTTTGATTGATAGGAACCCAAATTCATACACTCAATATATATTTAACCTGGTCTGTGCCACACTGTATGCTAAAATCAAGATATGAGATATAATGGTAAAGGCAACAGGTGTAGAGACTCCTGGTTCAATTACAGAGAAGAACATGAGCACCAGTTTCAAGCAACAAATTCCAGTATTTAGAACCATGTTCTTTAGTGTGTTCAGGACACACTGTGATAAAATGCCTAGGAAATAAGTATCATAAGATAAAGTTACTTCACACTAGATTTCCCTCAGCTTTGTCTGTAGGATGCTGTGAAATACAGTCCATGCCAGAGGAAAGTAGGAACACTCCACCTGAGAAATTCCTGTGTCATTCTTTGAGCCTGCGTGCTGTTTATCTTGACAACATACTGCTTCTGGCCTTGCTCCAAGGCAAGCTAGCCAAAGATTCATGAGGCTTTGCTCTTTGGGGATCAGTTTTGAGCAGCAATGGCAAGAAGTCTGTCCCAATAAAAACATGTCTCAAGGAAGGAAAATTCCATATTTTTCTTTTAATAGACAGATGACCCGTAATTTTTAGAGTTAAGAAATTCCTCTACTCAAATGGCACTACCCCAGGTTTCTTATAAACATGTCTGAGGTGGAAAGCACAGACCTGCTCTTTAAAACTAAAAGGACATCCTAAACCAATATTCCGGTTTATGCTTAAAAACAAAATTGGGGAGAGAAGAGAGGAAGAAAACATGGAAAGAGGGCTGGGAATGGAATGGCAAGGTAGGGAGCTTGCCTTGTACACGCAAGGTCCTAGCTTAACAACTCTTCAGCAATGGAAACAGATTTGAACGAACTCAGGACACGTGACAAGTCCAGCTTCGCCTGCTTTCCTGCCTCTTTCCCGCCCTTATGCCCTTCCATGTACATTCTCTTACTCACTTGACTTTCGGGGTATGACTTACACTCAGGCCATCATGACCCAGTCTTTAAACGATTAACAAGCTAGACGGAGGAAATATCTGATTGTGAACCTGTCCACAGGTACACACAGATGTACATCAAAGGTTCCCATCAGTGTCTTTCTTAATTGTTCTCCACCTTACTTTTTGAGACAGGATCTCTCCATGAATTTAGAGCTCACTGATTCAGCTAGACTGGTTGGCCGGGCTGCCCCAGGATCTTCCTGTATCTGCCTCCCAAGAAATGGAATTACAAGCATGTGCAGCCATGCTCACTCAGCTCCGTATGTAAGTTCTGAGGATCCAAATGCTTCAGATCCCAGGCGTGTGCAAAAAGTTCTTTACTGACTAAGCCATCTCCCAGCATTGCTAAATCTTTTTAAGAAGCAATAATATCTAAACCAAGGTACAAATCTAAACTCTTCCTTTTTAAGACATAATGTTGTCTAAACTCATCTTCTAACAAGAGAGTATATTTGTAAATGCTATTGTAAGACAATATAATAGAAATTGTTTTTAAATTAAGTCTCTAATATGACTTAAAATCAAATTCCCTGGCATCATTAGCAATCTGAAACTGAGTTATAAATGTGTAGGTCAGGGCTAGAGAGAGCTCAGTGTGGGTAAGAGCACTGTCGCCCAAGCACGAGGAACTAGATCCAGATTCCTACGACGCACATAAAAGCCCTGTATGGCCTTGTTTGCCTGTAGCCATAGTACGGAGCTTGGGAGGGGAGAAGGAGATACAGAAGAATCACTGGCACTTACTGAATAGCCAGCCTAGCCCAAAACAAAACAAACAAACAAACAAACAAACAAACAGTAAAACAACAACAGTGAACTCCAGATTCAGTGAGAGACCTGTCTTAAAGAGACAGGATAGAAAGCAATAGAGCAGGATACCCATTGCCCCCTCTGTCCTCAGTGGGCACACATGGGCATACAAGAGCACATGTACCACTCTGCCACATGTATATACTGTGAATATACACACAAATACATATTTTTAAAGTATAGGTAAGTAAAAATATGTCTATTTACTATTAAGTATAATCCATTCACTAAATATCAGTATTCTTGCACTTGATGAGTTAAATTTTCTAGACATAAACAGCAGTTTAGTTATTTGTGTTAATAGCATCCATTACATTTATAGTATCTGCAGACATTATGCAGTAATGAAATTTTAGAAAAGATAAAATTAATACGACTAGCCATAGGGTAAGACACGAGGTAGAACAACAGCTTAGCCCACGACTACATGTAAAATTTCTTCCCAAGTTCAAAGATAAAGTATCATGGAAAGCCTCAACATACCTAAACACTATCCTAATAATTTCAAATCTCACACAATGCTTATGAGTTAACCGAAAGAAAAGGAAGGATATTTAATGCTTTCAGTAGACCAAAAAAAGGAGAGGCAAACAAAAATGTTTAAATGAAGATAATATAAAATGGTCACAAGACAGTCATTTAAAACAATTGCCATTCCTTTCTATTGAAAACAGAAATTAAAAGTGAGTTGTATTGAAATGCAAACCATTTAGGAACATTTTCTTGACTGTGATATTTGCTAAAAGTAGAATAATAGGACAAAGAGATTTGGCAAGAAAATTCAACATTGGGTAGTATTGCATTAGCATAGACTGACCATATGACTCTGCATCTAAGGTAGGAAAATGATTGAGAGTTCAATAAAGGAACTCTGAAAATCTATGGTGGCATGTTCCTAAGGCTCCACAGGATGGCTGGTCACTGAGCATCTCCACAAGAAATAAGATCAGACAAACACACCGAGTCTGGGTTCTGAGACTGATCTAACGTCAACATGCAACTGAGATTTCCAAGGAAGATCTGCTCTATAATTTTGCTTTATAAAATGGTAAAATTATGTTATTCATATTCATAGATTTTCTTTTGATATAGTATGACCAAAATTTTGGAAAATTTTAAGATAATTACCGCATTGAATGGCTAATGCATACTCAAAGATTCTGCTCTCCTGAGATTTCAAAGCACCACGCTTCATGCAATGAGATCCTGTGGCATTTCCTTTGCCATTTCAACCAAGTCTTTACTCTCATGGTTACAGTTTCTGCTAATTGCAATGCGAAATTTTCTCTTGAGCGGTCACACTTTGGGATGGGTCATGGAAAGGGTTACAGCTTGTCACATAGTGCTTATTCTAAGTAATATCCAATAACGTCTCAGGCTGCCTCTGGAAACCTGACTCCATGTTTCATCAAACAATTTATTTTGATAAAATACAAAAAACTGTCCCAATGATTCATGTTACTCATTACTTTTATAAATTATTCAACAAAGAAATAACAAATAATCTAGGAAATATAAACTAAATTGAACTAAACACATCAAAATAAATGAATAGTTCATCCTTGATTTTATTGTGTTTATTCAATTGCTGCTTAATTAGAAAAATGCCATTACTTAGACTACAGATCCCTATCACTGTAAAATCCATGAGCCTCCCCTATAAAACTATTATTAACTTTAGAACCAGTGATTGTTTCCCTCAAGCCAACGATAATGAAGACTAAATTGGTATTTCAATAAAATTAAAAGTTGGGAAACCTAAGTTATAAACTTCAAAGAGGTGGGGGCTCACCAATAACTATGCAAATACTTTTTAGATTCTTTAGCATTTCTTTAGCTCCTCTTGAAACCATTCTTGTTTTACTTTGTTTATTTAACAGCAGATGACAAAAATTCAATTTAATAGTTATAATTCTGAAAAAAAAATTAGCTCTGAGTTTCATTTCTGCCTGAGACTACAGAAACACGTAACTCAATACCAAGCCTTTTGGCCTCCATAATACTGTGCAGGCTTGAGGTCCGTCAACTTCCAGGAATAGAACCAAAGAGAAGCACAGAATCGAATCAGTCCCACCCACTTTTATAGCACTTGATTCATTAGGTCAGTCATATGAGTATGGCGATTATTCATCAGTTATCTGTCCACTTCATGCTGCAACTTTTAATGCCTGTTTTGATCTGCACATGTGACATGAGAAAGAAGCAATGAACATACTTGTTAAGTTCATAGTAAATTTACTAAGTGCCACCTTATAAGGAGATCTGCTAAGAGAAATTCAGAGTCCCCAAATTCCCATCCTTAGTAATAGAAGTGGAATCTGAGCATAGTAGGGTGGTTGAGCTTTTCCTCTTTATTTTTCTGTGAGCATTTTCATTGCAGCTGAGAAATTATTTGGGAAATGAGAAATATATATATATATATATATATATATATATATATATATATATATATATATATATATATATATTCCACATAGAAAACCTCAATATAGCCATCTCCATGTTTGGGGACAATCTTTGTGATGAATGCACCAGGATTGGTCCCTAAACTCTGAAGTATGTTAGTCAACACATACTCCTGCAGTTGTGACAAAAACCTAAAATTTGGAGTCCTGTCCAATCTCAGTGAAGCCAACATGACCATATCTAGGGTCAAAGGAAAAACAAAATAGAATCTAAGGCAATGAATCCAACAGCCATCTAGCTGAATACCTATTAATAGTGCACAGATAACGTGATTCTATATGTAATAGTAACTTCAGATGTTCTTTTCCTCATCGGGCTTGGGGCCAGGGGTGAAAGAAAGGGGGAGGTGGGTGATTTCACTATCTTCTTTAGCTTTTGTTTGTTTCTTCTCTGTCATGGAGGCAACAACAACAACACAAAATTATTTGAGTGAGCCAGTTTGGCTTTCATGCCAGCCATAACCAGTCAGAGGCATTGTGGCACATGATGAGATAGCCAAACGCTCATTGTTTAAACATGGCCCAATTTCCTGGAGTCCAAGTTCTAATTAGGGGTTTTCTCTTTGAATTTTAAAAGGCAAAAAGTGAAGACACAAACTCCTAATACATATAATTAAGACAAGCGGCCTTAACCTTGCAGATTTTTAGAGACTCTTACTGTCACTCTCAACACAGGCCTCCTGCTGAGAGCGTAATTACAGTTTTGCTGCACTTCATACTGTCTGCCTCCCAGAGAGCGAACACTGTTTGTTATTAAAAGAAGACTGTCATATTCTGCTCCCCTCTGCATATAATGTCTGTCCCTGACACCGCTTACCTTTTATCTAGTCTTTTAAGTGTGAAGGGGGGGGGAGGCTCGAGAACTACAGAGTCTTGGTAAATTCTAACAAGTTGGAATTAATCGAGTGTTCCCCCACCCTCCCACCAAAGGGACCCTTGTCTCCTCAATTTGACAACTCACATTCTACACCTGTAGCTGCCTTCTCTTTACTATGCATATAAACCAAGCTAAAATAAAAAGCAAAGCCACAGAATCCTAACTCCCTAAACTTCAACAGTGGGAAATCCTATTTCTAATTAAATAGCATAGTTTAAACCATTATGCCTGCAGGCTACCTTTGTACCACCAAGGTGGTAGCCAAATCTCCCCTACTGCTTCAAACAAGGGCTTTGAGCAGCAGTTGGGTAGGCAAGTGCATTCTGTCTCCAGAGAGGTTCTATATGCCCTGTAAAATGAAGGACGTAGCATTTATTGAAGTTCTATAACGACATATTTTCAGTCGTGTAAATAGAATGACAGAAAATGGATTTCCCAGATTTATCACCTTCTGTATTAAGTCACTTTGCAGTGTGGTTAGGATTTCTTAACTGGCCTTGCATGTCTCACAAGCTGTGATATCTCATTATGTGTTGTAACCTGCTCCAACAGTCTGCATAAAAAAAGAAGGCTCTGTGGGGTTAGTATTTCTTTTTTACTATCTCTTTCTAATCAGTTAAAGCAATAACATATCTGAGAACAAAACACTCAGTGGTACAATACTTAAAGACAGAAAGAAACAACAAATGAAACAACAAGTGAAAATCTTGCATCAGGCAAGACTTCCTAATAACACCTCTTCCATTTGATAAAATAAGTATGTGCCAGCAATAATGAAAATACTCATTTAAATCTGTTTTAATTTTGTAATAATATACCAAAAACTCAAGTATACATTTTAATATATAAAATTAAAATGATAATATAAACGATGGAAGACCTATACAATGAAAGAATTATCAGGCAGTTTAAAGAAATAAAAAAATAGATACATTTTTATTTGAACTTAATTTTTTTAAAGAATTTTATATATAAGTACTGTATTTACATCATTTCTGCCTCTCCTCCGTTGTCTCCTCCATCTGCCTCTCAAATCTATGACCATTTATTTTTAAATTATTATTGTTACATATATAACACATACATATTTGTGTATACACACACACACACACACACACACACACAAACACACAAACACACACACACACACACACACACACACACAGAATCCACTGAATCTTTCAGCAGTGGAAAAGTCAGCCAGCAGGGAGGGACCATTTGGCTCAGTCCCAGACCGATTGCCCCATGTCCCACAAGCAAACACATGGTGCCTCCAGCAACAGATAGGCAGAGTCTAGTTTTGTCATGCCACCAATAGCAGTATCAGCAGACGATAGAGGGTGGGAAGACTACAGACTTACAGAGCGAGCGACTCGCAGGGTGGTAGGTCACTCCTGACCCTGCGGTGTTCAATATAATGATACTGTAGCCCCTGAAGTACCTTCTTCAACACATGCAGATACCTTCATTTAAACTCTAATTGCTATTTCTTTTCCTTTACTGAAATTAGATTGTTTTCATACAATATAGTCTGATCAGTTTCCCTGACACTTTTAAGTCCCCCCCCCGTCTTTTCTTATCTAGATCCATACTCTTTCTGTCTCTCATTATAAAATAAATAGGCATCTAACAAATCATAATAAAATACAATAAGATAAACAAAAACAAACTGAAAAATGACAAAACAATCAAACAAACAAACCAAAAAAATGAGCCGGGGGGGGGGACACAAGAAATGCACATAGACACAGAGACTCAAGCATTCGCAGGCACAGGTATCTCATAAAAACCCCAAACCAGAACCCACAATACATATGCAGAAAGACCTTTTTTTCCCCTTTCTAATTCCTGTTTTCACTGTTCTTAAGGATGTTTTTAAAAATCTGTAAGCTTCCAAGGTTAGCATATGTTGAAACTGTTTTACAGATACACTGTCATCCATTCCCGTGTCAACTGGCTTTTACTTTCAGCAGCTATGAGAGGGACACTAAAAAAAAATAGCAAGCTCCATGGAAACACAAAAAAAGATGCCATAATCTGTATCAAGTACTTACTTGGAAGAGCAGTTCTAGGTACAGTGGCAAGGATGAAACCAATACCTTACTATTGTAACCCAAAGTCATTCTTCAGGAGCCAGTCCACTTCCCCACCCTAGGGAGTGTCTGAGGAGGGCATGCTTGCATTGCTCTGACCAGTCTAAGGCTAAGAAAAAGCCAGTTGCATTTTCTCCTGCCATATCTAGCTTCAGTGGCAACCTGACAGGCTGGTCTGACTTGTCACTGTGGCTAGCCAGACCACTGCCTTCCCACTAGCTCTATGTGATCCTGATGGGACCTTTGGCTGGGTCGGTAATTACAATTTTCACCCTGAAGGGAGAGATGTATGTACACTGTACCTTTTGGCTAGATGGTTGCCTACCTCTGAGATGAATTTCATATTTTTTTTTTAACCTATATTGCTTAGTGAGTGATTCCTTCTTCCGGCCCTATGATAAACCGTTGTTTGGTCTTTGAAAACATCAAGTGGCACACAAGCGCCAAACTGGATTCCTGACAAGTTCTTTCCTCCTTAGATATTCTGGCTCTACACAAATCTCGTCATATGTTCATTTGAGTGAGCTACACAGACACCTGTGTCTACTCTGCCCTTCTATTACCCTGTGCTGAGTGTTTAGCATCTTAGAAAAACCATTTGTAAGTTGCTCTAAATCACTCAGATCCACAGTTTCTCCAACTTTATAAGGATCGTTCAGCAAAGCCACAGAAGTGTCATACCAGCCATGACGTTCCTGCTACGTAGACTTTCTTCATGATCTGTGAAGACAGCTTCATGGGCCCCAAGAACTGAGTGTCAAACAGCATTTCAAACAGTATTTTGTATATTCAGTTCTCTCTCTCTCTCTCTCTCTCTCTCTCTCTCTCTCTCTCTCTCTCTTTCTCTCTCTCTCTCCCTTTCCCTCCCTCCCTCCTCCCTCATTTCTTCCCTCCCTCCTTCACTCCCTCCCTCCCTCTGTCCCTATCCTGTCCTGTCCTGTCCTTCAGTTCCCAACACCCATGAGGATCTCAGCTGTTGGCGAGCAAGTGTGTCTGACGCTCATTCCCTCAGGCCATACAGTCTTGGGTCAGGTGAGGTAAGTAATTACATCGCTCAGTGGCTCTGCATCCCAAGGACTCAGACTGATTCCATCTGGCCCTGTATCCCACAGCCTCACAGGCCAGTGTGTGGTGTGTTCTTTCATTGCTCAATGAAAAGTCTTCCAAATTTCAAGCAATTTATACTCACAATCTCTGTGGTTACCATAGTTTGCTCTATGGGGCGATTGTTAAGGCATCTAGCTGTATGTTAGTCATGGACTTCCCCTCCTACTGTGTTTAAGATCAGGCCTGAAAAATATCTTCTAGGACTTCCTTGCTCTCTCTCTCTCCACTCATGGTTCGATTCTGTCCACGGGTTCTAAAATTTTTGATCCCAGATTATCTGTGGCACACATATAATTTGCACTCTCCTTCTCTTACACCTTATCAATACTGAGAAACACAAACACTTCGATCTCATTTTTCCTTTTTTCCTACTTTTCCTGTCAAATCAAAAGCCAATATAAAGGATGGTTTCTACATACCCTTCCATACCTATAAGTCTTTTTTATTTTTATTCATTTCATTTGATGTGTGTGTACGTGTGTTTGTCTGCCTGCGTGCATGTACACAGTATTGTGCAGTGTCTATGGAAGGCAGAAGAGTATTATATTGAATCCCCTGGAACTAGAGTAACAAATAGTTGTGAGACACTATATGGGTACTGGGAGCTGAACCTGTGTCCGCTGAAAGAGAAGCTAGTGTTCTTAACTGCTGAGTCATATTCCTAGCCCCCTGTAATTCTTTTATGGGTCAGTTTCTTTCTGGGCAGACAGTTGAGCCTTAGTTGCATATATTATCACTCACAGCAAAATCACTCAACCATTGCTACAGCCTACTTATGATCCCATCCTATACGTGCTAACTCCAGATGTTACAGTGTGTTTTCTAGACCATCATTCATTCGGACTATACTTCTGCATGAAGGTTGCAGACCTCATTCATCAAAGAGGCACGCAACCCACTAATACATAGAAGAAAACGGGCACCTAAAATTCCATCCAATCACACTCTGTTCTCTGTTGGTTTAGCATTGGCTGCAATTCTTATAATCCATTATAGTAAGCATGCGACTGTCACTATAGCAAGAAGACACAATGCCCCATATCACATGGGGAAGGGAGCCACACTGGAATTGCCCCACAGATGTTCCACCCTTTGGCAAACCAGCCTGTTTTCTGTTTTGTCACTCAGAGCAATATCCATGCAACTGCTTCACCAAGACTTACCTTAGGATACAGAAAAGTATCGGGAGCTGTGTGGGGGTTGGTAGTTCAGGTAGAGGTCATCACTTTGATTGAGCCACAAACAATAGATACAAAATAGTCAAGTGGATGAAGGACTACATTATCTTCACAGGTTAAAATTAGTCTGTAACACCAATACCTTAAAGAGAGCAAAGGCACTCATTTAAATCCCACCATAAGGTGTGAGCACTATTCTCTTGATACACGAGAATGATGAATGAGTTTAAGAAAACTAAATGATAGATAACCATATAGAGTTTTAAGCAATTGTCTAGCAGAGGTATGTAGGAGGATGAGAGATGGAAGATACTGGTAGATGGATAATAAAAGAGTATCATAATACGGAGGAATGAGGTGATATCAGCCAAGATGCATCCCCGCTACTCATTCAGATCTTGGGTCAAAGCTTTCTGCTTGGATGTACTCTTTAGAATCCCTGTATACAACCCCGAATACTTAAAATTTGCACATGCTTTCATCTGATTCACCGTGGTTGTAGTGAGTTGATAATTTCTATATTCTTTCTAGTGTGAGGACCCAGAAAGCTCTCCAACATCAAGTGAAAATTAAAATGAAATATAATGGTCATATGGCAATCTTGTTCTTTTCAGTGGAAACTGTGTCATTGTCCCCTAAAGAAAACCCTCTACACATGAGAGAAAATGAATCTAATAATCTGTTATATCTACTTCTTTTTTTCTCCTTTGTTTTCAGATCCATTTCATATAGAGCATGGTATGTGAAAATATAAAATAAAAGAGTTTATAGAAAAACAATATTTCTAGGAGCAAGTTGGCGATGTCTTCTCATTCCTGCTCCCAGCCTGCCTCAGACTTGACAACTACAGCAGAGTGGTTGTCCTCAGTTTCACTTCCTTGGACTTTCTACACTTGTCTCTGTTTCTGCCACAGGATAGCTGACATGTTGCCATGTCCAGGCCATGGAAGTGAGAACAATATTTATATGTCCACCATGTTCTTATGCTTTCAACTCTGTTCCCTCATCATCATGATAGCTGCACCAGGCTCTCAGCATTATCTCCACCTTTGCAGATAAAGTGAAACAATTTACAAAGACACAGGATCTTCCTTAAGATATTCATGTTTAAGAAACTAGGCATCCAGATTGCAAGGTTTGGTCTCTTCCCACTTGATGATCTTATCTCTTGGGCAAGACCTTCAAGGGACTGGAACACCGTTAGGAAAGTCATAAGAATGAGTCATAGTCTCATGTTGTGAATGCTTAGTCACCAGAAAGTAGAACAGTTTGAAAAGATTAGAAGGATGAAGGGGTGTGGCCTTGTTGAAGGAATTATGTCACTGGGGGTGAGCTTTGAGGTTTCAAAATTCCATACCAGACCTCTAGATATCCCCCCCCCCTTCCTGTGGTTCAAGACGTAAAGTTCTCAACTATTGCCCCAGCACCTCTGTCTGGATGCTGTCTTATATGCCACCACACTCTCCATCATGATTACAATGGACTCTGAAACTGTAAACAAGCCCCAAGTTACATGCTCTCTTTTATAAGACTTGCCTTGGGCATGGTGTCACCCCAGCAGTAGCCTCTAAGACAATATATATATATATATTTAACTAGCATATAAAGTGTTAAATATCATTATGACATTTTCAAACAGTGTGCATTTTAGTTATTCTCTTTTGCCCATCTCCCTGCTCCCCCTGGTTCTTTCTAGTAACCTGCTTAACTCTCTCATCTTTTGTTTACTCTGTGTCCTTTTTCCCCACCCCATCCTTCTACATCACCGAATATTGCCCTCTCTTGGACAACTTTCTGAGTTTTAGGCTTTACTCACACCTCTTTATACTATGGCTTAATATTATACTTTGAAGAACCATTCATTTTACTGCAAATTTCAGAATTTCATATCTTCTTTACATCAGTAAAATTGCATTTACACATACACTTCTATGTACACACACACACGTAGAGAAATTAAATATTTGCTTCATTTCTTGGAGCTTGGTTTACTCATGTTAGTGTAAGGAAGAGGTGGAGTTAATTTAGAAGAAAAAAAATGAGAAAT
Source organism: Uromys caudimaculatus (assembly GCA_028551405.1). Classification (NCBI taxonomy): domain Eukaryota; kingdom Metazoa; phylum Chordata; class Mammalia; order Rodentia; family Muridae; genus Uromys; species Uromys caudimaculatus. The sequence goes on from CM052701.1 coordinate 115,885,749, forward strand.
GGCAAATCTAATGTGTTGGGAGCCAGGGCTTGGCCTCTGACTTCACCCATTGTGCAAGAGCCTGACCTTTTGCGCCAAGATAGTGTTTACGCAGGTAGCTTGGGAATCCCGAGATAGGGTTTAACACAGGACGTGCAAGATAAGACCAACCATACAAGATTCCATCCACAAACGTCACCCATTGCTCAAGCCGGTTATTGAATTACCCCTTCCCCTACCCTCTTTCCTTCA
>CM052701.1:115886079-116003719 GCA_028551405.1 Uromys caudimaculatus
ATTGCTCAAGCCGGTTATTGAATTACCCCTTCCCCTACCCTCTTTCCTTCACTCTTTATAAACGGTAGCTTTCTAAGATTAAAACAGACCTTGACAAGAATCTGCTTGGTCTCGCTCCTTTCTTTCTCTCGCCCATTTCTATTAAAGGTTGGGATTCACCTCGACCCACGAATAACCAGGTCCTGCGGGTCGGGACACTAATGGGGTACAAGAAGAGGAAAAGGGGGGTGAAGCCTAGCAGAAGCCCAGTGCTCTAGATCCATAGCACTTTTTAAAAAGCTTTTTATTGATTTTTTATGAATTTTACATCATGCACCCCAGTCCCACTCATCTCCCCATCCCTTCCTATCACCCCTCTACCATTGCAACCTCCCCCCAAAAAACAAAAAAAAAAATTAAAAAATAAAAGAAAAAGAACAACAAAAATCTCGCCACGGAAGCCACATTGTGTCATGGTGTATCATACATGCACTCTTTTGTCCACAAGTCTTTACTTCTAAGTGTTCGTTTCAATGAGTCGTGGTCTGGTTTGAAGCTTCCAGCTTCTGCTGAACTATCAGTACTGGATCCTCACAGGGACTCCTCTCAGATATCCTGTTTTTGCCCCATGTCATGGAGATCCTGCAACTTTGGATCTGCAGGGCAGGTCCTTTTACACACTCCAGTAGTTCATAGATGGGTTAAATGTGGGGGTGGGCCCACTCAAAACCATGGTTCCGGCCTGGGTGGTAGCTGAGATGGCCAGCCTGCATGCTCTCCCATATTCACACTTCCTGGGCTAGCTCACCCAACTGCCACAGCCAGCCAGGGACAGGGCCAGCTCTCCCTATCTCATGCCCTCTGAGGCAGCTCACTAGCATTCCTGCCACCAGGGTCAGCTCTACTGTGCTTCCAGGCCAGGTGCAAGGTCTGGTCTCCAGAGTGCTATAGCCAATGAGGGGAGGGACCAGCTTTCCCACCTGTCTCAGATAGTGGGGAAGTGTGGAAAGGACACATTTCTCCAGCACCTATGCCACCTGAGGACAAATGAGGGACAGAGCCTCCTCTCCTGTATTTATACCTTCTGGGCTGGCTCACCTACATCCATTCCACCAGGACCAGCTCTCCTGTGCTGTCTAGGCAAGGTGATAGGCTGCTCTCCTGCTCATGCTGAGTGCTGCAGCTGACAAGCAGTGGGGTCCTTTCTCCTGAGTGCCTCAGCCAGTGAGAAGCAAGAACAGCTCTTCACAGACCTTGGACATCAACATGGTCCTAGGCAGCAACCCAGATCAAGGATGTCTACATGGCCTTTAGTGGTATTGTGAGCCATGGTCATCAACAGAGATGGCCATGGACCCAGACATGGCCCTCCGCAGCAGCACTGGCCAGCACCTCACCATGACCCATAGCTCGTTTTAAGTTCAAGCCCACAATATCCATCTCACCATCAATGAGATTCAACTCTTCTCACATGTTGCATTTGTTCTGCTGTCAGACATCTGTGTGGTTCAGACTCTCCCACCCACTCCCAGCACCCACCTTATTCTGTTTCCTGCCTGCCAATACTTTCTGCTTCCTCAAGGTCTCAGCTTCCTGAATTTGCCTTTCTCTTCATCACACCTACCTATCTCATGGCCTTTCTCCATTTACCTGTTAAATAACATACCTAATTACAACCAAACAATAAATAAGAAAGCTAAGGTTACACTCCACCTTCAGAGCTCTGGAAAGTCTCTGACATATGGTAAATACTGCTCTTGATAGGACCTAATAGTAGATGTGAGTTGATTTCTGCAATTTTTGAAGACTGATTTAAATTTCTAGATGACTTTGTTCCTTTTATTAACACTAGAGATCAATAATTTCCCCAAAGTTTCTATTTATTGCAATATAATACTGAAATAAATTAAAACTCAATATACATCATCTTTCTGCTTAATTCTCATCACTCCAAGCTACAGTGTTATTAGGTACAAGGTCATCTAAATTAAGTAAAATTTCTGTTTTCAAATGCCTTGAAGCTGCATAATACAGATCTTCATTATCCAGGCTTGACTTAGCTCCCTTCCTAATCACACTGCTAAAACAGTTTAGTTTAGCTTAGTTGGGAATCTTCTTTCTTTCTTTCTTTCTCTCTTTCTTTCTTTTTTCATTTATTTATTTATTTATTTATTTATTTATTCACTTTACATCCTGATCTCAGCCCCCCTTCCACCTCTCCTCCCAGTCTAACCCTTATAAATCCCTCCCCCCATTAACCCCTCAGAGAAGGGGAAGCCCCACTTGGGTATCACCTTACCCTGGGACATCCAGTCCCAACAGGACTAAGAATATCTCCTCCCACTGAGACCCAACCAGGCTGTCCAGTTAGGGGAAGGGGTTCCACTGGCAGGCTACAGAGTCAGAGATAGCCCCTGCTCCAGTGCTTATGGGACCCGAATGAAAACCAAGCTGCATATCTTCTCCAAATGTGTAGGCTACCCTAAATGTTCTTTGGTTGGTGGCTCAGTCTCTATGAACCCCCATGGGCCCAGGTTAGTTGAGTCTATAGGTCTTCTTGTGGTGTTCTTGACCTCTCCAGCTTGCTCAGTTTTATCCCCCATGCTTCCAGAAGACTTCCCAGGCTCTGCCTGTTTGGCTATGGGTCTCTGCATCTTTTTCCATCCACTGCTTTATGAAGCCTCTCAGAAGACAGCTATGCTAGGTTCCTGTCTGCAAGCATGGCAGAGTATCATTAATGGTGTCAGGGGTGTGCTCTCTCCTATGGGGTGGGTCTCAAGTTGGTACATGCATTGGTTAGCAATTCCCCAGTCTCTGCTCCAGTTTTATCCCTGCACATCTTGTGGGCAAGACAAATTTTAGTTTGAAGGTTTTGTGGGTGGGTTGACTTCCCTCCGTTGGAATTCCCCAGTCTCTCTATTCTCCCCCCCACACACACCCACACCCTTGGTAGAGTACATTTCTAGTATGTATCTTGGGTATTGGAATAATAGCAACTAACATAACAAATGCCAAAGTAAATGCTATAGGTTTTTTGTTCTTTTGTTGTTTGTTTGTTTCCCAAATCCCCCACAATTGGTATTCTCATTAGGAGGAGCCTTTCTTCTAAGCAGAAATTTAAGAGTACAGTTTTCTTCAAGTTGTACCTTGAACATCCTCACATTTGGTCCAGTTCATCTTATATGCAAATGTCTGGAGAAGGAGTAGTTAAGCCCTTCCCTAATCAAGAAGCTGTATGCAATTGATACCTGATTTGAGAGGAAAGAGCAATTTTATTCAATGGGAACACCAACCACACTCCAGAATAGGCCCCACACTAAGAAGTAATCAGCCAACCCAAACTGACCCTACGGCTTTTTGTGTGTGCTTTTTGTTTTGTTTGTCTGATAGTCCGTGTTGGTGTTGTTGGTGTTGTTATTGTTCCCTAGGGATTTTTTGATAGATAGCAAGAGATAGACAGATGATTGATAGATAGATGATAGATAGATAGATAGATAGATAGATAGATAGATAGATAGATAGATAAAGACAAAGAGACAGAGACAGAGCGAAAGCTTAAAGTTGAGTGGGTAGGGAAGTAGGAAGGATCTTTGAGGAATTAGGAGAGGGGAAAGTATATGATCGGAATACATTTTATGTAAATTTTTCAAATAAAACTCTTTTTAATGGTCTGTGATTGGCTTGGGATGCAGTTCAGCTGACAGAATGCATGTTGGTACACAATCCCTGGGTCCAATACTCAGCATAAACTGGACATAGGAATCAACGGCTAAGCCCAGTTTTCAGGAGATGGAGGCCAGAGAATCAGTTTGGAGTCATCCTCACAGTGAACTTTAGTGGACAGAGAACATTTCTGGCTATTGGGAAGAATAATTGCTAGCTATTATTCAATTTCATTATCAATAGTTGAATACTACCCTGTTGCTTTATAGTTCAGTCATAAAGTAGCTAAGCTATAACGATATCTAAGGCCTTCCTTTGGGATACTTACCATTCATCCCTTGTATTCTAAATGACATCCTGCCTCATGTCACATGCCTAGTCAGCTCTTATAGAAAGTCATGATTGTGAACACCATTTCATGATTACCCTTACCATGCATTCTTTCAGTATAAAATACTAACTAACATTTTTTACTAACATTTACTGATTGTTTGCTTTCCACAGAAGTAATTAGTAGGGCTTTTCTGTTTTTGAGAAGTACCAAAGTGTAAATAAATAGTTTTCTGAGTTATACTGCCTTTATTTATATGAAGTCTCAAAACAACTATACACAGCATATAAATGAACACAGTGATATTTCCATAAAATTTAAGGTACTGGCATGGATTTGTCCCATATACTATAATTTTTAGACATTTGTTCTATGAGTGAAGATTACTGTTTTACTTTTGAGTCTCTTTGGTTTATTCTGTTGTAACATATTAAGAGACCCTGTCTTAAGAAATAAGGCAGATAGCTACTGACCAATGACACTTGAGGTACACTTATGGTCTTCACACACACACACACACACACACACACACACACACACACACACACACACACACTCATGACCAATGGCTTGATATGGTAGAATCTGCCTGTAGTGTATTTGAGGGAAGGGGCTAAGGCACGAAGATGATCAGTTCAAGGTTAGCCTAGGCAATATTGTAAGATCCCTTCACCAAAAAAGCAAAAAGACTCTTTGGGGGGGTTGCTGAGGTGGGTGGAGGTTGTGTTATAAAGAGTAGGTGAAAATATTGTAATTTAACATGAAAAATACTGTCTCCCTCAAGTCTGATTTTTGAAGCTTGTATGAGCCCAACATGTCCTGGGCAGCTGATGCTCCTCTTCTGTTCAAGAGTATAATTTAGGTCATTCTATAAGCATAGCACAATTTCTTTTCTGTGTTTTTGTTTCTGTGATCAGCCTTTATCATGACTTATAAGCACATTTATAGTGTTTACACCAGACGTCTCTACACTTCACTTTCAGCTTGTTTCTTGTTGCAGATATGATGTTTGGAGGATGGGTGGAAACTGAGTCTAAGGGAATGGTCCTCAAAGTCCTCCTTAGAAAAAAAAGGTAGAAAGCAGTCTGACTACAAATACGATTCTGGTTCCACTTGGCTCCTGTGTTTCTTCCTTCTGACTTAAAACACTATCTGACGGATAATGGACATGAATGAGCAGGAGAAAGTGAGAAAGCAGATTGTGCACAAGCTTTTGTTGATCTCTGATTCTTGACTATGGCTTCCTTGCTTGGATGAACTAGCCTCAAACTATGAGTTAAAATAACTTCTTCTTTCATTCAGTTGTTTCTGTCAGGGATTTCATTACAGTGAGACAAATAACCCACCAATGGTGATGAAAATTACTCATTCTCTGTATCTAAACATAAATAATTTTTCTAAAAGCATAACACATTATTAAGAAGATTAGGAGAATGGAGAAGAGGTCTAAAAGAGTTCAACAAAAGAAAAAATTGACTTAACTTTGTGCCTTTAGCTAACTCACCATGCAGTTAACAATGTGCTAAGTTTGTCCTTAGAGAAAACTATACCAAGGGGTCTCCAGAGCACAAAAGCTTTTCCTATTGAGCCAGGTCAGTAGTGCCCTCTACTACCTTGCCTTCCATCTGGAACAGCACCATTGGTTTTGTCATCCCCAAAGGCACTATTCTGACACATCTCATTAATTTTTACAGGATCGTGACCCGTAAGAATAAATAATCTGTGCTTCAATGTCTAAGTATGCACATAAAGAGAATAGTGCTTAACTTAAGTGCTATATAGATAATCTGGGGCCCAAGAAAAACTATATATTTTCAAAGAATATACATTCTTGAAGCATGTATTAAGATTCCAAGCAAATACAGTGTAGCCTCAGACACTCCAAATCTATACAGAAGCACATTCACAAGAGTATTCCCTGCCACACATCTCTGCTGGTTTCTTATGCATGGTGTCCTCATTACACCCCCTTTCATGCTGATGTAGTCCTGGTTTGTTGTAACTGGATCTGAGGATGGGAGTGCAAAGAAAAGATGACTAAAAAAGTAAAGTCGTCTCCCTAGTAAAATCATGATATACTGAAAGAGTTCAAAACTTAGTATATTATAAAGTTGGTTGTGTGACAAAACTAAGAAAATGTTCATGAAAGAGACATAAAACCAGACCACAATGATTTTATGATGCTCAATACCAAAACTGACAAAAGAAAATCTAAGGATATTCAGCAATCACATTGGAGTTCTAAATTATTAACTTTTTTATTCAAATGCATTATTTTTAACAGAATGTTGGCAAATAGGCAAACCAAAAGTGGCACTTTTTTGAAACCATATCTTTGCTTAGAGTGGTCAAGATGAAAGTGAAATAAGGAACGGTGAGAAGGCTCAGCAGGGAAAATCCCACCAAGAGGTGACCAAGCTAAGTGACCTATCTTCAGTCCCTGACATCACATGGTAGAAGGAGAAAATGGAGTTCCCTCTGACCTCCATACATTGTATTATGCACATCCATGCACATACATGTACACACAACCATATACACAATAAGTAAATGTAATAAAAATTATTAAAGCAACTCACTGATAAGTGGATATTAGCCCAAAAATTTCGGAATACCCAAGTTTCACTTTACAGTAACCGCTGGACTGAGAGTGAGGTCCCAGATGGAGGAGTTGGAGAAGGACTGAAGGAACTGAAGGAATTTGCAGCCCCATGGAGGGAGCAGCAGTGTCAAGTGGCCTGACCCCCCTGGTGCTCCTGGAGGCTCGACCACCAACCAAAGAATACACATGGAGGGACCCATGGTTCGGATCACATATGTGGCAGAGGAGGGCCTTGTTGGCCATCAGGGGAGGAGAGGCCCTTGGGCCTGAGGGTGTTAGAGGCTCCAGTAAAGGGGAATGTCAAGGTGGGAAGACGAGAGTGGGTGGGCGGGTGAGTGGGAGGTGGAATACCCTCATAGAGGTGGGGGGGGGAGGGTAAAGGGGGTTTCCAAAGAGGAGACCTAGAAAGGGGGAAACATTGGAAATGTAAATATAGTATCAAAAAATTTTTAAAAACTTGTTAAAGCAAAATCACAAAAACAAACACTGTTAGCACTTTGACCAGTTGTTGGTATTATCTCCCATCCACTGCCAAAGAGAACCTCGTTGAAAGTTGCAGTAACCTATGAGTTTAGAGGGCAACTTGATAATATGTCCATTTGGAAAAATAATAGTTCTAGGTTCTACCCTAGTGCTGATGACCTACTGTCATAGTTTGGATTTCATTGCTGTGAACAGACACCATGACCAAGGCAACTTTTATAAAAGGCAAATTAATTGGGGCTGGCTTATAGTTTCAGAAGTTCAGTCCATTATCATCTTGCAGAAAGCACAGTAGCATCCAGGTGCTGGAGAAGGAGCTGAGAGTTCTACATCTTGATCCAAAGGTAGGGAGAAGGAGACTTTCTTCTGCAGGCAGCCAGGAGGGGACTCTCTTCCACAGTGGGCAGAGCTTGAGCATAGGAGTTCTAAAAGCCTGCCTATACAGTGACATTCAAGACAAATCTCCTCCAATAGGGCCACATCACCTAATTGTGCTACTTTCCGTGGGCCAAGCATATTCAAACCACCACATTCCATTCCCTGGCCCCCAAAGACTTATTCAAATACACGAGTCTATGGAGAACTTACCTAGCCATAGTATAATGAAAAATATACTTAGTCCAACTTCAAAAGTCCCCAAAGTCTTATCATAGTCTCAACAATGTTTCATATTTCAGAGTTCAAAGTCTCTTCTGAGATTTGTGAAATTTCCTAATTGCAATCCCCTATAAAATACAAATTAATTATTTAATTTAAAAACAAATTTTGGTGCCCTGCTAATTAAGATCAAAGTCTATCATTGTCCAGACAGCTCTCTTGACTTAGCACAAAATGGAGGACTTCCTTTACCAGAGGGGCTTCTCCTATGCTTACCTTGTCTGAAGAACCTGAAACTCCCACACTCTCTACTTGAAGAATGTCATGGAGCCTTGGTGAGATTACAAGTTCAACTTCTTTCTCCCTGTAAGAACCTGGCCAGCAAGCACCAGGAATTCCTGGCATACCTCTCCATCTTAATGAGACATTACCTGTTACTCTGGGCTAGAGTCAATAGCACTTACCCACCCTAGGAATTCTTACTCTCTTCCCCAAAACTATATAGCCCTTGATTTTCCCCAAATAAAGTTGGCTGCCTCTCCGAAGTTGATCCCAGTAGTGATGTCATCATATTCATGGGCTGATGAAACCCTGTTCTTTCCATTTGTTCCCTTTGTCCTTGTGGGCTGGTGGGAGAAGGGAGGACCACTTAGATCACATATTTCCAACATAATAGGATATACATTACCATTCCAAAATATTATAGTGAGGAAATGCTGGACCGAAGCAAGACCAAAACCCAGCTGGGCAAACTTCAAACTTTGCATCTCTAAGTCTGATCTCCAATGCATTTCAGCTTTGTTGACTGCAATGATTCTTTCTTTTGGGGCTGGTTCTATTTCTACTCCCTGTTAACAAGCTCTCCTAGGCAGATATTCCACAGCTCTGGCATCTCTCACATCTTGGGGTATCCAAGGTAACTTGAACTTCACAGCTTAATGTTTCAACATCTGGGATACACATATGATCTTGGGCTCCTAAAGGTCTTGGGTCACTCTTTTCCAGCTCTACCCTTTGTAGTGCTCTGGGCTCTGGTAAATTCTACTCCACTGCTGCTACTATTCTTGGGGATCATCCCATAGTACTGGCATCTCCAATACACTTGGGTGCCCTTCTACAACTGGGCTTCAACAATGCCTCTCATAGGCTCCCTCCATGAAAGGCTCCCAAGCCTCAACTTCTTTGCAAGATTCCTCTAGTCCTGGGCCATCAACTGCAACAGAGGCTGTACCTTCACCAATGGCCTTTCCTGGCCTCTCACAGTGCCAAGTCTCAGCTGCTCTCCATGGCCCCTTCAGGCCTTCAAAACCAGTACAACTTGGGTGACATTGCTGCATCTAGCTTCCAGCACAAGGTCTATCTCTGGAACACAGCTTCTTTGTGCTCTCAGAAAACATGTCCCAGGAGGTTTCATCTTAATGATGCTGGTCTCTTCCTAACTATTGCTAATTTCTTAGGTTCAGTTAACCAGTATCAACTGTCCCAGCAACCCCTTCTATTCTTGACTCTAAATCCAGAGCCACAGGGCCTAAGTTGCTGAGTTCTGCTGCTTGCTCAGGCTGAAACATGTCCCCCTTGTTCTATTGTGTCATCACCAGCTTTCTGTTTTCCAACTCCTTCACTGTCTACGTTTGGATGTCCTGGAACTAGGTCTGTAAACTGACCTTGAACTCAGAGGTTTGCATGCCTCTGTCTCCTAAATGCTGGGATAAAAGGCTTGTACCACCACACCTGGACCTAAGCTTTTCTTTACCTTTTCAGAAAATATGTAAGTTCAAGGTTGTAGTACATGTGAGATATAGTCAAGTTGACAACTAGGAATATCCATCACAATCCATCCCTTGTAAATTTGACACATTATCATATTCTTATGTCCAAATGAAACCAATAACCAGGTCATAATAATGCCTAACATGATTTAACTATCCCTTATTAAACTGCAAATGCATAAATAATAAGTTTATCTGTGTGGGATCTTGCCCCAAGATTACCAATCCCTTAAGTCCATTTAATATCTTTGAACACAGGAGTTAACTCCATTGCAATTCCTGATGTTCCTTTACTCTTTGAACTATACATTTAAAAAAATTTTTTTCTTAGTTTGCTATACTTAATCAAAATGTCCCTCATAACAGTGAACCACAGAATAAAGTCTAAACAAGGCTTTTTGGAGACTTATTTTATCAATGCAATTAATCTAAATTGCTTCAGGTTAGCCTCAGGCAGAAGTACCCTCTTTTGACAATGGCAAAAACCAGTCACATTCTTCACCAAAATATCACAAAAACAGTCTCTAGACCACATGCTAATGTTCTTCTTTGAAACCTCTTGAGTCAGGCCTCCAAGAGTTCAAATCACAATCAGGACCAATGTTTTCCATGTTCTTACCAGGAAAATCCATTAAGCCCCACTTAAAGAATCCCACTGCTTTGCAAATCCAAAGTCCCCAAATATATATTCTTCCAAACAAAATATGGTCAAGCTTTTCACAGCAATAACCAAGTTCCTGCTACCAACTTCTGTCTTAGGCTTTCATTGCTGTGAAGAGACACCATGACCAAGGCAACTCTTACAAAGAACAACATTTAATTGGGGCTGGCTTACAGGTTCAGTTTTAGTCCATTATCATCATGGCAGGAAAGCACAGCAGAGTCCCTCTTTGAGGGCTAAGGGCAGTTGATGACTGGTGGAGAGAGACAGTTTTCTTCTGGAATGTGGTTCCTGATAGGTTGTACACGCTCCAGTGGCTGGTCCTACACCCACACACATACTCTCAGCACTATCTAGATTTAGAAGGTTAAAAGAAAAATGAATGAAATTGGGAAAAGACTTGGGAAACTGATTCAGATAGGAGTTGTAGTGGAAGCAGAAGGAAATATATTTGATCAGAACACACAGTACACATGTGTGAAATTCTCAAAAATCAATAATATAGCTATAAACTATTATAAATTGAGTACTGATTGAATGGCAAGTGTTTTGCCCATTATTTACATAATAGTATTATTACAATCTATTTTCAGATTATCTAAAGCAGAACGTTTAGGGCCACATGTCTGACTTGTTCAAGAACAATCAGATAATCAGAAGACACAGTCTATCATTTTCAGAATATGTTCTCAGAAATTTTTTGAATGCCACTCAGGAAACAACCTCATTCTTCCAAAAGAATAGCCGTGTGTGTGTGTGTGTGTGTGTGTGTGTGTGTGTGTGTGTGTGTGTGTGTATGCCACCACATGCCCAGCAGGAGATGGACAGCAGAAAATGAACTCAACAGCATCATTAGAGGTTCCTTTTCTCATAATGTCATATCCTAGCTCTTTTCTTCTTTTCTTTTCTTTTTTTATATTATTTACATTTATATTTATTTTTATTTATATTTTTTACCCTTCAAGTCCTTTGGAGATATAATATATATATAGGCTTGTGGTTTTGTGTTTTCATGAGATTACAGTGTGCAAACTGTTTGTGTTTCTGTGTCCGTATCTGTTTATGGTGCATTTTTCCTTATGTTTTTCCTATTCTGATTAGTTTGGTTTGGTTTTTTCACTATATTTTATTCTATTGTTGTCCCTTAAATGCATATTTTCTAATGAGAGACAAAAAAAGGGATGGATGCAGAGAGAAGGGGACTGGGGGGGGCTGCTAGAAGTGGCAAGGCGGATGGGGGACATAAGCAGAAAATATTGAATGAAAACTTTTTTTCAATAAAATGAATCAATCTGATTGTTGAACTCTACCATATATTAGAAAGCTCTGATGATAACTTACTGCTTTTGTGGGGATACACTCCCTTGGGATACACCCCTTTAGAGCATACAGACTTTCTTATGGTATTTGATGAAGAAAACACCTAATAAGAAGTCTAGAAGTTTGGAAGATGTTAATCAGCAAAGCCATGGGAGGCCAGAGCCACCCATACATCCAATCTGATATCAAGAACCTTGTGGGAAACAGAAAAAAAGAGAGTGTTTTATCTCCTAAAACTTTATGTGTGTCATCAACTTCTACATTCAACATGAAAGCAACAGACCAATAAGGATCTGGAAACCACAAGGTTCATTGCAGTCTATTGTGAAGTAAGTACCTTTAACTCTCTTGTAGGTAAAATTGACACAAGACAGGTTCCAAACTACAAAAAAACATGTTGCTATTTCAACCAACTATATTCTAACTCCCTTTTCAGAATAAATATGCAAACACCAAATCAAGGTCATTTGGAGTGAGCTGACAGAGAGCCAGAAGTCAAATAAAAACGTAGGCAAATCATGATGAGGACAAGACAGATATAGAGCCACTAGTGAGTGAAAACAAACAAACAAACAAACAAACATTCATGATGACCCTGTCAGCCCTGCATCAGCTGTATCAAGCTGCTGGCATGCCCAGCTGAAAGATGCTAAGGTCTAGGACCAGACTGACCAAAACATAATTATAATTATATCAGATTTTCTGGTAGTTTTCTTCTGGTCTTCTAATGCAGAGACTCCTGCCTTTAAACATAGCTACAAGGTAAAAGTAGGGTCTAATGCAATTCAGACTCAAGCAATAATTATCCAGTATGATTTGTTCATCTGCTAGATAATTATGTATACCCATAATAAAGAACAATGTGGTATGTCAGAAAGAACAGAGGAATTAACCCTGTTTTTGAATCCTGGTGTTACACTAAGTAAATTATTATTAATACTCAATTGAGTTCAGTTTGTGTATTTACAAAATTATAAGAAAACCCTATAAAGTTTTGTGAAGAAATAAATGAGAAAATGCACATGAAAATGGGGCATATGTCTAGGGACCCAGAATTGTGTAAATAAAACTGTATTATTGACTGGAATCATATGTACAGTATTACAGTAACATAAAAGGATTCTAGCCCTTATAGGAAACAAAGCTTGTTAAATAAACTTAACAAAGTCTCAGAAAAATCCCTCTCCATCCAAAATCTGTTAACTGAGAATCTGGAGCTTAACAAGATCCAGGGGGACCTTTATGTCCATGTGGAAACTATAAGAAACTTCTAAAGCAATGAGGATATATTTTACATTTAGAAAGTACCAGGATATTCTGAGCATCTCTTGGGATGATAGTTATTGCTCTGAAATACCCTCTTTCACAGGGTGAAGATGACGCCTGGCATGTCATGAAGATTCATTGACACGGGTCTCATAAGCCTACATAACTCTTACTCTCGTGGGAGAAACTATATTTTTGATATCTTCATATTTGTTACCAATACCAGAGTGTTTTGCACATAATATTCAATGAACTTATTCAATAAATGTATTGAAGAGTTTTATGATGTTAACAAATACATTTTTTTAAAACAACAACAACAAAGCAAAGTAGTGGTTGGCTATCAGAAGCTTAGATAGCAGAAGAGAGAATGGAAAGTTATTTGCCAAAGAATATACAATTGTCATCATATAGAAAGCATATAAACAGGCTGGAGAGATGGCTTAGGAGTTAAGAGCACTGACTGCTCTTCCAGAGGTCCTGAGTTCAGTTCTCAGCAACCACATGGTGGCTCGCAACCATCTGTAACGGGATCTGATGCCTTCTTCTGTCTGATGGCCTATTCTATCATGCAGGCACACATGCAAATAGAGCACATGTATACATAAAAATAAATAAATAAAACTTTAAAAAAAAGAAAGCATATAAACTTTTAAAATTTTTTTACAGGATAAGCAAATATATAAAGACAGAAGGTTGACAAGTGAATATCTGGGCTCAGTAGATGGGGAAGGGTAGAGAATAATTAGTGATTATAGAGTTTCCTTTATATGTGATGAGAAGAACTAGATACAATGGTGGTGGTGGCTGAACACTGTGAATATACTAAAACTCACTATCTTATACACTTTAAGGTAAATTGTGTAATATATGGATGATAGCTCAATAAAAGAATGCTGAAACAGAAAAGCACTTTCAGATCAAAATGTGCACACTCATTTAGCTAGAAAATGTTTCTTTGCTGTCTTACAAAATAAAATGCAAAGGTGGGACTACAGGATAAATTGGTCATAGGGAATTAATTATCCCTTGACCACACCAGTCTTTTGGGGCTCACATCAGTACTAAAGGTACTGGGCTCATTCCACTCCCAGTTGCAATGCCCCTTTTCTCTTGCCAGATCCAAATTACACAACAAACACCATTAAATGCTTCACATTTCCAAGAGTCAAGGAGCAGAGGAAATTGAGGTTGAATACATATAATTATTGGGATGAACAAAATTGTCTTAATGGGAAGATACTCTAAAGACCATCGGTGTTATTAACAAAGAAGTAGCACCTGTGGCATGCTGGGGACGATAGGACAGGCTTTGGAGAGAAGCTGCTGACAAGGGACCAAGGACAGACTTCCTAGTGAGTTAGTAAAAACATGGCATCAAAAGGCAAATAGTAAGTAAATAAAAATAACATAGACTGTTCTGGAACCTGCAAACTATCTCACTCTTTCTGGAAAGGAAGGAAGGATGGTAGCAGGCATCAAACGGGATAGACAGGGACAGCTTCATGCCAGGGACAGCTTCATGCCTTACAGGTTTTACTTTTGAGGCTGTGGGCAGCATGCAAAGATTCTAAGCAGAAGAGTAGTATGGTTGCATCTCCCTTAAGACAGGCCATAGACGGAAGTGAGAAGGGTGAATTGGGGGAGGGGCAAGAGAGGACCAAGTGGAGAGAGACAAGAGGGTCACAGGGAGGATGGGAACTGATGCCATACTGTGTTGAAATGGTGGCTCGAATGAGGCCACAGCGGTCAAGATGAAGCAAAAAGAATGAGTCGAAGCAAATAGAACAGATAGATTCTGAAGAATGGTTAAATATGATGATCTTTCTAACCAGTGAAAGAGCCTCCAAGGGGTTACAGCTCCACAATTTCAATACAAGTGTGAAACAGGTTTCATTATTAGACAGTGCAGGCACTCACTGAGGTAGGCAATAGAACTGTCAGGCACACTTGAAGGAGAAACAAATTGACTTACTTGAGGGTGCTGACACTGACACTAAAAGTGTTCTTTTAACCTAAAAGTAACTTGAAATTGTGGGTGACGTGCTCCTTTCCTCAGGCTAGCATCTGTAAGAATGCTCTTATGAACCTACAGCCAGAGCTGGGGGGCTAGCTCAGCTGGTAAACTGTATGCCTTGAAAGCACAAGGACCTAAGTTCAATCCCCACATCCCTGTTTTAAAAACCAAAAATCTAGGCAGAGTGTTACGCTCTAGAGAGGCAGGGACAGGCAGATCTTGGTGTTCTCTGAGAAGCAAAGCGACTTGGCAAGCTCTAGGCCAGTGAGAGTTCCTGTCTTTAAAAATCATAGATGAAACCTGAGGAGCAATACCTGGGATTGTCCTCTGACCTTCACAGAGCACATGCATTGGTACACACATGCATGTACACACACACACACACACACACACACACACACACACACACACACACATACATGCCAAGAATATGGGATCATAGCAATAGTTTAATCTCTCTTCGTAGTCTCATAAACAAAGATTAGTTCAGCCTACATTTTAAGTTAGACTTGAATATAGAACTGTGTTGATTTAGTCTTAAAAATTTACAATAATCAGCAGTACTATTTGTTGAATATTTAGGTGTTATGGGAATCTGGAGAAGAGGTTAGGCATAAACATCACAGAAGCAGAGAAGAAGTGAGAAGCCAGAGCAGAGACTGTAGAGACTTAGAGACACAGACCTCCATCTCTGGCCATCTAAGCTCTGCTAACCCTGGTTAGGAAAGTTCTCAGAGCCACCTTCTGGAACCACCAGAGAGTTTTTAAGATGTAGCTTTGTCTCCTCACTGAAAATTCTAATTCAACGATTATGAAATGGAGAGCCACCATACTAGAATCAAGTAGCATCATGTTACTAGGTTATCAGTCCTGACTACACTGCCACATTTCTGAAGCTTCTAAAAATACCACCATGCTTAGGTCCTACCTTGTAGAGATTCAAATAATCAAGAGAGGCCTTGACACCAGGTGTTTGCAGGAGCCATGGCTGATTGAAATACAAAGCCTAAGTTGAAAACCACACCAACTTTCCAAAATAGAGCCTCTCAATTTTCTCCACTGCCTTCAAAACCACTTTACCCAAGCTCACTATCAACAGGACTTATTTATTTATTTACCTAATTTAGACTTCAGGAGTGTTTTAGACATCCTACCATCTTTCCTGTCTTCTCTGTCACTATGACTGGCAGTTGTAGAGGACAAGTAGAATAAAAGCATCTTCTTTCCAGCAGCAGACATTTTCTGACCACTACTTTTCCAGGTCCCACTTACGTCTGTATTTGTATGTATGTAAATGAGTGATTGTAAGAACAAAACCACACTATGAAATTCGATAGGAGAACATTGAAGAGGAGCGAAGGGTGTGGGGACTGGGCAAAAGCCCCATGTGGCATGAGAGTAGAAAGGAGGATACCAGGGGGATGACACACAAGGAACAGAGGAGGGATGGAGAAATAGGGGGGGAGGGCAATAAAAGCCAATTTATTTGAAAAATGCCAAAATGAAATCTAATTATTAGTAAGCTATTAGTTTTTCCCCAAACAATAAAAAAAAAGAGAGACTAAATATAATAAAGTTGAATGCTTGGACATTTTATATTATTTTAGGATAAAATAATATACTGCTAAAATAATAGAATTTATTATTTAGGATTTAAACTGCTGCTAAATTAAGAAGTTATAGGACACATTTCCAAGGTTTCTAGAAGCAATAAAAATTGGCATGTTTTGAAGCATCTACAAAGGTGAAATTGCCCGTCTATTGGTCCAGGCGACAGAAGCAAGAAGCCAGCCTATGGCTCAGACTGAGCAGAAAGGCATAGGCAATAGCCTGAAGCTGACCTGTGTATGTTACCTGACACTACATGGAGCCAATGATTATTATCAGATTTTCGATATGTGAAATCTAGCATATCCAGGTTCTCTACTACAATTCTCAGTATCTCTGGAAACTCAACACGATGTGTGGCTCACAAAGTGCTCAACAGTCACTTCTGGAAATATAAATATATATATATATATTTTTTTTTTTAATGGCAAACATTTTTATGCTTAGTATGCCAAAATGAGTAAAACTTGCTTTTAAAAGTTGTAGAACAGTAAATGAGAATACTCTTTGAAAACACAATGCTAAATGCAAGTGATTCCTGCCATTAACTATAATATGACACCGCAGCAGCCCTACTGGACATCCCACAGCCAGCCAGCCTGTCCGTTCAGCAAGCTTCATTAAAGGGCTAACAGATGGGCAACATATCAAAGCTGCCATTTAGAAGATCTTGGGTTTGCCCTTTGGCTCTCTGCCCTCCATCCCAGAGTATGGCCCTTAAATCCATTCCCCCAAGAGACTACAGGAAATGCTTGTGTGGTCAAACTGGTTCTGCCATTGGTCTTAGTCCAACCAAAGCTCATTAGTTTTACTTTTCCCTTTGGAATTGTGGGTTACAGTTTTATTTGTTGCATAAGGGGAGGCTCTAGCAGCTTGTATTTTTCTTGGGCTTTGGCACAGAGTCAGCCATGCATCTATTGCATTACTTTTATTAAGATTAAGTAGTGGTTTGCTATATGTCCATAAAGTTGGTTGTCATTTTAAACATCTATTAATTATTCTAAGGAGAATAACATGCTACACATTCTCTGTCTTTCATCAAGATAAATTAAAAATGAATAGTACTTTAGATAAATTAAAAATGAATAGTACTTTAGCTTCAATATTAAAAATCTAGACATGCACTGTTCAATAAGGTAGCCTTGAATATATATGGCCAGCAAGCAGATAACTGCTCTAAATTATAATACACTGTGTGTATAAAACAGACACCAGATTTCAAACACAGTATGAAATGTATTAAATATCTTTCTTTTTTAATAGATTGTATGCTTAGATGATAATATCTCTATGATCCTGAGTAATATAAACTATACATTAAAAAATAATGCTTACTAAGTCATTTTCTTTCCAATGTGGTTGACTAGAAAACTTAAAATTACTTGTGTAACTTGCATTATATTTACACTGTACAATTCTGAGCTAGATATTCAGAGTCTTTCTGGAGAGTTCAATTCTGAATGACTCTAATAAATCTTCTTAATTTCATTAATTGCAATTCTTCTTTCAAACTAAACCAGTTAATAACTAGCAGTCATACTTCAGTGGTGACAACCTGGGAAGTCCTTTAAATACCTACATTAATGGTTTTGTGTCCTGACTACTGATGGCAGAAACCAAAGCAGAAATGTTCCAATTCTGCTCCAGCCTAGAATGAACCCCTCAGCACTGAGCTCCCTGCAGGTCATACACAGTAAGTAACACGTAACTCTCCTGCCTTGATGTACGCGCTGAGCACAGTACATTTTCTAGACACCATTAAGAGTTTAGAAACCTGGATTTGTTCTTAGTATTCATGAAATATTCCCAAACTCAGTGTGCATATAATGTGAAACAGGTATTATGACCACCTTTGTGTACAGTGGAGATGTTTAAAATGAGTGACCACGACCTTGATTGGTTTCTTTTCATTGCCAACTTCACTAAATCTGAAATTCCTTAAGAAACACTTGTAGGTATATCTGGAGGATGTTTTCAGAAAGATTTAACTGAGGAGGAAAAAATCTGCCCTAACTGTGGTCATGACCATTCTGTGCACTGGAGACCTAGACTGAGGAAAAAGAGTACAGGTACAGCAAGCTGTTCTCAGCTGTCACATCTCTCTGCTTTCTGATGCCATGATGCCTCCTGTATCTTCTGCCACACTTTCTACAGCATGGTGTACTATACCCTGGATCTACCAGCCAGAGCAAAGTCTTCATTCCTTCAGTTGCTTCTTGTCTGGAATTTTGTTACATACAGCAATGAGAAAAAGTAAGTAAGTATTCCCAACACAGAAAAAATTACATTAAGGAAACTATATGATGAAAAATAAAACAAAGTACAAATGCTAGAAAGAGTGTGGGAAGAGGAGAAACCTTCCTTCACTGTTGGTGCAAACTGGTACAGCCACATGGGAAAGCAGTCTGGAAGATTATCAGAAAGCCTAAAATAAATCTACCATATGGCCCAGATAGGCTACACCTGAGCATGTGTCCAAAGGACTGGATATCCTAATTTACAGACCCTTGCTCAATCATGCTCACTGCTGCTCTATTCACAAGAGCTGGGAAAAGGAAAGAACCAAAATGTCTTACAATGATGAATGGATAATGAAGATGTAGTACATCCACACCATGGAATACTATTCAGCTGTAAAGGAAAATAACAGCTTAAAATTTGCAACTAAATGGATGGAGCTAGAAAGTATTATACTGAATGAGGTAACTCAGACCCAGAAAGGCAAATACTGCTTGTTCTCTCTTATTTATGGATCCTAACTTAGAATATTCAGATGTGTGTATTACCTAGAATAACATCAGATACTAGGAAATTTAAAAGGGGCCATAGATGGAGGAAGGAGGAATTTTAAACAAAGGAACTGCTTGTTGGACACCAGTGCTAGGAGTGGGGAAATGGGAGAGATGGGGAGAGATTACCTGTGGAGTGGAGAGAAAGAACAACACAGAGGAAGAAAGATGGAGCTGGGATAATAGCATTAAGGATGTTTGAAAAAGCCACAAGGAATCACATTGATTTATGATTACTTAAAATTATACATCTATCTATATATCTATATCTATATCTAATCTATATCTATCATATATATATCAATAGATAGATAGATACATGACAGATGAAAGATAGATGATAGATGATCGATGATACATGATTGATAGAGAGATGATAGATAGATAGATAGAGATGGATCGATGGATGATATAGCACTTATTTGTTTTCTTGTTTTTCTGTTTGTCTGTTTTTTGTTTGTTTGTTTAATTTGGTTATGCCACTTATGGTGACAATGTTTCCCCAAGAGCCACAGACTAACAAAAAACCCAGTGGCATTCATGGAAAGCTTCCTTTCAAATTGTTGGTCAAGGGAGTCCAATAGACCCTCAAAACAATGTATCCTATTTCCGTTGCCTTTGTTTGCCTCTCTGAAACTGAAGGTAAGAGCCTATTGCTGAAGACACAATGGACTTCAAAGGATTTGAGGGAACTGAACTGGGACTAAACTAGAAGCTCCTCCCCAAGGACTAGCTTTCATGCTACCTGAAGGAGCAATATAAGCTACCAAGGGAGAGAGGCAACCAATAGTCCCACGCAGCTGTAATGCCTATAAACAACAATGTCTAGAATGGCAAGCTATACCAACAGGTGCAATAGTGGCATTTATATTCTAGGAGCAACCAATAAGCATTTAAATGAATTTAAGGCTCACTTAATAGGAAAGAACTCATGCCTGGTACAGTAAACATAGCCACTACCCTTGGCTGGTGAGGTTATGGATCCTAGAAGAGAGCCAACTACTGCCACTTCACTAAGCCAATGTAATTTCTAACTGCATTCTAGATACTTATGATTGTATACACAGATAAGTTAGGCTCTTGCCCTTCACCAAAGGCTCTTTTTGCAGTAGACAGAGACCACTGCAGAAAGCTACAAATGGTCAAAATGCAGATAGTAACTCACTGAAGGGTACCCAGCTGATACAACCGTAACACAACCCTTATAGCTAAGGCTCTGGGAATATCATGGAAGATGGAGGATGAGGAAGAAAGATTGTAAGAGCCTGGAGGCCAGGAGGAGACATCTGTTGCCAGATAATCTCTTCTATATATGACTGTGATTCCACACACATATATACATAATTTAAAATGAAATAAATACTTGAATTTTCTAAATAAATAAAATAAATTAAGTAAAATTTTAAAAAACACCTCAATTCACCACCAGTAGTCTTACTTATTGAACTAAAATGCAAGAATTATAGCAAAATATTTTACATAAAATAAGAATGCTGTTCTGATTTAGAACATAAAGCAAGACCTTTATCAAAAATCACCAAGTCTAAGAAAGGATAAGCCCATGGTTAACCCATTTGGCATGACAGAGAGCTCATGAGGACTAAAGAGAGAGTATCATTCTAGGTAATCTTCTCTTCACTTTGGAGATGGAGAGAAGGGAAGTAAACTTTGAAGCTGTGTCAGGACACACAAAGAGAAAGAACAGTCTTTTTTTTTTTTTTACCTGACTGGCACATAATAAGAAATTTAACATTAAATAATTCAGTGGATTGAATACTGCAAAGACACTGTACTTAGAAAAACTTACAGATGGGTATTTTCTTTATTTTGTTTTGTGTTTTGTTTGTTAAGAAACAGGGTCCGAGGTAGCCCAAGTTGGCCTTGAGCTCCTATACCCTACCTCCAACTCTAGAGTTCAAAGGCTGCATAGGACTCCAGACATGTGCCATGATGACTTATATATTGTTTGTGGGCTGCTGGAGACAAGCCCAGAGCCTTGTGCATGCTAAGCAAACATTCTACCAACTGAGCTGCAGCCTCAGCCCAAGACACCCACTTTTTGAAAAACAATTCCCAAAGATGGAAATAAAATGGTAGCTAAAAACTTGAGTTGCATGCATGCATAGAAGTACTTAGTACTAATTAATTTCAGTTTATCTTTAACCTTACCACTTCCCAGACAAACAAACCAAACAAAGCATTGCGTTTATCAGTGTCAAATTATAAACTAATTCCCAGTTATCTTTCACTAATTTCTCAGTTGATTCTTTTTCCACAATCTCAGCAGTAATTCTAGATGGAGGGATTTTAGAAGACGTAACAAAAGTTCAAACCTTTACTGAATGAAATATAGTCCTTAAACCAAGATCAACTTTCTGTAAAGTTAATAAATTAATATAACTATTTTTAATAAAAAAAATAATTAGAGGATGCTCCGAGGTGGCTCAGTGAGTCAAGGAGCTGCTGACAAGTCTGACTTGTTCTACCCATGGAACTCACATGTGGAAGAAGAGAAGCAAGTCCTGCAAGTTGGCCTCTGACCTCCACATGTGTAGCGTGACACCCTATGAATAAATAAAAGTGAAGAATGCGATAAAAAGGAACTGGGCTATAACAATATTCTAAAGTTTCCTTTTACAATATGTCAGAGACATTTTTTCCTTGTCAGGAATCGCATTCCTTTCGAATCTACATAGTTTAGCACTCTGTGAACATTCCTAGTTTCTCAACTACCACCTCACCCGTCAGGAACATTTTCACCACTGCAAGAAATACTACACTGCAGATCTTTGGCTTATATTTTTCTGCACATATAGAGATTTCATGAGAAGAAATTCCTAGAGGTAGAATTTCTGAGTCAAATACTATTACATTTCTTAGAGCTTTTGACAGATATTGTAAAAATTACCCTGCACATTACTGGGGTCAGTTTAGATCCCCACCATGAATAAACGAAAATGCTTTCCCATATCCTCACCAAGATGAATGACATCAACTCTTTAATCATGCCTTACAGGAAATGAGAGACATATCTCAATTTTAATTCTGTTTTCTAATAAATAAACACTAAGGAATTTTTACCTTAATTTTACAGTTTATTCCTCATATTCCCACAAAGTGGTCTTTTCTGATGCCATCTGTGAGAACGAAAACCATAATAACAAGGTCCTCTGCTGTGAGAAGGAATAATGAATAGTCACATGACTTCAGAGATTAGTAAACAGAATGCAGTTCTGACTAAACCATGAGCCTCATCATCCCCTAGCTTTTCAGACAGAATTCAGAATTCATTATCCCATTTTAATTTGGCCTCTAAGAAAAAAAACTAAACATTTTTAATATTACCTAATTCAATATTTCATTTTATACTCATTATTTTTTTTCTCTTCAAATTAATGTGTCTTTCATAGACATAGACTATATTCCAAGCAAGAGATTTTTATAAACTTAGACTTGAAAAGGATACATCAAAATATGAAGGCACTCATCCTATATGTCTTAAAAACAAGGTATGAGAGGTTTAGCTTTTGAAAGATTAAATGTATATCATTTAAAAACCTTTAATTTTCTTTTAAAGCTTTTTCCGTTTTAAAACATATTCCATGTCAATTTCACCAATTGCTCTGGAATAAAGGAAAAAAACTGATCCTAAGATGTCTGTACAGTTGAGGATGAGATTTTTTTTTAACAGAGACTTGATATCTCATAACGTGGATGTGTGTCAGTGCATAGAACATAAACGTGAGCCACAAAGAGAAAATAATTATCAAATTATTGATGGCAATCTCAAAAGGTATCAAATTCAGCCTCTTACCAATATAAGGCTTAAATCTATTCCACAGGAGACTAATATGCACTCACCAGTATTTAAAACACACAATGGTAGGACTACATCACCTTCAGGCACAGCCACCATAATGAGCAGTGGGTCCTTTCTGGTGAAACCTGTTTTCTTTTAGTTAGTATTTATCCTCCTTACACACTGACACCACCTGAGAAGTCTGACTTGGTTAATTTTATATTCGTTCCTAAATTCTACCAATTTCACTTTCTACCATATGGGCAGAAAAATGAAATATTTGCTACCCAGGTTTCCATTTCAGCTGGTGCCTATTGTTGTAATCTAGTCTAGCTACAGAGACCTAAGAAAGGTCTACACTGCCTCACTGCCCCAAACCATCAGTACCATTGTAGAAGAAAGCTCACAGGTCAAGACACTGTGGGGGTGCCTACAGACCACTAATGGCCACCTGTTGCAGGTTCCTTGTTATGTAGAGAAGTAAATACCACCAGTCCTGAGGACATGAATTCAGTAGTTCTGATGTTTGTACTTGAATAGAACCATTTCTAACATACATATCTGATGGTTGTACTAAAGAGTCTGATAGTTGATAACACCTCATGTTTTGTTGTAAGGAAAATATGTCTTTGCAAACTAGATGTCTACACTGGAGATTTCTCATCTTTCACGTTGGCTGGCCTGGAACACATGTGGAGTATTCTCACGGTTTAAACCACAACACAGCCAGACATAGTAAGTTGGGGCTGGAGCACATTAAGTTCTGAGGAAAAGCCACTGTGTGTAATTGATTGAGTCTCTGGCCAATTTCTTCCTGCTCTTATCATATCGTTCTTTATCTCACCTTACCTCCAAGTTCACATTAAATTAAGATTTCTAAAACCTGTAGGGGCTGATAGAACAACCCAATTTGTTTTCTTGTCCTTTTTGTATGCTTTGGTCTATCAAAATGTCAGTTTAAATTACAAGAAGACATAGTTTACTCTCAAAAATAAAAAAAGCACTACCTTTCAGTTTTTCCAGAATCAACAAATTTGAACCCTAGATTGCAATGCAATTTAGAGATAATAATCTACTTAATCTTTGTAGTCCAATAACAATCACACACACACACACACACACACACACACACACACACACACGCACACACGCACACACACCTCTTTAAAACTCTGACCTATTTTCCTAGCTTTTCTTAATGGGTAATGCCATTATTGTAAAAGAATGTCTAAAGGTGGTTTCTTCTGAATTTGTCCTTGATTTATACTCAACTTTATCTTTTAAAAGATGAGTTCTAATTGTACCATTATAAGATTATGACATAATCAATCACATTTCTAAGTTAGTAGTATTGATTACATACTGTTTCCTGATCTCCAGACTGTGGGACCTGGGAGAATGGAGCCAATAAATGAGGCAGATATAATCTACAATAGCCAACTTTATTC
Source organism: Uromys caudimaculatus (assembly GCA_028551405.1). Classification (NCBI taxonomy): domain Eukaryota; kingdom Metazoa; phylum Chordata; class Mammalia; order Rodentia; family Muridae; genus Uromys; species Uromys caudimaculatus. The sequence goes on from CM052701.1 coordinate 115,910,412, forward strand.
AGAGCATCAGCCAATTTATCCCCTGAGGGTTAAGAGGATCACATGAGTCAATGTACAATCACAAGGGCAAGCTGCTCGTGGTAGACAATGACATGCTTTTCCCTAGAGACATAACTAAATAACAATAGCCAGTTGTGATGAATAATCTGAGATAAACTCACTCCTACCTGCTACAGCTGGGAGGGGAACAGAAGCACATTCCAGGAACGATTTCATGTTTTTGAAGACACTGAGGTCACAAGACTTTGTACTGTTTTCTTGGAACTTTCTCACAGGCACTCAGAATTCTCACAGGAATTCATTCTTTGATCATGTTCTTACACATACCTGTTATCTGTTTTAAAGAAACTGTAAAGGCAATCAGAAACTAATAAAGTCCCTTTAGCAAGAGTTTGAACTTGGATTTTGACTTTTATGAGATGATTGATTTGGGGCAAACTACTTAACTACTTAATCCCACTCATACTCATAAGTAGCAAAAATGGAATGATTATACTTACCTGATAGCTTTAGTATGAGGATAAGCTTGTTATATATAAATATATACTTATTTATATATTTATATACATTTATAAATATATAATTATTAAATGTATGAAAATATATATACTTATATATTATACACACATACATAAACACACATATGTGCATACATATATATAATCATATACACACATATCTATGGATATATACATACATATACATACACATACACATATATACCATGTTCATATGCATGTGCATGTACATGTACATATCCATATATATAATCACTACCAGCTAAACTTTCAAACATGATCAGCTATTATTGTTTCTGAAAAGCCACTGAGATCCTTTGCCACCCTTACCACTACGGCTTGTTTGGAATTTCATCAACCCATGTTGTGTTCCAAAACCACTGACTATCTGAAAAATCTGAACAATGAGTGCAATCATGAGTATAAATTATTGATATATTTACATAATTTAAAAAAATCTTTGACATGCTAGCAAGAGGTTTTAACAAGACAGGATAAAGGAGAAGATGTGAAGTCCCCTAATTTTGGTGGTATGCTTTAGTTTTCATTCTCCCAGTAAGTCACACTGACACACATATTGTAATGTTAATTTCTTTGGAAATGCTAAAAATAAAGAAAGTTGGAAAGGGATAACAACAGGGAAAGTTTACCGAACTATCATTACAGGCAACTTGAGATTAATCTCACTGGGAATTTTGAAAAGCATTGTGAGCAGCATACAGCAGCTGATACTAGGCCCCTGACACATATACAGCAGAGGACTGCCTGGTCTGGCCTCAGTGAGAGAAGGTGTACCTAACCCTCAAGAGACTTCAGGCCCCAGGGAGTGGGGAGGCCTGGTAGGGTGGGGGTGGGGCACATCCTCTTGGAGACAGGGGATGAGGAGTGGGATGAGGAACTGTTGGAGGGTGGACTGAGAGGGAGATAATGACTGGACTATAAAAAAAGATTAAAGATAATAATTTTTTTTAAATAAGAAAGAAGCAAAGAAAAGCAGTGTGAAGCATAGTTTCAAGCTATTCCACTCATGAGGTAGAAGGTGAAATATATATTTTTTCATATTCATATTTTATTTATACTACACCTCCTGGGCTCAAATTGAGGGCTACTCTCAGAGTTTCTTAATTATCTGTTACTTCTGATTATGGTCAGAGACCCAACTGTTCCTATATTTCTGGGGAAAAAGAAATCCAACTTTTTGAGATGCAAATAAGAGATGGAAGCATATGTGTGCCAGCTGCATGCTGCTTAGAGAGATACAGAGGAATGTAGACTGGTGGTCTATGCTTCAGAGCACCTAAGACTGACTCAAAACAGAAGAACAGACACTAAAATCTCGCCATGCCTTGTGACAGGATAAGTGTCAAAGGTTAAACATGTTACAGGAGAGGAATGTGAGCAAAGTAAAAAAAAAAAAAAAAAAAAACACTGGAATTTCTAGTGGGTTGGGAATGGGAGCAACCTTACCCAAACAATGCAGGACATTTGGCTTGAAACATTTAATACACTAAACTCAACAAAGTTCACCTTGATGTTCTATAGCAAAACAAAACAAAAAATACTCTTGGTAGTTCCTTCAGCAAAGCCACATGGACACGCCCATTGTCTTTGGGTAGCTGTTACCCTGTCTGGCCTTTATTACAGAGTATGCCTCAAAGCCTGTCCATGCATGTTGTCATGACAGACACGCTTCTCAGCCTCTGAGGGAGTAAGTAGTCCAGTGTTGAGCTCTTTTTCAAGCCACATCTCTCCTCTCAGATACTTCCAGACTCCACAAATCCTTTAATACTTAAACCTTAGCTTACTAGCATGAAATTCTCTGACCTGATATACACAATTCGTCCGGTGTTAACCTCTTCTGCAGTAGAACTCTGGATTATCAACTGAAGGCCAGAGTCTAGGCTATAGTAAACCTAAAGTAGCAGAGAACTTAGAACAGTTAACCTCTCATTTCCTGACCTGTTCATCAAATCTTTTTTTTTCTTTTTGATACTTTATTTACATTTCCAATGTTTCCCCCTTTCTAGGTCTCCTCTTTGGAGACCACCTATCCCTTCCCCCTCCCCCATCTCTATGAGGGAATTCTACCTCCCACCCACCCGCCCACCCACTCTCATATTCCCACCTTGACATTCCCCTTTACTGGGGCCTCTCCTCCCCCTGATGGCCAACAAGGCCCTCTTCTGCCACATATGTGGTCCGAACCATGGGTCCCTCCATGTGTATTCTTTGGTTGGTGGTCCAGCCTCCAGGAGGACCGGGGGGGGGGGGTTCAGGCCAGTTGACACTGTTGCTCCCTTCATGGGACTGCAGACTCCCTCAGGTCCTTCAGTCCCTTCTCCAACTCCTCCATCTGGGACCTCACTCTCAGTCCAGCGGTTACTGTAAAGTGAAACTTGGGTATTCCAAACGTTTCGGCTAATATCCACTTACCAGTGAGTACATACCATGTTCCTTCTTTTGTGTTAAACACCCAGTTTTCTCTCACTTTCATCTGGAAGACTTACAGGAGCAAGTAAACCAGAAGTTGAGATCCCTGTTTCCTTATATTTTCGGTTGTGAGCCTAGCCTTTAATGGCTGAGCTAGCTCTCCAGCCTCAGATCCCTTTTTCCAGAGCTTGCCATGTATTCCTTCTAGGCTAAGGAGGTCAAAAGCATAGGCTAGATTGTCCTGGTACAATTGCCACTGAACTTCCATCTCCTGATCACCCAAACACCTCTATGTACCCGTCCCTATTCCTGGCTAGCTCATCCCAGCTCAACACCAGGAGAACCTTTCTCTTAGACGGGAGACTCAGGTACCATTGGCGTTAAGCATAATCAGCAGTATCCTTCTCAGTCCCCCCATGTTAGGACTACTATAGGGGCTTATGGAAGAGTAGCAAAGAGTTAGTAATGTTAGTTGTTGGGCCTCTTTCAGGAATAACAGGACATTTAAGAATTTACTACTTTTCTAGTAAGAACTGTAAGGCTTGCTTTCCATTGAACAATACCCCCTGGGCATTGTTGTCACTACTTGCATTGATTTTTCATTTTTCATAAATACATTTAATTTTAATGTCATAAAGTCAAACTATCTTTAGATGGGAAAATTCTTGTTTTTTTTTTTTTAAATGGCCATTCACATATTAATTTAACAAAAATCTCTACTTAAAGTCTATTAGAAATTAATTTGAGGATATTTTACAAGAAAGAAATCAGTTACTATTATATTTCTATGTCTTTCTCTAAAAACCAATTTTATATTTTACTTTCTTTATAATTTATTTTTATTTAGTTTTTTTCATATATTTTACTCTCCTTCAACTCTTTCCAGATACTGTCTAACTCCCTACCTACCCAACTTTCCTCTCTCCTTCTCCAGTAAGAGGCAAAGAAAATGAAAGAAAGAAAATATAAGCAAACTAACTCAAAACAAACAAAAGAAAAAAACCAACCAACAAACAAAAGAAAAGCAAACCAAAAAACATGCAGTCCATTCTATGTTGGCCAGCTACTCCTGGGCACTGGAATGTGGTTGAAATACCCACTGATGACAGTCCAGTGGAACAGATTTTCCCTTTCTCAGCAGGGATCGATTATAAACAATGTTTTAGTTAGGAGTGGAAATTTATGTCTACTTCCTCCCTCCATGCTGGGATTTTTGTGTTTTGAACCTGTGAAGGCCATGTGTGTGGTGTCATAGTCTCTTTATATAGTCAGATAGAAGGAAGTTTCAGCCCTTGTATCAATGTCACTCAACTACAAAACTCAAAAGTTACAATAGCACCTGCCTGTAAGATACACTGCTGCAATGGTGGCAATGTCCTGCCAGTAACCACTTTTATTTCAGATTTAAGGCCCACTCCATGAGATGGAACCCATACCACTCTAAAGTGACCAAGAACTTCAGACTAGATAGGTCATAAACCCTATGAGGAAAGTTATTACTACTATTCTGCTAAAGAAACATAGCAATAAAATGACCCTTAATGGTATACTGTTATGCCACATAGATCAAAGCATCATTTACCTCTCATGAGAGAAACTTCTTGCAGGATATGGTAATTAACACAGAGACTCATAACTGGACAATGTTAATAGAATGTGAAACTTTCAAGTACTCAAACATAAGTGAAAAATCTTTACACACACACACACACACACACACACACACACACACACACACACACATCAAGGGGTCAGGAATCTATGGAGAAGAGTAGGCAGAAAGATTGTGAGAGCCAAAGGTGGTAGATAACTTCAAAGAAACAATGTCTTTCAGACATAACAGGTTTCATTTATCTTTACATTTTCTAAAGTGAATTAATTTTCAGATACATGGAATTTGAATGAGCAGCTTTAGAAATACAGCTAACAAATTTTGAATGTCTCATTACTGTTAAAATAAGTTATCAAGCTACTGATAGTACTATAAACTTAAAAATAAATCACTGTCAGTAATGAGAAAAATGTTTACTGAATTACTTTTAAGCACACACAATGACAATAATTCACAGGCATTTCACAGAGATTATGGAATGAAGGAAAGAAGGGAGGAGTAAATAAATTGGAATGTTAAATTTTCCTTTCATTATACTGAGCTAACTAGTAATATATACTAGTAATGTATATGTAATATATACTATATAATATATACTGTAGATATCCTATATAATATATACGGTAGATATCCTATATAATATATACGGTAGATATCCTATATAATATATACTGTAGATATCCTATATAACATATATGGTAGATATCCTGTATAATATATACTGTAGATATCCTATATACTATATACTGTTGATATATTACAAAGGAAAGTGGTAGCCCCTTACCATAGCTTACTTGGTTCTGATTTCTAGACACACAATAGTTCTCTATGGAAAGCCAAAGTGGCTTTAGACTAGAGAAGGGTCTTGTAAGAGCCTTAGGGAGAACTTCCTTTCCATTTCTCACAGATTCCATCATGCCCTAGCATGCATAAGGCCAAAATCTTACCCTTGCTTATTCAGCCTGGCCACTGCAGGCACGTGATTCAGGCCCCTACTCTACATTTCCCCACCCAGTGACATTATTACATTTTGAATCCAAGAACACCACTCTCCAAGTATATTCTCAAATAGCCTGCGCATTTCTTCTCTGCCTGATGAAGTCTCATTTCTCTATAAAACCTAGGCTTCATGAAGGCATAGTTGAACTTCGACCATTTATTATTTATTAGCCATGGTATAGTAATAAATGTTTAATAAGAGCCTCTGCTGATATCTGTGGTGGGAAATCTACCCTGGCCAATTTTATAACTTGGAGTCAGAAGATGCACTCAGTCTGTTCTTCAGGGTCAATGAGAGCATGTAATAATCTTGTAGGAATAAATGGTTTACAGTTCTGTAATATCTCAGGACTGTGTTCAGAGGAAGAGACAGTGTGGTAGAAGCAGCACTGAGCCAAAATAGAAGTAAGTTTTAGCTCTACTTTGTCATTAAGCAGCCACGGTAAATGACAAAATCATGGAAAGTAATTGTTGGATATTCCTAGGCTTGTGATTTTATGCAGCCCTCAAATGGCCATGCTGTCTGTCATAGCACAATGTAACATCTATACACTTTGAACGTAACAGGTTGTTCATAAATAGTTGCTGATTTAGTCACCCAGGTTACACCATAGTTCTCTCAAATATAAGATGAGTGGGTAGAATAGCACAAATTACGGAATTGTATTTAATATGTGAACTTTTCTGACAAGATGTAAACAAATGTCTGTCCATCCCAGATAGGGCACCAATGACAAACCAAAAAAAAAAAAAAATGATTCCACCCAAATCTAGTTTAATGGAGGTCATTAGTTTACTTACAGGAGTATAAATATGGAGTTACTTTCAAGAGCAGAGATAACTCAAAGGCAGCTGCACCACTGGAAAAAAAAATTAGCCCAACCTAGTAAGAGTGATAACTTACAAAAGCTGCATCCGTGGAGTTGCCTTCACAGTATGCCAGCAGCTTAGCTGGAGATAGAGCCTGCTCTTCCCAGCAATTATTAGTGCCAAGGGGAGTAAGTTCTTGAAAATCTTAAAAATAAGACCTTGTAAGTCTTGTGCTTTTCAGGAGCATCCTGAGATGTGCAAGTTGTGCTTAGTTCCTAAGTCTTAAGGAAGCTCTCTCTAAGACAGAGTGCTAAAATGTAGAGGAAATAGCTATGCAACAGTATCAGGATAAAATATAAAGAGAATCTGGTGAATAATTTGGAGAATAATTTCTCCTATGAATAAAAGTATCTCTTTCAGACCAGCAATAGCCTAAATGGGAGAGTCTATGTCAAGTTATACAAAATTCTTGCTCCTTCCCTTCCCTGCAGGTGCCATCTTAAATTAGGTGTCAAGGCAGCTTCACTTATGCTCCCTTTATACCTTGATTTAATGAAGATAGGAGATATGGCAGAATAACAAAGGCGATGTTCTTAGTTCAGCTTTTGCAAAGCTTTAAGAGTACAGTAAGAAGAGCCTTGAGCATACCTGCTAGGGCTGTGAAGCTACTTCCAGCAGCACTAATGGTCTTCAGCCTGCAGGATGTCTCCAGGTGGAAGGGCTAGGGAAGAAGGACTCAATGGGCAGAGTTGCTGGAGGACCAGCTCCCTCAGGAAAAGACTACTTTGCCTTAAGTCAAATGAGAGAGATGTCACAGTGACATCTGAAGAGTCTGGCAAGCGTCTCTCACACTTTCAGAGCATCTAGGGCTCTTAGACAGCACAGTTGTATAGTTCAGCCAGTTGGAGCAATACAGGGATAAAGGAAGGAACCAGGTTTTCTATGGTACCTGCCACCGTGGGGAACAAACCTGCATCTTTTGCAAAGATCCCTCAGATGGACAATGTGACTCCCTGACTCAAGAGAGAAGGAACTGAGAATAATGTTCGAAACAACTCACTGCAGGAAGCACCTTCTCTTAAAGGAATCATAGTCACAGTGCAGATCTGGGGAGAAGAGTCAGCACCCAACCCTAGGATAATAAGTTAGCTTTGAACATCTACAGTGCCAAATTCAAGCCATGCCAATCAGATCTATACAGCATCCTCGGTTCTCCCTCTTCAACACACTACAGTGCAGAAGGAGCCAGCAACCTTCACAGCCATGCATGGGCATGCACCCTGCAGGCTTCTAATCCTTGGACAGGTCCTCACTGTCAATGGTGAAAATGCCAAGACAATGAGTTTAGATTACTATATTGGACTGGACTCTTCAAACCATTAGATGACTGGAGGAATGACTGCTCAGTACCTGAGAACGAAAAATAATGTTAAACCCTTGAGATTGACTCAAAATGTAACTCAAGAGTCAGGAATGTGGCATGTGTTAAATAGACAGTGGAAAAGACCCAAGCTGCTTCAGGAACTTATAAAAAGCCGGAGCTTTTCCTATAATGATTGCAGACTTACCAGAACCCCACTGGCTTCTAACCCTGAAAGTCCTTGAATGTTCCCATAGTCACTTTTAAATGTCTAGAATACTGATTCGTCTACCCTATTAAATTGTCTCAAACCAAACAGCGAAATTTTCAAGAGGAGCCCAACTGTTCTTTAACAGTACCATTCCTCTATTTTGTCTAATTAATAGTATCAAAAGTGTTTGTTTTCTATTGCTTTGCATCGAAAATGCACATTATATTTCTACTCCCCTTGGATTTATAAGCAGGCGCAAAACTAGGTTATGACATACTGCCTCTAACATTCTTTATAAAATTTCCTTTATGAGAGGGAAAATATGTGCAGAATTCCAGAAATGATTAGAACCCAACCCATTTTGGAGCCTGTTTCCCTGGCATCTGTGATTATTCTGGGGGGTGACCATAGGAGTAAAATTAAGCTGCAAAATGATGTCGGTAGAGAACTTGCTACATTAATCTGCAGTCTCTCAGAAGACGAGACATTTTCCCCAGCAGGTCTGGTCTTGAGAAGAGAGACTCGTTATTGCAGCTGCGTCCATTTGTCATGGTGTGAACAGCCTGCTCTCAGCACAGAAATGGCACAAGCAAAGACTACCAGCTGCCTGTCCCCTGGGAAGGCAAGACACCATAAGTTGACACAGTTGATAAAGATGTATTCCAAGAAATATGAACCCACCTATTATTTGTTCTGGGACTAGCAGCCAAAACCAATAGCCAAAAAGGGCTGTGACACAGGCAGGCTGGCGAGCGTTCCTCACTGCTTTCCGAGCCAATTATGTCTTCTCACATGACAAGCAGCCATTCATTTTCAACCCCTGACCTACATTTCACATACCTGAGTCTTAGACCAAGAGAAACACTAGCTGTCATAAAAATACTGTGACAGCCTGCCATATAAGGAGGAGCCCTTTTAGACTCCCAGTGAACAAGTTTGGCTTAAGTCTGCAAAACTTTTATAAGGTGGGAAGATGAGGTAGGAGAAAAAGTATAAATGCCCTTTTTGTCTTAAGATATTTATTATAGTAACTAGTATATTCACAGAGAGATGGGGAAGAGAGAGAATTATAGAAATTATCATCTGGCAACCATGTATCCCCATACTATCCTGTGGACCTGAACACCATATCCTTGTCTTCTACTCATTTTTTAAGTGCCACTGATCATTTGATTAAAAAACAAACAAACAAACAAACAAACAAACAAACAACACACACACACACACACACACACACACACACACACATACACACACACACACACACACACACACCTCCAAGGGAAAGAGCAACTGCATGCCTGAGATAATCTAAAGCCAGGGAACAGGGGTCAAAGAACGCTGCAGATGAAACCTTAGGGTGGAGTGAGGGCTTTGGCACATTACAGCTAATGGTGCTTGCCCTGGCTGACAGTGGTTTGAATGTCTAGTAAGTGATTCCCCAGATGCCTGCAGGAAGAAGAGAGAACATGCCCAATATGTCTCCAAGTGCAGCTGTTTCAAGCTAAAGAGCCCAACTCTGTGAAGACCCACAGTGTGCCAGACTAAAATTATAATGAGGACGTATTCTCAAAAACAGCACCCACACCGCCAAAAAAATAGGTCTGGAGAGATGGCTCAATGGTTTAGAGCACTGACTGTTCTTCCAGAGGTCCTGAGTTCAATTCCCAGCAACCACATGGTGGCTCACAACCATCTGTAATGGGATCTGATGCCTTCTTCTGGTGTGTCTGAAGACAGCAACAGTGTATTCATATACATAAAATAAAAAATAATTCTTAAGGGAGCTGGAGAGATGGCTCAGCAGTTAAGAGCACCGACCGCTCTTCCAGAGGTCCTGAGTTCAATCCCCAGCAACCACATGGTGGCTCACAACCATCTGTAATGGGATCTGATACCCTCTTCTGGTGTGTCTGAAGACAGTGACAATATACTCACATATGTAAAATAAATAAATAATTCTTAAAAAAATAATTCTTAAAGAAAAAAAACAGGCCCCAAATGCACAAAATATTCTCAAGTCATAGCCAACTTCTAGATGTATGGCAGAGATCAAGGAGAGTTTAATTTGATTTTTTTTAAAGTAACATAGGTTTTAAATGATACACTTTACCTAACTATAAGTAAGTAATGTCCATAAATGTAAATTGTAGATAATTTCCATAAATGAAAATTGTAGATAATGTCCATAAATGTAAATTTTAGGTAATGTCCATAAATGTCTGTATCTAATGGCATCATTTCCAATATCATTTCTAGGCATAAGAAAATCATAAGGAACAAGAGGCATGTTGTTCAGTGTAGGTAGGGCTTAGTGTGATAGTCATGCCTGTAACACCAACCCTTGGTAGGTAGAAGATGCCGGATCAGGAGTTCAATGCCATCCTCCATGGAGTATGCAGTTCAAAGCTGGCCTTGACTGCAGAAATACCATCTCAAAAAGACCCAAAACAAAACCAACATAGACTCTCGATATCTACTGTACTCAATGAAGTATTCACTTATAAATACATATTAGCTGTTACTTTCCAAGTTCTCAGGACCTAAGTTGTAAATAGGACTGCTGCTTCCATGCCCAGGGCTTACAGAGGAAGCAGTCATATTTCAAATAGACAAGTTTGGCTGAGCCAAATTCCAGTACCACCCTTGATATACTTAATCAAGGTGGCCAAGTTTTGAAGAAAGAATTCTAAGCCTGACTGTGGCCTTGGTCACTAATCTAATGTGCAACCATAAGCAAGCAATGAATACTTGGTGCCTCTCAGTTAGGAGACAATGATACCTATCTATGAAAATGAGAACCAAAGAAGAAGGCAGAGTTGAATTTAAAATGCATAATTAAAGTATCTTATTATAAATACTAAAACACATTTGCGCAAAAAACTTTTGAGCTAACATTCTAATTGCTACCTAAATTGAATATTACCATTTACAAATACGCAGCCCTATACAATCACAAACTGGGTGATGTTTAGCTAACTTCCCCTGAAGTACTGATAAAAAGTAATTGGATTTTCCATCCAGTAATTTTAATAGTTAAAGAAAACTAAGAGAAATAAACCCAACAGTTCTTTTAAAATTGACAAATATGAGTTTCACTGGTCAACAAATAAGTTTGTTACATTTAATATCTTATTATCCCAGAAAAAGAAACCAGTTCACAAGGGTTTGAAACTTGTTTTTATCCTTTATATTTACTTCTTGGTCAAAGGAAAGGAAATGAATTTGAGAGGGAGTGGGAAGCGTTAGGGGAGGGGCTGGAGAGAGACAGGGCAAAATGCTGCAATTACATTTTAAGTAAAGTTAAAATAACTTTAAAAAAAAATAAAGAAGCCAGGGGCTGAAGAGATGACTCAGTGGTTAAGAACACTGATTGCTCTTCCAGAGGTCCTGAGTTCAATTCCTAGCAACCACATGGTGGCTCACAACCATCTGTAATGGGATCCGAGGCCCTCTTCTGGTGTGTCTGAAGACAGCGACAGTGTACTCATATACATAAAATAAATAAATTCTTTAAAATAAAATAAAATAAAATAAAATAAAATAAAATAAAATAAAATAAAATAAAATAAAATAAAATAAAATAAAATAAAATAAAGAAGCCAAGAATGGGGAGCTGGGAGTCTCCTTTTTATTATTTCAGAATTAGTTCCCTCTTTCCAGCCGAAAAGGAAGAAGGACAGGAACTGCTGTGGTCCAGAAAGCACAATTTCCCACTCAGAGAGAACAAAAAGCAGTCGCAGGGGGCTTAAGATTTTGGTGGCTTTACCTTTTTAAAATCTTTTCATATTTACTGTTCTTTTTCTTTTAAATCTATTTATAGTTGTTGTTTTTTTTAATTTGAGGCTTTTATACTTGACCATACTGTATTGGCTCCATTCCCTCCATCCCTCCTGTCCCGACACCCACTCAATTCTCAAATTTATGACTTATTCTTCTATATGCTTGCTATATTCTATGTACACACACACACACACACACATGTGCACACGCACACACACACACACACACACACACACACACACACAGTGGTGCATGCCTATGATCCTGACACTAGAGTGGTAAATGTCAGAGCACCAGGAGTTCACAAACAACCTAAGCTGTTGAAGGGGGGAATAAGATAGCAAAATGGAGTTTCTAATTCTAAGAATTCAAAACATAGTGCACAGGTAAGCCTACTGTGATCTTTTTAGGTAAGCACTGGGTTCCTAGAAGTTCTTACTTTAGGATAACAAATCCAAATCCACTAAATTCAAAACCTCCCATGTGGAAGCAGTAGGTCAAAATGTTTACAACTGATGCTTTAGCAATGGTGATCCAGTGACTACAGTATATCTCGTGAAGACCAGCTTCCCTCTTTGTAGTCTTGGAACACACACGTGAGAAGGTTCTAACAATTCTGTGAACAGACAGCTTGACTCCTTCACCTTTCATATGGTGGGACCCACCTTGCTCTATAGCACACTTCCTATAGTACAAAATACTAGTTTGTTGTGAAATGATTTATTACCTAGTTATTCTAGGTACAGCAGAGTAGCTACAACAAGCGGGCATCAGCATGTGCTCTACTCCAGAAAGGCACAGGAAAGGCAGAGAGGACAAGTTTATTGGGGTAGAGGCTATAATAGCAGCTCTTTGCCAATATTAGTAAGAGATGAACATAAAGAACCCAAAGGAAGCAATAGAAAAACCACACACACACACACACACACACACACATGCAAGCATGCACACGTGCATACACACCAGAATTCTGTCCATAACAGAATGAAATTATATAAACTGCAGAAATGTTGTAAAGCAGTAAGCTTTCAGTCAAGATTATTAAAACTCAAAGTATCATGGTAAAGATACTACACAAACATGAAACAGAAAAGCACTGAGCAATTAGGTAATAATTGTTTCCCAAATACAATGTCAGTCAGAAATGTCAGCTTGAGCAGGAAGAGAAACTACATCTTAACCAAAACCATCTGATGGCTGAACTCTGGGTGCCTTGTAAACAGGGTTCTCCCAGCGCCTGACTGCAATTTTGGTGGTTTAAATGAAGGCTGGAATTGTTCTCAACAAATGAAACATATATCTGATGCTTTCATTTTGAAGATTGTTTCTTAGCTATTGAAAAACCTTGTAGATATGGACATTAATCACACACACACACACACACACACACACACATACACACAAACTTATCCATACCTTGGAAACATATGTACTTTCCAATGATTCAAAATATGATCACTATTATGGAAACTTTTATTTTATAGTTTATAAATGTTGACATCTTTTTTCTTTAATATTTTTGAGTTCTTATCTCAGACAATATAAAAGTCTTATTTCCTTATAGTAGATTTTAATCTGCGGGGTTCACCAACGTCTCCTTCAGCCCAGGGGAGTAAAGGATACATGATAACTGAAAAAAATGATAAATGGGTTTACTAAATAGATAGACTAATTGAAAGCCCATCATTTACTAATTTTACCTAATTTTTAAACAAGAGTTATCACTAAAATAATACAAGTAATGGACTAATGAAGATAGACTTAGAAAGCCGAATGTGGTAGCCCGTACTTTAGACACAAGCCCACTGGAGGCTGAGGGAAGAACATAGTATGTTGGAGGTTAGCCTGGGCTAACTAAGACTATAGATCAAAACTTGCTTTCAAAAATAAACAAATCTACTTAGACTTCATGGGTACATTCAAATTTCATGCCTTTCTCTTTCCCAGCATCAGCCAGACCCTTTTCTTTAATTATATAGCAATGTTTGAGACAGGGTCTCATAATGTAACCCTGGCTGGCCTGGAACTCTACCTAAACAAGACTGGCCTCAGAGATCCACCTGCCTCTGTCTCCCAAGTGCTTAGATAATAGGTGTATTCCACAAGTCTTTATAACTTAATGAAATAAATAAAGCCAGGAGATAGGAAGGAAACTTATGAAGTATTATTTGAAGAAAGCATAAATGATTGGATAAAAATAGGTTTCACTCATGAGTTTCCCCTGGTGTGATCCAACATTGCCATCACTGATACACAAATTTAATCGGAAGCACTCAAAGGATCGGAGCTGTAACTGAAGTTCTTGGGCCTTAAGCATGTGGTATGAAAAGGGGCTTGAGTAACTGATCAGGGTCGCAACCATCCCCATTCTATTCCCTCATCCACAATAAGCCCCATTGTTGCTGGGTCCTCAGAGGACATCTTGGACCTCTGCCTAAGTAATACCGGGAATATCAGCTCCTATGATGACTTAAGCTTGGCTGCAGAAATTAACACTATAAAAGGGACTAAGCCATGTCAATCAACATCTCACTTCCATTTTATTCTGGGGGATGGATTCTAAAGGACTGTGCTTATATCCTAGAGCTTTCAGAATCACTTATGCACACACACACACACACACACACACATGTGCACACACACGCGCCACATAGCACACACAAAGCACACATATTGCACACACATCACACAAGCACATGACACACCCAATTATACAGCATACAAATGTCACACATCACATCCACCACACATCACATACATATTATACACACACACACCAGACATCACACATCTCCTATGCACACATCACACACCTCATACATCTTACAAGCATATCATACACATATCATACATGTGTAACCTTTTACACACATCATGCATCACATATAACACACATTGATCTGGCTCACCCTTTGAAAGCTAAGGTTCCCTACGCCAAACCTGCACAACCTGCTCTCTTCTCCCAGGACATTCCTCCACGTTCACGCAAGCATGCTTCCAGAAAACACAATATAAACATAAAATCTCATTTGAGACCATATCCACATACAAGAAGAATCAAACGTTAAGTATTAACATTGCATTTCCCTCAAGTATTTTCATGAGCATTAGACTTAGATTTGGATTACATTTAGGGAGTCTATGACAGGACCAATCATTTGATGATGGAGACAGGAAGGGATATATAAAGGCAAAAATATTAATAGTTGGAGATTGCCCCAGCAAATGAAACCCAGAAGCCAACTGCCATTGTGGTTTCCTGGGAAGCCTGGGCAACAGGCAGGAACACTGATTACAGAGAGTTGAAACAGAAGGAAGACCTAGACATAAATTTGTCTAGTCTAGGTTCTTCTGAGACTCCATCTTTGACACAAATAATCATTTTTTTCCAGTGAAATTCCATACAGAGGTTTCTTTTCATAGATTGATTATTGGTGTTCCCTGTGGCTGGCTCTGTTTCATTTTTAGCCAGTCATAACATCAGTCTCCATGATACTAAACAACCAGCCAATGCAGCCATAATCAAAGTGCAGGAGACCTAGACAGATGTTTTTTGTACTGAACACAAACAACAACTGACGAGACTTCATGCCAGGATTAATGGGAATGACCAGATGTCTTAGCATTGTGTAAATGTTAAGTGCCAATTGAAATTAGGAGTGTTGGCTGTCACGTTGCATACGCTCTTAAAATGAGAGCTTAGATTTTTCTTATGACTGGGCCATAACCTCAACAAAGGCCTCAGACATGCACAAGCAAACACATGTGCATACATGCACTGAAAATGACAGAGAAGGAGTACGTGAGGAGGATCATGTCAGATAGGAGGGAGCGCAGCAAATTCACCCGCATGATAATCTTTAAAGATTCGTTTATCCTCTCCCTCTCTCTCTGTCTCTCTCTCTGTCTCTCTCTCTGTCCCTCTCTCTCTCTCTCTCTCACACACACACACACACACACACACACACGTGTATGTGTGTATTTACGCTCTCCATGTGTGTGCAAGTTCCTAAGGATGCCAGAAGAGGGTGTGAATCCTTGGAAAAGGAGTTACAGATAGCTGCGTGCCTCCCAATGGGGGTGCTGGGAACGGAACCCACATCCTCTGCAAGAGTAGTAAGAGTTGTCATAAGTCCTGAGCCGTCTTTGTAGCTCTTAATCTGCTTGAGTTTTAATTCCATAAAAATGTGTCCAATATCCCTGTGTCTAACCAGTGTTCCGCCTTTTCCTTGATCTATCCTCAGCCTGAAGGTGATTCTTTCATGCTTTTCTGCCTGATGGCTGGAGAATATGGGAGAAATTGCTGTGAGATTAATCTCCAAAGGGAGAAAATAACTAGAGTTTCCACCTCTTTCTCTGTCTCCTGCCATAATTCAAGAAGGTCCAGCCCCTACCAGGTCACCCTTCATTTCTGAGGTCTGCTTCCCGCCTGGAGTGTATCTCATCTGCTAAGAGGTCTGGAGTCATCATATCCCTGGCTGTGCGCAGAATCATACACAGAATAGTGCAAGGGTCTCTGGGAAAGAGCTGAGCTTATTAAGGAGCTGGCCAGGTGCTGAGCAGTGAGCAGCACTCCTCTCTTCTCTGGGTCAGTTCTTCCAGCTAGTAACAAAAAGAAGTACTGTAGCTTAATCCTTGCCTCAACAAGACACAGAAAAACTGGAATGGCACAGGAAAAATGATGCACAGATTCATTCATAAAGGCCCATATTTTTATTACCTATGTGCCCATAACCTTGACAATGTATAGAATAAAACCTATTTTTAAGTGGTTCATCAAAACCAACATCCAAGTTTTTTTCCTAGTGACTCTTCTAAGGCAAAGCACCTGAATAAAGTGACCTGGAGGAAGCACTTCCCAAAATCAGCCAGTCTCCTTTCCTCACCTCCACCCTGAGTATTTACATATACACTCAATATTATACAGTGAGTCTCTCATTGATGGTCTGTTTACAGTCAGGAAGAGAACAATAACTTCTTCAAATGGCTCTATAATTAATAGTTGGAGTTAATAGATTTTCAGCTTTTAATACTCTCATTTACTCATTTAGCCCATTGATTGATCTAAAAATATGACTTCATACTTTTTCTTAATACTTAGTTTTCTCAGAATGCTTTAATAAATAACATTCAAATATTCCCTTAGAATTAATGTTGATGGAGTTGGGAAAGTAGACCATCAAAGGAAAAGAGGCTTTACTAAACGAGAAAACCTAACGCGAAAGAAAGCAAACAGATGAATGGCTCCAAAATTAACTTGTTGAGCATCTCTATGGTGCTCACTTTGAGTCATGTACAGAACACACAAGCTCAGAACAGATACCCACTCCCCTTAAGCTGTTCACAGCTATGAAGAGCTGTCTGACTGGACTTAAGGCTCATTTAACCGGAGGGGATGATTGGATGACAAGATATAGTAGAACAGGAACATTTAGACAATTGAAAAGGTAAGTTAATGAAAAGGTATGAACAAAACAATCAAGATCTAAGGGACATGGTGAAGGACAAAAGACTGTGAACCATAAGCATAGAAGAATTTCACATAAAAGGCATAGAAAACATTTTCAAGACAGAAAAATGTCCAAATCTAGAGTATGATATGCAGGTCCAGAAATAGGATGAATTTAGAACCCCAAATAGACAATACCAGAAAAGAAACTCCCTATGTTATATTATAGTTAAGACGCCAAGTATATTGAAGAAAAAAAGTGTGTTGAAAAACACAGAACAGAACAGCAAGACATAGCCTAAGGGCAAGCCCATCAAAATAACACGAAATTCCCAACAGAACCCAAAAGACTCCAGATCTATATATCACAGCAATGCTTATATATCAATGTTTATTGTGGCCCTATTCACAACAGTTAAGTTATAGACCCCACCTACATGTCCATCAAAGGAGGAAGGACTAAAAAAAATCAGCTGTATATCCACAATGGAATTTTTTGAGCCATAAAAAATGAAGATATGTCATTTGTATGAAAACGGATGTAACTGAAGCTATCATATTAAGCCAGCTGCAAAAGATAAATACATGTTTTCTCTCATTTATAGATGCTATACTGATAAAAAAAATTAGGTATGTGTTATGAGAAATATTAAAAAAGAGAACCACAACCGGCGGGCTGCAGAGCGAGCTCCTGCCTGGTGTGTCTCACTCTGTGGTCCCTCTGCCCGCCATCTCTCCAGCAGGAGGGCCCAAGTTTCTCTCGCTACCATGCTGCACCCCATGGTCCCCGGTGTTAGCCATCTCAACACCCAATTACCCGGTAGAATTAAAACTCTTAATCATATAGTTAACCAATCAGATTTATGTATCAATTAAAAAAATTTACAAATGCCTATACAATAATTTCAGAGCCAATTGAGAATGATAAAAGCTGCCCACCTAGATTAAACAATTTATCCCAAAATTCTAACCTTTATGATAACATAACCATCGGTGGAGCTATGCCAATTCATGTCCACTGCCATCTTCCTCCTCTCCTTGCCAGACGCCCCCACCTGTGCAACTCCTAGCTCCGCCTCCCTGTTCCCTGTCCAATCACAAGGCTCCTATTGCCCTAATGTAATTGGACAGGGAGAATCCTGTAACAGGTGAGGATATGAGAGTAGAAGTGAAACCGACTTGGGAGTCAAATGTGGGTATTAACAGGGGTATTAGCAGGGGTGTTAACAGGGAGGGCAGAAGGGGGAGAAGAGAAAGCTATGGGGGAGTATACTGTATGTAAAATCATACTTGTATGAAATGTCCTTATGCAACACAGTACCAAATACAATGAATATACAAAATGAAAATTTTAAATGACAACGAAAATACATAGGGCTACTAGAAGAGGCAATCTTCACACACAAGAGAATAAACTAAGGAAGAGGAAGATAGAGAACTCAGGAAATGAGGAATGGGACATGGGGAACAGGAGCTCAGTAAGGAAAAGGCCAGGACTGCAGACCACGGCTAGGGAATAACAGGTCCAATGTGGACCAAGTCTAAGATGTCAGGATCCGATCTCAAAATAAAATAAAAAATAAAAAATCAATCAATCAATCAATCAATCAATCAATCAGGAAAGGGTGGGGATGATACTAAAGAGATCATATTAGTTATCTGCTAAAACTTGTAGAGTATTAGTACTCTACAGATAGCTACTACTACTTGTACAGAGTGTGTGGTGAGAAGGAGGAGGAGGGGGAAGGGAGAGAGAGGAGTGAGAGAGGGCATAGGAAAAAGAAGCCCTAACATACTCAAAAAGCATTTTTACTTTTTTGTTATGGGTTTTATTTGTGTTTGCCTGTACATATGTATGAGCCCCATGTGCATGCTTGCTACCAATGGAGGTAAAAAGACGGTCTTAAGAGTCCCGGAAACTGGAGTGACAGGTGGTAAGCTGTCAGGTGGGTTCTAGGAATTGAACTCGAGTTCTCTGCAAGAGCAGCAAATGCCCTTAACCACAGAGCCATCTCTCCAGCCTCCACAAACATTTTAGAAATTATTTCCATGACTGAGGGAGAATTTGACCTAAAGTATTATGACAGCATAGAAAATCAGGAGCAAAAATGGTAATAAAATAAAATTTCAAGAATGAAATGACTTTAAAATGATTATGGTACAGTAGCCAGCTTGCTCATGAGTAGTTAAATAGCCACAAAAACTTCACTCTGCACTGGACTAATCCAGCCGCCATGTAGCCATCCCAAGAGGTGGCTGAGCATGGAAATAGACTGTGGATGATTGAAACAAAGAATTGAAACCAGTTAAAGCCTGTTCCTGCATGATGTTAAGTCAAAACATCTCCACCTCCTTGTCTCTCTTCAATCAATGACTTTACAAATGTTCCCACTCCTTCTACATTCCTGTAGTCTACAGAGAATGTTGAGAATGTGTGTCACATAAAGTATTCTACTGCTAAGTCAATTAATTACCTAACTAAAGAGAAATTGTGTGTGTGTGTGTGTGTGTGTGTGTGTATTAGAAATATGACAGTATTTGCCCCTAAGTTCATGTAAAAGTATCCCTAGAAGTAATTTTATACTAAAACCTATTTTGAAATTATATGCTAAATTTTTTAATTAAGCTTTTAATCCCAGCACTAGGGAAGCAGAGGTAGGTAGATGTACAGTGTGGTCTACAGAGCAAATTCCAGGTCAGTCTTGCTACAGAGAAACCCTGTCTCAAAACGATTTTTTGAATTAAAATTGACACTTCGGTTTCCAGCAGAAAATTTATAATATAGTATATTAGAAAATACAAGCTACAAATATGATTAAAACTAACAAATCATGTTTGTAAGATTATATAAGTTATCCTATAAACTCTCAGGATTAGCATATGAGACTTGTTATCTGATGGCATTTTCTGGTGGTGATGAATTAAATTAGAGAAATTAGTACAAAGCCAAGAAAAATCATATGGTGTTTTCTCCTTAGAATCATTTCCTTTTCTTCATTTTTTTCTTTTTTCATTATTTATTTTTACTTTTTCTCATGTATTATTATTATTATTATTATTATTATTATTATTATTATTTTACTTATTCACTTTACATCCCATTCACTGCCCCCTCCCAGCTAGCCCCTCCCATAATACTTCCCCCATCCCCTCCTCTTCTCAGGCAGCAGGTTGGGGCCACCCTCGGTATCCCCCACCCTGGTGGTTCAAGTCTCTGTGACACTGAAGCCAGACTAGGCAGCCCAGCTAGGAGAACATATGCCACATGCAGGCAAGCTTTTGGGATAGTCCAACTCCAGTTGCTTGGGACCCCTATGAAGACCAAGCTGCACATCTGCTACAGACACTGGGAGAGGGCAGTGAATGGGATAGAAAGTGAATAAATAAAGTAATAATAATAATAATAATTAATAATAATAATAATAATAATAATATATGTGGGGAGACCTAGGGCCAGGTCCTGTATGTCCTGTGTTGGTGGTTCAGTCTCTGAGAGCCTCAAGGGTCCAGGTTAGTTGACTCTGTTGGTCTTCCTGTGGAGTTCCTATCCCCTTAGGGGATGCAATCCTACTTCCCATTCTTCCATAAGAGTCCCCAAGCTCCATCCACTGTTTGGCTGTGGGTGTCTGCATCTGTCTGAGTCACCTGCTGAGTGAAGCCTCTCAGAGGACAGTCATGCTAAATTCCTGTCCACAAACATAACAGAGTATCATTAATAGTGTCAGGGATTAGTGCTTGTCCATGGGATGGGTCTCGAGTTGGGCCTTCATTTTTACCTGTGTGCAAGCCTGCAATGCACCCTCAGGAGCAGTTTGTGGGGAGCATGGAGAAGCACAGCCTATAGAATGGAATTTAGAGTCCAAAAGCCTGCTCAGTCATTTCTGTTTCTCCATCTACAAATTCTTTCAAAAATCCTTCCTGGTTCTCTCTCACTTCCCTAGAGCTTCCTAATTTTTCCCAGCAAACAAAAAGTCTCCAGAAATTTAATAGAACGAGAAGACAAACTAGAACTCTCATCAAAGTAAGACTGAGTATCTTCCTGACATTCCGTTAAAAGAACAATGGCATCTTGAGAAGCTAAAAGGTTTCCCTTACTCGTTCATTTTTTATAATAAGCCTGTAATTGGGCCATTTGGCTTTAACTGCTTCTTTGATTTAGAGATGCAGATTTGTTATAATTGGTATTTAAAAATTTATGTCAAAGAGAATTTTATTAAGAATCGTAGCTAATATTTGTGATTGCATATAAGAAATATGTTCTGCCCCCCTTGAATTTTCTTCTACAGAACTTTATTATTTAAGATGTAGCAAGTAGGTGGGTTAAAACATTTTTAGAAGATAGTTTAAACTGCCACAAAGAAAGGAAGAAAAAATTTCCATTATTTCCATAAACTCTATTAGAAAACCACAGCAACCAAGTAAAACTGCAATGGATTTGCATATCATCGCTCAGAAAGTACCTCTAAGTGCACCAAATAGGGAGCAATCTTATTTGAAAATTCAAGACACTGTAAAAGACTAATAAAAAATAATGTTAAAGTTATCATCCTTGATAGAGCTGTATACATATATTCGTGTGTGTGTGTGTGTGTGTGTTTATATCATACCTGAATAGCATTACTCTGCTCATAAAAATGCAGTATTTTTTTTTAAAGAAAGATTCAGATACTCAATTCTGGGGTGAATATCTTGAGATTAGTGTCAAAGCTAAAGGAATGTATCAGAGCAATTTCATAGGAAAAGCTGTTTTTAAACAAAATTAGTTGAAAGGAAATAATGTGTTTATTGGAAATTTAAATACATGATTTTCTAATAGGAAATAAGAAGACTAAAGTTTGTCTTTCATTTACACCCACCATTGAGGCAAGTAGTTGAGTTCTCCTTTGGCCTTTCCTGCTAATTGCCTGCCAAAAAGAACAAGGATGACCTGGCTGAACAGCCACAATTGCTTCTGAAATGATAGTCTATAAAATTCTAAAATGTTCTAGGGACTCTAGAAGACAGGCACTTCATTTCTTGATATTGCACAATCTTTTTAATTCTGCTGGTCTCTGAGATACTTCTGTTTATCAATACCTGGAACTTACTGACATGCTTTCATGTGCATTGGTATTAGCCTACTAGACATTTTTCTATCATATATTCTTGGGTATTTCCTAAGTCTTTAGAAGCAAGATATCAAGAATTGAGGGTCTTCTACAAAATGGGGTTAAGAGGATGGATTTAGCAGACTCACAGAATCCTGTATTAGAAGCATGGGAAACCATGGTTTGTAGACATCAGAGAAGGAACATTGAAAAACCTGGGAGGACGAATCTCACCATGCACCAGCGCACTTGCTATAGGCAGTTTTCAGGCAAGAAGACAGAGCCAACCATCTTCTAATTCAGGGAAGCAGGGCACAGAAGAGGGAGAAAGATAGAGTGTAGAACATAGTATCCCAGAGGAAGGAAACACACAAGAAAAAACCCTAGAGCTTTGCCATGGAATCCACATGACATTACTGGATGAATCCTGAGGTGGATATACTTGACAGGAAATGACCCAAGCTAGAGATGGAACCACAAGAAAGAAGTCAGAAAAAAATCTCTGGAGCTCATACAGGACCAGAAATAGTTCGGGTCTCCCACCAGCAAGTGGTGAATAACAAAATGATGAAGGGCATTAAGCTAAAATCCTCACAGGGATATTGCATTCCTAAGCACTACATAACCAACATGCCACAAACTAGAGGCAAAATGAGAAGCTTACAGTTGTGCAAGAAAACAAGGCTTCGTGATACCCTGACTAAACCAGGAAAGAGAGTAACATCCACTCTTCACCAAAACCATGAAAGCTGAAGGTATTTCAAGAAGAATAAAATATCTAACTAATCATTCTTTACCAAAAAAGATCTTCAAACAGAAGAAAAACCAGAAAACAAATAAAATTCATTGTCAACAGAACTGCCCTCACCAAGGTTAGAGGAAGTTCCCTGGGCAGAACCTAGATGGTTAGCAGGTAGAATGCTATGCCTCTGAACAAACTGAGTGCTAGGAGACATGGTGAATGTATGGGAGGGTGGTTTTGTTTTTTTGGGTATTTTTGGGTTTTTTTTTTTTAGATCTCTTTCAAAAATACCTACAGAATATAAATGTCTATTAAAGCAAAAATAAGTATAATGTAGTATGATCTTTATAGTGTATATGCAAATAAAATCCATAACAAAAGAGCTAAGAAACAGACATTGAGTATTATAAAGTTCATATATTGTATAGGAAGAATTATAATATTTGAAGGTTGTCTGTGCTAAGTCAAATATGTGTATCCCAATCCAGAAAAATAAATTAAGAAAATAAGGAGGTATAAACTATCACTATAAATAAAATGGGATTAAAATTAGTCCATGAGTACTCTCCATTGCTGCAAGAAAAGAGGAGGACCAGGAAAAAAAAGTAGTAAAGAACAGTGAGGATTTTTGCTTTTTAAAGAACAGCAAACCAGTGGATTTACACCGAACCAAATATACAATTGCACTAATGCATATCTAAAGATTCTACGTAACAAAGATCTTAGACTCTCAAAAATAAAATAAAAAAATAAAAGGATGGATGAATAAGCAATAAAGGTCATAGATTAAAGGGGACTGTCACCAAATCTGATGACCTTAGTTGGTTCCCTGGGACACCCATGGTAGAAGGAGAAGACTGGCTCTCAGGCTGTCCTCTGACCTCCACACCTACACATACACACACAAACACAAGCACAAATGATAACAGAAGCCACGTTCAGTTCCCAGCACCCACATTAGGCAGCTCACAGCTTCCTCTAAGTCCAGCTCCAGGGGATCTGATGCCCTCCTCTGGTCTCTGAGGGCACCAATGTATTTTCACAGGCACATACCCACACACAAGCACAGACTCATAATCAAAAGAATTTTTTAACTACATAAAAGATTAAAGATATATTTATCATGACAGCATTTATCACAAGAAACTCTGAGTGGCATGATTAATATCAGACAAAGCACATGAGAACAAGGAAAATTATCAGGAAAAGAGTCTTTCATTGTAATCAAGAGATTAACTCAACAAGAAGGCTTAAATAATTCTAGGTGTCTATGTACCTGTTAGGAACTGACTTGTGCCCCCCAAATTCATCGGGTGGGTGAATTCATATAATGCATTTGTGTGATTTCAATGACCAAACTATTAAGAAGATGATTAGGACTAAGTAAGATCATAGAGATTGAACACTTAAGTGTTGGCCATTATTCTGTATGGTTTGGTTTGGAAGCCTGAGCAGAATACCTAATGAAAGAATCACAAGGGTGCCATTTGCCAAACTGGCTGAATGAAGAGACTTGCATAGCTTCCTTTACAGAATAGCTATTAGTTTCACTATCTTCAGTTTCAATTAACCACAGTTATGAGCTGAAAATATTAAATGGAATTTTTCAGAAGTAAACTATGTGTCATTTGAGTGATATCATGCAATCTCATACTGCCCTACGCTGTCCTTCCCAGACAGGAGTCCCTCTGCCCAGCAGGCCTATACTGCACTTGCACCCACTACATAATCACTCCGTCACCATATTGAGTATCTTGATTATTAGATTAACTGTTGCAAATTGCATTCCTTTTAACATATTAGGTTTGTTTTCTTGACAGTGGCTCAAAATCACACGGTGGTGGTGCTAGAAGTTTAGAGATTGCCAAGGAAGGGCCATAAAATCATAAAATGCATCCTTTTAAGAGCAGCAGGTCTCAACCTGTGGGTTGCGAACTCTTTGCCAGGTTGAACACGCTTCTCCAGGGGTCACCTATCAGATACCCTGCATATCAGGTATTTACATTACAATTCATAACAATAGCAAAATGATAGTTAAGAAGTAACAATGAAATTAATTTTATTGTTAGAGGTCACTACTCAACGAGGAACTGTATTAAAGATCTGTAGCATTAGGAAGGTTGGGAACCACTATTTTAAGAGAAAAGGTTAACGTTCCCTAAAAGTATACATGGGAGTAATAAGATGGCTCAACAGGTAAAGACACTCACAGTCGTGGCTGACAACCTGAGTTCAACGCCTGGAACCTGTGCATTCACCTCCCCTCATGTGTCAGGCACTGACATAGGACCCAAGCAGGCAGTGCGCACACATAAACACAGTGTGAAGATATGTCTCAGCACTTCTGCTCTTGCGGAGGACTTATTTCATTTCCAGAACCCACGTGCCAGTTAATAACCTCTGTCCCTCCAGTTCTAGAGGCTCTTACTACATCCTTTGGCCTCTGTGGCACCAGGCACACACGTGGTACATATCCACATATCCGCAAAACCACTCACAAAAGCAAAATAAACCTTTAAAAGTTATTTTTAAAATGTATGCATGATGAAAGGAAAGCATAGTGTGTGTGTGTGTGTGTGTGTGTGTGTGTGTGTGTGTGTGTGTGCGTGTGTGTGTGTGTGTGTGTTTCTCTAAAGTTTTAGTCATTTAATAGAAATGTCTACTAAACATTAGGGACACATTGGGAGGTTATTAGTCTTGAAGACTGACACTTCTCAATAGTTAATAGAATAAGAAGTCACATGTTCTGAAAGGCAGAAAAAACTTGATCAACACCATCAACTAACTTGATGAAATGACATGGAACACACAAATCTCTCAGAACATGTCAAAGGTTCATGAACTCAATATATATACTAAGTCTAAGTAAATATAGAAGTGAGAATATACAAAGTATGTTCTCTTTCTACAAAATACTTAAACTGGAAGCCAACAAAGAGGTAGTTGGAAACATTCTTCAAATAATTGAAAATGAATTATACTTCTAAGTAGAATAACTCACAGGAAACAAGAAATAATAAGAGAAAACAGAAAATACCTGTACTGAACGAAAATTAAAAAAATATATATATATATTGTTGGGTATGGTGGCACATGTCAGCTCTCTGGAGGCAGAGGCCAGCAGTGAATTCAAGGCCAGCTCCATCCAGGCTAGCAGAGCTACACAACGAGACTCTGTGAAAAGAAAAGAGGGGTGAGGGAGAGAAAAGTGAAGGAGAATTTAGTGGAGGAATTATAATAAATGCTTAAATTTGAGAAAAGAAATCTCAAATTATCTAAGTTCCCATTTCTTTCATTTTTCTTCATTTATTGACAATAGATTCTTTTCTTATACAATACATCTTGATTACATCCTCCATCCCTCTCAGTCCTTTCCCACCTCCCATCTCTTCCAGATCCATTTCTGTCTCTCATTAGAAAAGAGCAGGATTCTAGGAGATAACAACCATACACAACAAAATAAAATATTATAAAACCAAAACCACCATACCAAAGCTGGACAAGTTAAACAGCCCAAGTAAACACAAGAATGAGAAATCTACTTGTTCATATACTCAAAAACCCCATAATATACTACACTATATTCAGAGGACCTGATGCAGACCTGTGTAGACTCAGTCCTTGCTGCTTCAGTCTCTGTCTGTTATATGAACCTTGTTCAGTTGATTCAGAGGGCCTTGTTCTCCTGATGTCCTTTGTGGGGGTCTGAGAGTAGCTTTACAAATCACTCAGACACCGATCTCAAACAGGACTGGTTTATGGAACGCACATCCCAAACCGGATGCAGTCCAGACTAGGGATCTGAACTCTGACACGCAGCTAGAATACTATAGAACTTTTTAAGCCTGAAGCCCACAAACATCTGTGCCAAGTTGTTCCACTGATCAGGATTTAGTGATAGGATATTTCCTTAGGAACACGTCTTTCTTGTATGTTTGTCCTGTTCTCACTGGTTGAGATACTCAGCTATGGCAGGGGACTCATGTTGCCTAACGTTCATGTCTTAACTTGCTAGTCCTGATGTACATGTCTCTGTCTAGTAAGATGCCAATTCCCAGGGAGCTCTTGGGAACTTAAACTTTATTCAACCCCTACTCAAAATGGAAGTTTTACTCCAAATGGCTTCTTATATTCATGCAGATGTCTTTCTTATGTTGGAGTCCATCCCAGGGGCAACTAAAAAAAGGCAAATAAACACAAAAGCTCATACGTAAGTGCACGAAGTGCTGCTGGGCAGTGGCTTCGAGTCCAACCTTATGGTGGCTAACTGTACAAAACAGTTCTAACTGACTTACTGTGCTTGGTTTCCAAGAACCCCAAAGCACAGAGCATTACAGAATATGCAATCAACTGGGGCATGAGAAAGTTTCATAGAAACAGCACATAAGAAAGTTTCCTTATAACATTAGTAACAGCAAAAAACAAGAAAAAAGAAAAAAAATAAAGCAGGCTAGACAGGCAACTGTTACCTAGGCCTTAACATCTTTCATCACTTCTGACTCTTACACTCTTTCCACTTCCCCTTCCATGGTTCACTGAGCTCTAAGGAAAGAGATTTGATGGAGATCTCCTATTTAGAACCTTGTGTTCCAATCTCTCTCTCTCTCTCTCTCTCTCTCTCTCTCTCTCTCTCTCTCCCTGTAATGTCTGTAATGTCGGGCTGTGGGTCTCTATATTTGCTCCCATCTGCTACAAGAGGAACCCTCTCTGATGATGGCTGAATAAGGTACTGATCTATGAGTGTAGCTGAATATTATTAGGACCCATTTTATTGTTACAGTTTTTTGGACCAATGTTACTTGTTTTTACCCTAGATGTCTGGGCTATCCAGTCTCTGGTTCCTGGACACCCAAACAGTGTCTGCTATTGGTTCCATCTTATGGAGTGAGAGTTAAGTCAAATTAGACACTGGTTGGCACAAGTTCTGTGCCACCGTTGCCCTAGCATATCTTGTAGACAGAACCTACTGTTGATCAAAGGTATTGAGGCTGGGTTGGTGTTTCTCTTTTTTGGAAGCCTGCAGGACACCTATCTATACCAAGGATAAGGTATAGTGATGAAGGCTCCAAATAGGCTCTAGCTCAGCTTCTCCATATTCAGTGAGTTTCAATGAGTTGAGTAGATGTCGTCTTCAGCAATAGGACCTTGCAGTCAGTTTGCATAGAACAACCCATTGTCTTAGCAACAGCCTGAGTTGTTTCAAGATTGCCATGGGACCCCCTTGGCCAACAACTTAATTGAATGCAACCCAGTTCCAGTTCTGTTTGGTGACAAGATATGACCAGTTGGGACTCCATCAACTCCATTATTAGAAGACCTCATTAGGACCACCTTCATGTGTTTTGTGGATTTTCTACTACACTAGTTTCCCATAGCATCTTTCAAATGCCCCCAATTCTAGCTATCTGTCCCTGCATTCTCTCCTTCAATCCTATCTCTCCTTCCCCAACTGATCCTCTGATTTGTGTCCTATTCAGCACCAGTCCACCCATAAAATCCATTCTATTTCTCCCTCCCAAGGAGATTCATCCATATGTCCCCATAGTTCCTCCCTCTATATCTAATCTGAGTCTATGGATTGTTACTTGTTTATAATTTATTTAACAGCTAATATCCACATAAAAGAGAATACCTAACATATTAGTCTATCTGAGTCTATGTTCCCTCACTCAGGATGGTCTTTTCCTAGCTCCTTTGCCTGCAAATTTCATGTCATTTTTTATTAAGAAAATCTTTTTATTAAAGGAAATAAAAAGTAAGCAGAAGAAAAGGGTCTGTAACACTCAACAGCATTGAAATCATAAAAATGAAAACTCAACATTCAGGAAAATATATTCTAGGAGGAAAATTATAAGAACAACGCGTCTGTAGGTAGATTAAATAGGATAACAAAAGGAAAAGAAGTCATTTGTACTGAAATTTAAAAGGGACAACACTAGAGCTTTGCTGATATTTCAAAGAAATTCCTGAAGAGTTTAGAACATAGATGGTGGGCAGATTTCACTCACAGGAAACAAGGAACAATACTATTTTGTATGTTTGTTATTTTGAGACAGGGTTTCTCTGTGTAGCCCTGGCTGTCCTGGAACTTTTTCTGTAGATCAGGCTGGCCTTGAACTCACAGAGATCACCTGCCTCTCCCTCTAGAATACTGGGATTAAACATATGTGCCACCATGCCCAGAAGCAATGTGTAGGAAACAATATTATAATCATACCAATACTCATAACAAGAAGTATGTGGCCTGCAGTGAAAAGTGCTTGCCACCAAGCCTGACTGCCTGAGTTCAATCCTCCAGACCCTCAGAGGGAACCCACTTCCACATGCATGTCCATGTGCCTGCCCTGGCATGCATGTGGCTACCTCCATCCTACTCAGAAAATAAAGTAAAATGCAATTTTCAAACCTTTAAAGAAGCAATCAATTCCTCATTATATACCCAGAAGTCTCCAGTGCCATTTATGTATGTATATTCACTTAATTATCATAATCCTAATTATGTAGAAGAAATGAGAATTGTATTGACTTGAGGAAATGGCCATGACTGAGATAAGCTAAAGGTTGAAAGGTCCCCAGTGATGAAGTTATTCACACCAGGTGTCACTGACCAATACTGTCAATGATTCAGGATTCGGCCAGTTTAAATAGACTCTTCAGCTATCTCAACAAACACTTACTGAATATCCACTCTATTCTAGGTTCTGGGATCATAGAGATGAGTGAATTTGTCTTGAAAAATGTATACACAATCTACACTGATATCATTGGAGTTATACTCCTTGCCCTTAGAACTTTATAATCTAGTTAGTTGTGTACGGATGTGTGTGTATATAAATCAATCCAAAAGCAACAAAGAGTGGGCTAAAATCATGACTTAAACTGAGCATTTGGCTCTTCTTCTCTAGAATACACATCTATGGATTGAATCACAGATGGAAAGCATTTTAAACATTCTTCTATACAAACTTTTTCTCATTTTCTCTAAAAAAATGCAGTATAGCAACTATTTACATAATACTTGCATAACTGTGTCAAGTATTATAATTACTTAGAAATGACTTAGGGCATTTGAGGTTATGTAGATTATATTACAATATAACATTTTATATAAAGGACTTGAACATGAACTGTGCTATCCACACCTCCTGGAGCCAATCTAATGATACCAAGGGACAATCAAGTGACAGTCCCAGGTAGCAGATTTGTGACATTGTTTCATGGAGGAAATGACCTCAGTTTTCAAAGAGCCATGTTTTCATAAGTGAGGGAAGAAGAGAGGGTACACCGGCTAGTGGTAACAGGAGAAAAACTCAAGTATGAATAACTGCACAAAGGTTGACTATGGACAGGGAACACTAAATATAGCTAGAGATGAAGCCAAACTGCAAACTAGGTAAGAAGAAGTACACAAAGCTGCAGCACAAAAATTATCTAATTTATTATATTTTACTTATGTAGATAGTGGGAGGGCCGAAATATCAGAGCTATTGCATGAGATGCCCCAAACAATATAAGAGAAGGGTTCAAAACTCATTTGATATGCAGGTAATCTGTTAGAACACAAAATGTCAGAGGGGGAAAAAAAGAATTAGACTTTATCTGATTCACCCTTGTTCATTTTTTAAAGCCGAAAGCTTACTTCAGCAGTTAATAAACATTGACTGCTGCTTCCACCAACGATCAGCACATCGCACTAGAAACAGCCATCTCATGCAAGGAATAGCAGGATTGTGGCTACTCCTGTGGGCCAACGAAGCGCCTGCTGTGTTCAAATCACAAGTTGTCAGTTCTTCGGTGTGTGCCCATAGAATTTTCCCACTGCGAATTATCAGCAAATTAGTAAATGTTCTCCTTGACAGGCGCACACAGCCCAGGGGTACATCCTTACCTTTGTGCTTGGCTCAGATCACCTCAGTGCAAAGCCCCTCTACTCTCCTGGACCCTTCTAATAACCCTGACTGCCAATTAAACAGCTCCTCTCTCTGGAGCTAAATTTGGACATAGGCATCAAGTTTATGCCAGATGAGCCTAATTAACTCTTTTGCACAGACATGAAGTTATCAGTCCTAAAATGGAAGAAGAAGAAGAAGAAAAGAGAATAAAATACCCAGGAGTGGATCTGAAATGGCTCCTGTCTCTATTGAACATTCATAAGACCCCCGCTGAAAGAACGTTCTACCATAAATTGAAGGTCTACATTAACAACAGGAAACAGTCGGCAGCCACCTGCTCAGCACCGGCACCCCACATTCTAAAGTCATTTGTCGGCACCTAGTGGCCAGAGAGAAGTGAGTTCAAGGAAGACATTTTCCTTAATTGTCTGCAAGGGTACCCTGTCAGAACTGGAAATACAGGCAAACAGCAGCAAGCCAGGCCTGTTACCTGGGTGCCGGGGAACTGAACTGGGGTCTCAATGCTTGCACAACAAGTGTTTTTAGCCACTGTGCAATCTTCTAAGTTTTTTTTAAAAAAACAACTTACATTAATAGCATTAATTGATGCAAAAAATATAATTTGAAAGTATTCTCTATTTGTTATAGTATGCATAGCGAAATTTAAACAGCTTTACATTTTTTTCGTTTTGAAGATTCACCTTCCTATTCCCACCACAATCACACAGCGAGACAGGAAAGACATGTTGATGGATAAGCAAACATCAAAACAATATAGCATATGTCTGAGGCATTTCTAGTCAGAGACTGCAAAGGTGTTTGAAGATGTATGCTTTCAGATAGCAATTCTCTCTCGCAACATTTTAATGAAAGGTTTTTTCCCTTCCCATTTTCTGTTCAGACCTTCCCCTGACCAGGCAATACAGAAGCTCTGAGCAATTCAATGAGGCTGGTATAGAAACACTGAACATGGGCAGCTTTCTTAGTTCACCCTGGGGTGCGATTTATCAGTGTCCTATAACTTACTGAGAAACTTACACTTAACAAGTTTTCGATTATTTATCGAATTTCAGTGGATGTCCAATATTTCACTGGGCAATCCCATCTGGAGTGGAACAAAAGACCTGCCAATAATAATAATAATAATAATAATAATAATAATAATAACAATAATAATAAAAAACATTAGGTTGGCTCCTAGAAGAAGAATCAATCACTTTTATGGGTCAAAATGATGTTTGTAGGGTAGCAAAATTAAATGGAAAAGCAAAGTCACCACATCCTGAGTATCCAAATACTTGACATACATCTGATGCTTTGTCTTTGAGAAAGCACTTAGTGTTTATTATACTCATATTGACTTCAGAGTTCCAAGGCTCAGGGATGCTATCACTATGTGCCATATGGAGCCAAACAGAAAGGCCAGGACTAAATCCTATTGTCTCTGTAACTCTGGTACCTATGGTATCTCAGAATCTACACAGGAAGAAAGAGTCCACGTGGACTTTACTAAAGACATAGAGCCCATACCTATGGATGAGTATTGTGGTCTAAGGCCAGGAAATCAAACGATGCACCCTCATACCCATTGCATACTTTCAGACTATAGTATCCAGTTTGAGTTTTAAACTGAAAGTGTTTGTTTTGTCTCCCAAGTACTTTTTTCTTGTTTAACCAACACATCTCTGCCACTAATCTTTGCAGCCCACTTACATCACAGAAAGTTTTTTAACAGAAGCTCAGGACAATACAAATTTGTTTGAAGTGGAATTCATGTTGTCCTAGACCTTTATGGTTCACATCTGGAAGATGTTCTTAATTAACAATTCTCCTCCCTGGTAAGCACTCAGGATGGCTTTTTAAACTGTAGAGTAGTGACAGCTGGTGTTCACAGTGTATATTGCACCTTTGGTCTACACTTCTGGTGATAATGAAAACTCACGAAAGAGCTTAATCCTACTGAACTTCCAAACTGCCCGTAGACTCCTATTCTGTGCGTGACTTCCTTGCTTTGCTGGATGGAGTCTAAAGGAGAGAAGAAATTCTTCTTTCTTTAAGTTGCTTTTGTCAGGTGCTTTGCCACATCAATGAGCAACTAGCAGAATGGATATTACCTCTAGATACACGCAGCCAGAAGCCATCTCCTAGGCAATCCTAGATCTCGGCACAATGGTAATATTAACCATTATAAGCAGAGATGTAACGGTTAATGGGACAATCTAATGTGACAGTTAAAGCCTAGTTTTAGATTTGTAAGTCACAAACTAAAACTTCTCTTCAGTGTGTATCAACAGTATAAAATCCACTGTGATTTATTTATGACACTCATGCCATCTCTCCAAAACAGACTAGAAAATACAAGGTGCTTTCTTCCAGGTCAACTGTGGATTTTCTAAAAGAAGCTAAAGTGTGTGCTGTCTCAATGTGTTAAGTACGAAAGAGCTACTGGAAGCTTCTATGTCGGTAGCGTTAAAGATGTATTTCCAAGAGCCGAGTTCTATGATTGGGACAAATGAAAAAAATCGTGTTAGATTTTTCTTTTAAAATTCTTACTATTGTCATCCTTATTTTATTGGAGTCAAATAAAAGTTCAATAAAACTTTTCATTAAAATAACACAGAATGCTTTCTCTGAGTTCCTAATATGTTTTAGATCTGCTTAGTTGAGCATAAATTCTGTCTTTTGTCTTTCCGATTTGTTAAGACTACTGTCTTCACCACGTAATGGTGGAGCATTCAGTGGTGCCTTAGTTTGCATAAGTGTGCACCCTTCATTATTGAGAATTGGTGTTCTCTCGAAGAAAAGGAGACCATATGTTGATCAGAAGGCATTGATACAAACAGCTGCAAGGGAAGGTGAAAAAGAAAGCCTCACAGATTGCATATTAGTGTCTGGATTATCTCATCATCTGGGACTTTGATCAACCTTTAGAGTCCCATGAATCCATGGTAAGATTCACCCTTACCACAGATGAACAAGAACAAACTGGACTAACACTTGAGAGACAGCTGTTCACCTCCCTCTCCTCTCCTCTCCCCTCCCCTCCCCTCCCCTCCCCTCCCCTCCCCTCCTCTGTTTTGTTCTCATAGACAGAATGGAAAGTTTGAAACCACTCAAACCCAAGTTCAAATCTCAGATTCCTCAATGCACTTAGCTCTGTGACATCTGGCAGTTCACCCTGTATCTGAGACTCAATAAATTTCTTTGTGAAATGGAGGAATCCCCGCCTACTTAGCAGAGTCAGGGACGATAGATGTGGGGGTAACTGTGACACCCAGAAACAGAATCAGAGCACATCTGTGATTAATGATAGCTGCCATCATGGCTTCATCTGTTCAGCTTTTAGTACATGTCTATTGACCACCTGTGGCAGGACTCTAGTCAAGTCCAGGAAACAGTGAGGAAACACAAACATTTCTGTCTTTGGGGAGGGGAGGTATGCTTTTTCCTTTGAACTGCACAGTAACTAAAACTTCATCTCCCACTACTCGCTAGAAGTCCTTCGGCAAGGTCACACTCTGTCCTAGTGTTCAAATAAGACTTTTACAGCCTTGCTTGGTTTTGTTTCATGTGTATAAGTGCTTGTATGCACGTATGTAAGTGTACCACATGCATGCCTACTAGCCCTGGAGTTCACCAGGGGTCATCAGATCTCCTGGAACTGGAGTTTACAGACAATTGTAAGATGCTATGTAGGCGCTGGGAACCAAAGCAAGAGCAGAAAGTGCTTTTAACATCTGGGCCATCTCTCCAACCCCTAAGTAAGACTCTTATTCCACAATGAAATGTCTGTGTTCCACACATTGTATGGTTACCTTTCCCTCCCCTCTCTTTCTGTGCTTGTCCCTCTGTGTCAGTCTGTCTGTCTGTCTCCTTCTAGGGAGTCTCTGTTGTTAATTTTCTTTCTTGCTTTCTTCTGCTAATATTGCCTAGAGTCCTAACCTTTGCTCCTTTCCGTTCACACTTCCCATTGCCAGTCTACAGTGGTGTTGTAAGTATGGACTCTTTAAATAGTCTGAAGAAATGTGGGTCTTCTCCTTAGAGGGAAAAATAGATGTCCTTAAAATTATACAAAAGCCCACACATGAATTTCAGAAGTTGCATAGTTCTTGTTTCTATTTCCAAAGCCTCTCATTTTTCACAGGATTAAGGGAGTCGTACAGCTTACATGTGTCTCAGTGACCCTCAAATTCTCGTCGTCCAGATAATCCATGATTCCAATAAGCCTGCTTGCAAGCAACTAGCTGGACAATTACACATGAAGGCCCGTCAAGCTTCTTGCAACCCATATCAGCTCATTGTCCCCCCTCTACATCCACTCTCCTGAGAGACAGCATCCTATCTTTAAGCCAAACAGACCTAGATTTGCATCCAGCATGGACACTTCAGTAATAAGCTTAGCCTTTTTGTGTTTTAATTTTTCCACATAACAGAATAACAATATCATCGGTCCACACATGGTTATCAGGGATTTTTTTTTAAAGTGCTGGGTAAGCACCCAAGAATGTGCTACAGATCAGATATTCCACAAGTATTAATATAGCTGATTCTCAGTATCAATAAAAGTAACTACATTCCCCAAGTATCTTAATCCAAAAATTTAGAGTATTTTCTGTATTAAAGCCAAAGGATTTTTCTGAGATACAAATCTGGTAAGGTCCTAATGCTCCTTAAGTCTGCTCACTTGTGTCTCTTTGCTTTCAGCACTGTGTCTAACTTAGCATTGCACTTAAGGTCTATTACAGGCTATGCCTTTGCAATTCCCTTTATGGTTCTACATCTCTCAAACTGCCCATAGTGTTTGGGATTCTAATGTGGTATTGTGTATAATGACGTCTACTCTGTATATCTTATTGGTATTTAAACTAACACCTACCCATCTTTTCAAAGCTCAGTTCAAGGACCACCTCCGCTATGACATGACAGCCAGCCTCCTGGGGTGGTGTTGGTCACTGCCCCTTTTCCCCTGTCTGTGATTTCCTGCTACAGCAAAGAATTCTAATATTATTATGTTAGAAAAAAAGCTTACAATCATTAGTAAGAAATTCTTTTATATAACAAGGGAGACAGGGTAAGTGTGTGCATTACAGCTCTGATGGGAAACGTATCTTGGCAGTCAGGAGTCAAGGAATACAACAAAATCACACAGCACCACAAACCTCACACAAGAGATTTATTGGGAGGGAAGAACTCAGAAGGGTGGATACCACTACTTGGGAGAGGAACAGCAGAGAATTGGGTTTATACCTCCTGAGTTAGTGTGACTAGCCCTAAACATCGCAATGGCTAGGCCACTTCCTAACTCTACATGGCTAACACACACTCCCTTCCAATATTCCTGAATTATTACTTACTAAAAATCTATATTTTATCTTTCCTGCCCTGGACCTTGCTGAACAACCCTCCTGGGGCCGCTTACCCCTGCGCCTACAGGTCAGCAGTTTCTCCCTCCTACACCTTTTCCCACGTAGTCGGTCTCCTACACCCTCCTCATGGTGGAATCCCTCTTCTTGTCTCCTTGCTCCCTTCCCAGGAAGTCCCACCTCTATCTCCCTGCCCAGCCATTGGCTGCCGGTAACTTTATTGACCAGTAAAAACCAACTGGGGACAGGCTTCCTTTAGTCCATAAGTCCAAACAGGAAAGACAATCCCCACCTCTTCCTTGATTCTTCTGCTCTACAGATACTCTTTCTCTGAGAAGGCAGTTCTCCTTCAACTGCAAGTCTCAGCTTAAACCTGAAGATTGCTGTGATTGATAAAGTCATAAATGTTCAGTATTAAAAAGCAGCTACTCCCAGAAGCAGTGGCTTATACTGTCAGTAGTATACAGAACCATTTGCAAAAGGCACAGATCTACTGTGTTCTCCTCAGTGATCTGAGGAGTTCTGCTAATTCTTGAGGGACCTTGACTTAGGCCAAACCAGGATTTGTGGCTTTCATGCAGAATAGAATGTCAAGGCTAGCCAGTATGACACAGAGTCAAGGACTCATAAATACATTTTAATATAGACTTGGAGCATAAGGGTTAAGAAAAAGGGAGAGAATCAGAAAAAAAGACACGCCCAGAGCAAGGATGTGAGCTTCGCAAAGATGAATCACACTTCACTATCTTTACAGTCATCATATGACCTTCAGTGAGTTAGAAGGTTGTTGAAGACTAATTGAGATTACACAGATGCAGGAAGAGAGGACATCTGACTGCAAAGATAATAGTCTTGTTTGAGACGCCTCCCTCTCAAAAACTATGGAAAGGAACAAGGCCTTATGCAGAGTCAAATATATTCAGGCCTTAAGCTTGGGTCATTACGATTTTTAAATTAAATATCCATATGTAAAAGTAATATTTCTCTGTATGTTGATAACCTTTATAGCAAATACTGTAAACAGTGCTGGAATTCTTGCTTTTCAGCTGGCAAAACGTTTCCATCAAACTCCAGAGGGCAAGGATCCTTTTCTTCTCATGTATCCATATTTTCCCTGCCTTTCTCTCCTGCCCCAAAGCAATATACCACTATTAGAAGGCTGAGGCTGAAGGCTCTTCAGTTCAAAACCAGCCTGAGCAACACTGTGAGATAAGAAAGACAAAGGAAGGAAGGGAGGGAGGGAGGAAGGGAGGGAGGGAGGGAGGGAGGGAGGGAGGAAGGAAGGAAGGAAGGGGAGATGAAGGGGAGGAGAAAGGAAATGGGGGGGAAAAGAGAAAGAAAAAAGGAACAATAATAATGACAATTTGATATAAAATATTTGCCAGGGCTGGGGGAGGGGTTATCCAGGAGGGCCTCCACCTGATCAGAGGAGAAGGGGAGGGGGAAGGATTATGGGAGGGGGTAAATGGGAGGGGGACAGTGAGTGGGATATAAAATGAATAAGTAAAAAATAAAATTAAAAAAAAAACAAAAGAAAGTTTTTCTTTCCACCCTAGGATTGACAAGTTGTATCTTACTATAGAAATAGACATGAAACCCGGGGAAGCTGTAGAGGGAACAATGTCCTCATAAGGGTGTAGCTTTTCAACACACCAGATGCTGTTCCTTAGGAAGATCATAGACTCCCCTTCCCTGGAAAATTTTAGCTAACATATTCTGTTTTTCCTGGGATTGAATATTGATTTATCTGGTTGGCTGCAAGGGTACCAGATATTAGAAATTTGTCACACTTATTTATTGGAACATTACTTATCATAGTAACTGGACATGGATGAAAGCTCTATGTTGTCAACACCTATGATGAGTTATTAAATAAAATTGAATATGATTGCCTGAAAAAAGGCTTCATCTACCTAACAACAAACCTACTTTTGAGAAATTATAATTCTAGGTGCTGATCAACTAATTTAAACCCGTGTCTATGGAAAACCTGCACACAAATCTTTTAAAAACCTGTATTGAGAGCATCAAAAATTGTAAGAAAAACTCAAAGATTCTTTAATACAGGAAAGATAAAAAAAAAAAAAAACATAGGCAAGCACTCATACATTGTAATACTATTACTATTCAGGCACTGAACAAAAAGGACAAGAATGAGCTATCAAAGCACATAAAAACAAGGATGCTGACTGGAAATAATTTTAACAAATGTGACATAGGCTAAGAGTGGTGAGGTGGAAGTGGGTGAGTGGGTGGAGGAGCAGCCTCATAGCGGCAAAGGGGAGGGGAGACGGGGTGGGATGGGGGGGTTGTAGAGGGGTAACCAGAAAGGAGATATCATTTGAAATGTAAATGAATAAAATGATTAATAAAAAAAAAGTCAAAAACATACAATGGGCAAAGAGATGATGGGTATTGATGATCAAGGATGATGAAGGGGCTTAATAGATAAAGCAAAGGATATTTTTAATAGCAAAACTATTCCATATGACATTTTAATAAAGTATACATGACACTGTGTATATATTTGTCAAAACCACAAACAAAGATATTTAAGGAAGTCTTAGGAGCTCAATGAATATGCAGATAAATAACAATGATTTAATAACAATAACAACAAGCAAGAAGAAGAAAGAAAGACAATTAATTCACAGTATTTTAAATTTGTTATACAACCTCATTTTAAGAGAGTGGCGTTGCTGAACTGAGTATCTTTAGATATAAATGTAGTGCGTAAGACTAAAGACAAAAGAACTACCTAAAACCATTGCACATTAGTTGGCAAATCTGACTCCCACAGGCTTACCTGATCATATAAACCCACTATGCCAGTATAGTGAATGTAGTTTAACAGTTCTGAACTCGCCTTACATGTACACTAGAAGTTGAGCAAATGGAGAGCAAGTGGGGAGGTCAAGCCTCTCACACTGGCTAAAGAAGATAACTGTGTCTCCTTAGGAATGTGGTTGATAATAAGACTGGGATAGACATAAATATAAGAAGATTCTGGAGTATCTAAATGCCAGAAATTTTAAAACAATCTCAAGAAATAATGACAAACAAAAATATTGATGAGTACCAAAAACAAAGAAACAAACAAAACCTATGGGGTTATGTCAAAAAGCATAGATACCAACTAAAAGAAACCAAAACTGGATCAATATGAAAAACAAAATTAAAAAGAATTTTAAATTTCTATGAATCCACCATAATATAACTAACTGAATGCACAGACAAATGGAAGTAGACAATTCTTCCACAAGACCTCCAGCTGATTAATGAAGACTCTGTGCTCAAACAGGTGAATGGCCACCCACACCTACGAGCTGGGCCTTACTACTCCTTCAACATTCCTAAAAGAGTAACTTCACAGTGGAGAAGCAGGGTTTTACCTCGGCACGCTGATAATCAGTGATAAATCATTTTGACAGTAAGGACCCTTGATGTGATTAACAAGTACATTTTATATCATTAAGCCCCAAACACTTTTACTTCAGCCAATACACGAGAAAAACAGCAAGTTCCAACTCAGAGACATTCAACAAAATGCCTGATGAGTACTTTCTCAAACTGCTGAGGTCACTGTATTGTCCTTCGTAGGCTCAGGTTTTGGAACACTTGATCGAAAGCTGATATCGGGGTGTTTTTGTTTGTTTGTTTTGAGGGGGCGAGTTAGAAAGTAGGGCATTGCTAGAGGAAGTATGTTACTGGGGCGGAAGGGGACCGCTTTGGAGTTTTAAAAGCCACCTGCTATCCCCAGTGAGCTCTTAGCTTTCTCCTTATGGTTCAAGACACGAACCCTCAGGGCTTCCGCCTCAGCTTCTACATTTACTAGTTGTTGTCCATCACCCCATCCCGCAGTTTTGGAGTCTTAGAATGGTAAGCCCAAATAAACAATTCCTTCTATAAGTTACTTTGCCCATTGTGTTTAATCACCACAACAGAAACGTCATTAATACAGTTATCAAAATCAAACAAACTTCAGAATTAATTATGAGGTTCTTTTTAAAATACATTAGATAAACTATATGCTATTATTGATAGATACATTATGTAAAGTATGTATGTTTACCAAGCTCTTAAGAGTCTGACGCAGTCGCAGAAAAGGGACCAAAAAAAAAAAAAAAACTGTCCTCACAAACAACAGTTCTTGACAAACAGTTGTCATGCAAACAACAGAAGACAGAATTTTCTGAAAGCTGGAGGAAAGTCTTAGGGAGGATAGAGAATCTGTTGAAGGGAGATGGAGAGTCGGCTTAGCAGTTAAGAACACAAGCTCAGAGGATCCAGCTTCAACTCCCAGCGCCCACGTGGCAGCTCACAACCATCCATAACTCCAGTCCCAGTAGAACCAACACTTTCTTCTGCACATATAAACATGCATGCAAAAAAAATATACAAAAAAATAATTTTTAAAATTTAAAAACAACAACAATCTGTCAAAGGTACCAAAGAGTCAATGAAGAAAAGATTCAG
Organism: Uromys caudimaculatus; assembly: GCA_028551405.1. NCBI lineage: Eukaryota > Metazoa > Chordata > Mammalia > Rodentia > Muridae > Uromys > Uromys caudimaculatus. The sequence goes on from CM052701.1 coordinate 115,951,144, forward strand.
CAAAAACTGGTACTGAGTCCTGTAAGTATTCCCAACTTGGTCCCACCCCGCCTTGATCCACCCACGAGTTTACCCAATGAAAAAATAGCTCACCTTCTGGAGCCTTGTGATCATCCTCTCGAAGATCGACCGACGCATCGATGCGCTCGGAGGCAACTCCTCAGGCCTGGGCGTCAACCCCGCTGCTGCCTGGACCGCGATAGCCGCCATTTTGACAGTGGACGGGGCGAGGGCTTGGGCGCTCAGGCCGCGCGGTGACTGGTACGGATGGTTCCTACCCGCGGTGACCGTCTCCCTGCTGTCGGTATTGCCCCCGTCGACCCACCTCTGCCCTGGGCTCTTCCGCTCGCTCCCCACTCAGCTCCGCCCGAGCCTGCGCTCGGAGCGCAGACCTGCTGGGTTCGGCCGGGCCCGAGTGCCTGCGCCCCGAGTGTTCCCACGGGTTCCCGGGGACTCGGGGCCCGAGGCCAGGTTTTGGGGAGGGACACGCTGATACTCCCTGGCCTGAGCCTCTGTCCGTACAGCTTGGTCTGTCACTAGCCTGTTTTGTTTTTGCTCTCTCCCAGGGACACTTTGCAGAGGGGAAGAATTTGCGTCCGCCTTCTTCACTAGAAATGGCCCATGTAAGTCACTCTTAGAATAAACTTGTTAGGAAATGGAGGGACGAATTTATGATGACGTTGGCATAATGGTCGCCTTAAGGTATCAGCCGTGTCGGGAGCAGAGGGTGTGAAATTAAGCTTTTATGCTTTGAAATTAGTTTAGCACATTCTATTACATTCTGGTGCGTTTGTTTCTCCAATTTAATATTTTCATATTTTATATGCATATAATCTAATTCAATGTAGGCATCCTTTCAACAATTCTAAAAGTGATTTCAGTAAATATTTAGAATGTTTTAAGCCCTTTACAAAAGAAAAAGCCTTCGGTTAAGCTGAGGTTTTGAAGTTAGTAGTATAGTAAGTGACTTTACAATTTCTGCAAAAGTTCTTATTCACACTCACAGACTTGACTGTAAGTGCCCCAATACTATGCACATCCTACCTTAGATAGTTCATGGGTAAAGGACATAAGAAATATGAAGACTTTTATTAGAAATAACACATAATAGGGGCAGGAAAGAGGGCTAAACTGTTAGGACCACAGGCTGCTGCTGTTGTCAAGGATCCAAGCTGGATTCCTAACACCCACAAGACTGGTCACAACCTTCTGTAACTGCAGTTCTGGGGGACCAGTGCCCTCTTTGGGCCACATCAGACCCCTTGTACACATACATAGTCGCAGACAAACACTTTTTAAGTAGCACATAACAGTTTTTTGAAAGCTTGAAGTAGGTATCATGAGAGATCCATGCATAAGAGGAAATTGGAGTTTGAGATCATCTAATAGGAAAAGTGTTTACCTTGAGTTTTGAGAGATGAGTGGAATTTAGATCATCAAAGGTTTAAATTAGAAGATCAGGCGTTATACACAAGCAACAGACAAACAAACAAAAATAAAACACTTTTCCCCCCGAGTTGTTTAAATATTAGGGTGTCATTTCTGCCCATCTGAATGTAAGATATGCAAGGGACCTAATATAGGAGGTGAAGTTGGATTGGGAGATAAAGGAATATTCAGGAATCTTGAATGCTGTACTCAGTAATTTAACTTCATTCAAGTTGTAATTTAACGGGAGCTGTAGTAGAAAAATTAATATGGCAGCAGTTAGTTGAGGCGGCATTCCTATCGTGAAGTGTTTGAAGGTATGACAATAGAGACAAGTCCTAAGAGGAGACTACCAGTATGAGCCGAGTTCTAAGGTGAATTTTTATCAACCTGCCCTGCAGGGGCGTGATATGAAGAGGCCTATGATACTCTAAAGGGAGGGAGGTTAGGTGAAATAGAACATAATGCCGATATTTGTGCTTTGTTTTAAATGAATAAAGTAGGATGAATTTCTCAAAAGATAACAATTCTCTGTTAGAATGATGTTAATACTAAATACATTTAAATTTTACCATTCAGATGTTAAACATAAGGGTTTTGTGTTGTCTTATATGTTTTGTAAATTCTGGGCAGATATTAGTAGTGAAATATACATATACAATTTATTTAACATCCTGAGTTTAAAAAAAAAAAAATGCCCATATTTAGCATCAAGACAAACTGAATTTGCCAGTCTTCTGGATACACCTATTTCAAACTTTAGCCCCTTTTTCCTGAAACTCAAAAACTTTCAATAAAATTTCCCAAGTTACATGATTCTCGGTGAAGGCACAAGTCTGCTTTCCTGTAAAGTCAGAAGATACTGCAGCTGAGTTAGTGTGCTCAGATGGCATCAGTTATTCACAAATGGCTGTAACTGAAGACCCCTTCTTTCATGTGGAAGATATATTTCAGTGTGTCTAAGCTCTGAAACATGGACTTTCATAACTCTGTGTAGTAACTCACTCCTGATAATCCAGGCCAGGTGATATCAGGATTGTTTGAATGTAAGTGGCCAGCTGTCAAAAAAGCTAAGCAAATAGGCTAATGCTGATGTAATGGTGTGAGAGCAGTCGTAGGCAGTGTGTAAGTGAATGACTATGCCTGTTACAGTTTCCATCTGGGAAATCACCAGACAACTTCTACATTAAATATTCTAACCTAAGTATTCTGCTAGAATCTGTCCATGCATGGAGAGTGTCCATGAATATTTACATATTCAACAATGTAACTCAGTCAGGGAAAGAAATGTAAGATCAGAAACTACACTACAAAGATATGCCAAACTTAAGGAAAGTGGTCATTGCCACCAAACTAAGAGGAAATACTAGTGTGGGGGTTGATTAGCACGGTCTGCAGCAGGAAAGAAAAATAAAGGATTGAAAAGAAAACATTTAGGTCCAAGGATAAATTCTCAAGTCTTTGGTTTAAGGATCTTACTAGTTGTTCTACATTTAATATTTATTAAATAAGGTAGTATTTATAGATTCACTTTGTAACCTTTATTGAAAAAAACCACACTTTTATCCCAAAATAATGTTTGCTCTAATATTTGTATTGTGGCCTAAGGTGAATCTGAAGGAAAGAGTTTATCTGGGAGTGAGAGAGTGATTACAGGAACTGTGGCGAGCCAAGTGGGGCCATAGGCAACCCAGGGAAAGCCAAGGGTTTTTTTAATTTAAAATACAGATGGTTGCATAATTTGTTGGATTGCTTTTTGCCCTGTGGATCAACACCAGGTAGCATCAATAACAGGCAGTTATTGGCTAGACATCCCAAAAAGTGTTTGGTTAGTTTGCAGAAGCAAAGCTAATCAAGAAGCAAAACTACAGTGGCCTTTGTGTGAGGTTGTGGTTTGGGCAGTCTTTCTGTGAGAGTTGATTTAATATTCTCAGAGACCTCCCTACACCTCAGCATGGCCTCCTTAGTAGGGTTTGGCATACATGGCCTCCCTTTTGATTCTGACAACTATCAGGAGTGTTTTGGTTTTAATTGTAAGTGCATATATTGTTTGTCACATAGTAGGTATTCCACAGAGATAGTAAAGTAGTATGTGTTTTTTTAAAAGTTGTAACACAGTGGGATGAATTAACTTACTGCATAAACATGAGAACCACCCATGTAGAAGTCCAGGTACGGCTGCATGTGCCGAGTCTTGACCACCACAGGATCTCCAGGCTCAGTGAGAGACTGTCTACAGCAATAAGGTAGAAAGCGATAGAACAGGGCTCCTGCTGTTCTCCTCTGGCCTTCTGGGTGTACCCAAGCACACCTGTGCATCATCATACACATACATGCACATACACCACATACATGTGGGCACACACATACAAAGATAAAGCACAATATGAGGGTTTGTTAGAATGTATTATTTATAGCCAAAATGTCAATTTCTCTGTTACTATTAGGTGCTCTGTAACAGAACCAGACTGGTGTCCTATCTCCCAGGATTTTGTTCTTTAGTGAAAAGAGTTATCAATCCAAGAGCCTTTTCAACTGCGGGATCTTCAGGTTCTGACGAGTCTCATGTGGCTACTGCACCTCCAGATATATGTAAGTAAAAGATTGATTGCTTTTAATGTGTGTGTGTGTGTGTGTGTGTGTGTGTGTGTGTATACACACACATTTGTTTCAAAACTTTATGTGATGCTTTCTCTAATAGTTTTTCTTGGAGTTTTATATTTTTTTTTAACTTTTGTTCCATTGAAAATAAAGTTCTGCCTAGATATATCAGAAAGATAAAATATTACAAAAAATACATTAAAACAATGTTCCTTACAGGATTATATGCCAGTAAACATACTATAATTGAAATATTATGAGTTAAAAGTCTATTTGATATACTTAATCTCCAGAATATCATAGTTTGGTACACAGTGTACTATGTATTTCCTATAGGTATCACATGACTAAGAACTACAGCTCACTACCTAATGACAAGAGAGAGATCATTGTATAGTCTGTTGCTACCTGAAGAAAAATGTCAAAATTCAGTGTTAAGTGCATGTTGTATACATACTGTATAAAGCTAAAAAATACTAAACGGAGCCATTGGAAGTCCAGTACTATCTACACTTGGCTCCAAAACTTCTGGGTGTTTTGTTTTGTGTTGTTTTTGTTTTAAGATTTTATTTTTATTTTTAATTATGTGTATGGAAGTAAGTCTGGGGGGGGGGTGCATGTGAGTGCAGGTACTTGCTGAGGCCAGAAGAGTGTTCAGTCCCCTAGAACTGGAGTTACAGGCAGTTGTGGGCTGCCCCACTTGAGTGCAGGCACTGAACTTAGCACTTTTTAAGATCAGTATGCAATCTTTTTTTTTTTTTTTTTGGTTTTTTTTTTTTTTTGGTTTTTTTTTTTTTTTGAGACAGGGTTTCTCTGTGTAGCCCTGGCTGTCCTGGAACTCACTCTGTAGACCAGGCTGGCCTCGAACTCAGAAATCCACCTGCCTCTGCCTCCCAAGTGCTGGGATTAAAGGCATGCGCCACCACTGCCCGGCTCAGTATGCACTCTTAATTACAGAATCATCTTACCAGTCCTAAAACCGATTTCATGAATTTAGTTTCTTTCTGTCATCTGACATTCACAGTCTTCCTGAACCAGGTCTCTTGCTTCCATAAACTATGTTGCTAATTACAGTTCTTTGCTAAATCTTGTCAATGAAGCAAGCATTTTGTATGTTTATTATGTATTTGTTGAATAATTTTCCTGCCATCTTCAGTGCCTCTTTTAATCTGTTACTTGCAACACTATCATACTAATCTTTCTAAGGTATTTTAATTATGTTGCTTTCTTGATAAATATTCTTTATTATTTCTCTCAGCAGCAGTTTCTAAATTATGAGTCATTGTCCAAGGTTGTTTAAAGAGGATGGGTAGTGGTTAGAAAGTTTTTAAAAATTATACATTGCAATGTAATTCATGCTAAAAAACCAAAGGCTTTTAGAAGCTTAACCTGATGTGTCCCAAAAGTATTAAACATAGAATTCTTGTTCCTTCAGAACTTACTGTGGTTTAAGATCACCAGGGCATGTAAAGCCCTGCAGCTTCCCTGGTTTTGATTTTTGTTGTTTTTAACTCCCCAGTTAATAACCTGAAAATTAACCGTGTGTGACCTGTGTTCCCTTCAGGCTCTCGAACAGTGTGGCCTGATGAAACTATGGGACCCTTTGGACCTCAGGACCAGAGATTCCAGCTTCCTGGGAATATAGGCTTCGATTGTCACCTCAATGGGACTGCCTCACAGAAGAAAAGCCAGGCCCATAAAACTCTGCCTGATGTTCTAGCAGAGCCTCTTTCAACTGAAAGACACGAGTTTGTGATGGCACAGTATGTGAATGAGTTTCAGGTTGGTTGCTAATACTGCTGCTCTCATTAATGCTGCACTGCTTTTCTGTCACTGCATGCATTTTATTGAGAAGGTAAAAAAGAAAGGCATTATTTATGAAGGCAGCATAGCCACCTTTTAAACGATAACCAGCCACCATCCAGTTTACATGTTTAAATTATAATCTGTTAAATAGTTCTTCCAAAATGCATTTCTAGTAACTACTTATTCTAAATGTGTCTACTGGATTGTTTTCTGTATTGTTAAAGACTAAGGTTTCTTGTCTTTCTAAAATTCTAGTAATTCTAAAATTACTTATGGAGCAGTCATGATGGCACACGCCTATAATCCCAGTACTTGACCAGCAGGGGAAGGTCTCTGTAGGTTCAGAATTAGCCTGACCTACATTGTACACTCAGGCCACCCGGGGCAATTATATTTTGTCAACTAAAAAGAAATCAGTATAAATGTTTGACTTTGGGGGGACGAAAAGAAAAAAAATCTAAAGGATTAGGAGAGTGCTTTTTTTTGTTTTTTTTTTTCCTTTTGGAGTGTGTGTGTGTGTGTGTGTGTGTGTGTGTGTGTGTGTGTGTACATGTCCACATGTTTGTGCAGGTATTCTTGCTCAAGAGGGCATGAGTGGAGACCAAAGTTGATACAGGGTTATCTTCCTTAGTTGCTTCTTACCTTACTCTTTTAGGCAGGATCTGTCACCGTATCAGAGCTTTCTGTTCTGGCAAGGCTGGCCAGCAGGGCCTCCAACATCAGACACAGATGTATGTGCCTCCATGCCTAGCACTGTAGGTGGGTGCTGAGAATCCAAACTCAGATCCTCATGTTTACATGAGAATACTTCCGGAGCCCTGGGTTATAAGTGTGTAACTGGAGTTCTTGTTTTTGTTTGTTGTTTGTTTTAGCTTTTTTGAGACAGTTTCCTGGCTGTCCTGGAACTCACTTTGTAGATCAGACTGGCTTCGAACTCAGAGATTCACCTGCCTTTGCCTCCCCAAAAGGCATGTGCCACTACGCCCTGCTCACCATTATTCTTGCAAGTAGAAGGCTACATACATTTCAGAGTTTTGGTCAAGATCCTAAGATAAAACATTGCTACATAGTTTAACCTGAGGGTTTTTTGGTTGGTTGGTTGGTTGGTTCAGTTTTTGTGATAGTGATGAGTTTTTGTTTGTTTTTAAAGGCTTGTTTTTAATTATGTGGTATATATATTTATATTTGGGTATGTGCACATGAGTACAGGTGCCATGTAGACAAGAGGCATCAGATCCTCTGGAGCTGGAGTTACAGGCGCTTGTGAGCTGCCTGAAGTAGATGTTAGGCACTGACCTCAGGACACCTGCAAGAGCAATATCTTCTTCACTATTGAGCCATCTTGGCAGCCCTGCTGGTACAGATTTTTAAATAAGGCTCTATTATTTGGTACACTAGTCTCTCAAAGTATGTGTTGTATTGGATGCCAGGACATTGGGATGTTGTTGACTTCCTGGATCTTTTTATATCAAATGATTCTTGCTCAGCCCTCTCATTTCTTTGTTCTTCCTCTTCGTACCAAATACTTGATCTTTCCCACAAATTTTGTTCTTAATCTTCTCATTTAAGTTATTCTTTAGTTACTAGTTCATTGGCATTTTCAATTTCTAAATTTATAATTCCTGAGTCAGTATTGTTTCTGACATTTGCCCAGTGGATGTCTTTATTTGGATATCTGGTAAGTCCCAGATTGTGTGTTTAATACTGAAGTGATACTTTTGGCCCCTTAAAGTTTGTCTTTATTCCTGTCTAATCAGTCATATGAATAGTATAGCTATCCTTCTTCTATCTTAAATTATAAGACAACTTATAGTAGAACTTAATATTTAATTAATTAATTATACAACCAACATATTTGTGTAATTATATATAATTAATATATTAATATGTTTACTTTATTTATTATAGGACCATCCTTGCCTCCCCTCTCTGGCATGTTCCCTCAAACACTGTCAGAATCCCATTGCTCTATTCTGTGAATTTGAGCCTAAGTTATTGTAGTCTTTTCAACTTTGTCAGACTTCAAGACCTGTTTCTTTTACTTGCACTTTTAGGGACATTATATTACAGCATAATGGACTAGGGAAAGAATAAATCTAGGTTTCAAGTGTTGGCTGTAGCACTTAAGTTTGTGACTTTGAGAAAGTCATTTAATCTTTCTGAGCCTTTGTTTCTTTATATGAAAAGTGAAAATAATAACAGCAATAATGGACTTGCGGCCTTCCTGTTTTGTTTCATTGTTTTCCTCCTGAATTCCTAACCTGTATCCTACCTGGAAACACCCCCGTCGGTTGCTGCTATTTCAGCTTTTCCTGAATCCTACTAGCAAGGCAGTTTCCTCCCGTGCTCCATCCCTAGAAGCTTTAATACTGTAGCAACTTGATGTTGAACTACAGACTTTATAAAGGCTGCTTTTCTTCTGCTACATCTATTATATTTGAGAGTAAAAGCTGGACTTTAAAATACAGTTTATTTTTTTTAAATACTGTCTACTCCTCTCAAAGGTCCTAATATATTATAAGATATGGCTAAATTTCAACTGGGTCGCTACCTCAACGCTTTCTGTAGCCAAAGCTATATGATTCAAATTATATTATTTTTTAAATTAGCATCATCCCAATTTTACAATAGTTCAATGTCACCTAAATATCACAAAATGTTTTTGTTACAGCATTTCAGCCTATTTCTTAGCCAAATTCTGGTCCTATCAATGCCAGAATATCAGTATAAATATTTAGTATTTAAATAAAAATTTAAATAAAGTTAAATTCTTAAGAAATATGGTATGTATTCAAACTCAAATTTTTCCTTTCATCCTTGTCCTCATTCCCACAGGATAGTGATGTACCCATTGAGCAAGAAATTAACAGTGCAGAAACTTACTTTGAAAGTGCCAGAGTTGAGTGTGCAATCCAGACATGTCCAGAACTGCTGCGGAGAGGTATTGTACTTTCTATATGGAAATGCAAAATGTGTATTAGATAATGGTAGTAATGTCTTCATATGCTTACTGAAGGACTTAGAGTACTTATAAGGTCATGTGTTGATATTTAATGTCTGGCTAGAAATGAGTGCTTGATCTCTGACATCTGAACTCATATTCAGTAATACAGAAATAATAGGATTTATAGTAACTTTTCCCTTAAACTTCATGTTTCTACTCTTTGTAACTATGATTCTTCTAAGTTTATGAATAATAAGCAAAGACGACTCTTTGAGAATTTCATACACTGAATTTTGATTATATCCATCTCCATCCTCTCTGTCCTTGAGGCTCTCCTATCACCCACCTGAGCTATTCCCAGCCCACCGTGCTCCACATCTTTCTCTTTTTAAAACATAAACTATAGAGTCCATTCGGTGGTGCCAAGAGCATGGTCAACCTACCAGGAGCCACATCCTTAAAGAAAACTGAATCATCTTCCCCTAGATGCTGTCAACTGTCTATGGCTCCTCAGTTAGCGGTGTGGATCAGTGACCTTCTCTCTGCTTCATGTTGGAATGTTAATAATTGTCTTCATTTTGTGCAAGTCTTAAGTACAGAAGGCCCTGTCTTGAGCTATCCTTCCTGAATTCTGGGAGCTGGTGTGGTGTAGATGTCCCACTGGTGGCTATTCACAGTCACTTATGCTCTGCACCTTGGCCAGTGGTCAGAAAACTCTTAATAATAAGTTCATTTGAAAATGATGTTAAAAGCAAATCCGTGTGATGCAGCCTAACCCTCAGGGTGGTTCGTGCCGCTCCTTCAGCTCATCAGCAGAGCTGTCTTCAGTGCCCTCTTCAAAGGCAGCGCGTGCGTGTGCTTGTAGATCTGCCTAGCGGGACGTAACAGCTCCGTCTGAGGAAGGTATTTCTAGGGACTCTAGCTCTTTGTGTAAAGCTAATTGTTTGTTTTCTTCTTGGGATTTATATTATTGTTTTTAGATTTTGAGTCACTTTTTCCAGAAGTGGCTAATAGCAAACTGATGATCCTGACTGTAACCCAGAAAACTGAAAATGACATGACTGTCTGGAGTGAAGAGGTAGAAGTTGAGAGAGAGGTGCTCTTGGAGAAGGTAACTTCTCAGTGTCCTTGTAATGTAATGTTGTCATACTCAAATGCCACTACACCAGTCGTGGTGACACATAATTATGAAAATCCCTATTACATGCAAAGAAACTGGAAGTGGTGCTGGACCTCCCAGCTGGATTAATAATACACATTGAGGGTACTTTAGATTTAGACTGCTATCCTATTGTAAAGACGGCAGGTTTTGGTTTTGGTTTTTAAGCACAATACACATACACATACACATATGTATTTTTTTACATACCAGAAGAGGGCATCAGATCCCATTACAGATGGTTGTGAACCACCATGTGGTTGCTGGGAATTGAACTCAGGACCTCTGGACGAGCAGTCAGTGCTCTTAACTGCTGAGCCATCTCTGTAGCCCCTTCAGCCTGTGTTTGTTTATTTGTTTTACCTGCCTTTAAGAGAACAATATAGCAGCAACCTTACTTGACTTGGATTTTCCATGTAATCAACTTTTACAACCAAAACTACTGTGTAGCCATAATCTTATGCACTCTTTCATGCCCTGACCCAGAATAATAAATGTGTATGTTTGTGTTGTGGTAATCATTTGCTGAAAGCAGCCAACAGTTTGGAAGAAACCTTACACAATAAATAACCACTGTAAATGCTGGAAACAGCACATGGATATTATTTGGTAAATGAATGTTGGCTTTTCTGATTGTTTCTGGGGCAATAGGAGTCTGACTTAATCTCTTGTAAAAATTCCTTCCCCATGTGATGCTTTTCTGTGCCATTAAGTAAATACAGAGTAAAAGCCCTTTGTGGGGGAACACGGACATAGGGACAGATAAGACACAACAACATTCAGGCAGGAACAGATTGAGACTCATGGAGCTGGCAGATGTATAGATAAGCTATAAGCTACAGGGAGACAAGTAAAGAATTCAAATCTGGGCTCTCTGCTAAACTACCCAAAGAGGAAGTCTGATTTCTTTTCCTTAACCCAACACTAATACATATTGGTAATCCTTGAGGTATCACTAATGCATTTAGCCAATGCAACTACTATCTTTTGCATGAGAGAAATTGTCTTTTCTGGTCTGTATTTGTTCTGTGAAGCATTTCAAACCCTGAAGGCATAGCACCATTTTTTCAAGGGGGAAAATGCTACTTTCAGGGGCTGCAGAGATGGCTCAGAAGTCAAGAGCACTTGCTGCTCTTCCAGAGGACATGGGTTTGATACACAGGACCCACCTGGTGACTTGTAACTATAGTTCCAGGCCATTGGCCTCTTATGGCTTTCATGAGCACCATACATGCATGTGGTCCACAGACATACATGCAGGCAAAATAACCATACACATGTCTTAAGTAAATAATGTTTTTTCAGTGCCTCCTTTCTTAATAGTCTTGAAACATTTAGTTCTATTTATTCCTTTTCTGAATGTTTCTAAAATATATTACTCCACCACTGTCCCTCTCTTGCATTTCCCCTGTGCCCTTTGATCCCAGCACTCAGGAGGCCCAGGCAGATGGATCTCCGGGAGTTCGGGGCTGGCCTGGTCTATATAGTGAGTTCTAGGATAGCCAGGAAAACATAGTGAGAGAGACCTTATCTAAAAACAGACATACTTTCAGATTTAAGAGAATTATAGTAGGCAATATTAACAGACATCTTATTTACATATTAAAAGCTTAATAAATGTATAGTTCTTATCACATAGTGAGCTACCACGGAGCTCATTCTTCTGATCTAATTTGGTATTGACTCCAATATAGTTCTTTCAGATTCCTGTGACAAGTGTGAACTTTGACTTGTACAAGCTAAATTTCTGTGGAAAAACATTTTAATTACATTATGTTAATGAGTTTGTTGGAACCACTTGTAACATATTCTCCATGTCCAATTCTGATTTTTTCCAGCAGATGTCAGTGTTTATCTTTGATGAATAGAATCGTAAGACAATTGCTGGTGCTTGTAATGAGATTCTTTTAGTTAACTTTTATACATGCTTGACTATTGTTTTGTTCTTTTTAGTTTTTTAGGAATGACTTTTTTTTCACTAAGTTGGAATATGGTATAATGACGTACTTTTAAGACTTACAAAGATTATGAAATACAGCAACAGCTGTTAGTGTTGAGTGTGGCTGATAATACAGCATTATTTAATATATATTACCAGATTACAAGTAAGTGAATGTGGAGAGAAAATTAGTATAGGTGCTATGCTTGTGTAGGAGTCTCTCAATTTTATGTAAAACATGTAAAAAATAAATAATAATAAGTGTAGCTCTGAAAAAAAGAGAAACTTGTGACAAGTAAACTTACAGTTTATTTGAGTAAAGTGACTTAGCAGCAGCACAGCTCTCAGAAGAGGAAGTTAGAGACCTCACCCAGCCATCTGCACAGGCAGCATTTGTAGACAGAGAGCAGACAGCACCATGACGGAAGCTCAGAGCTTGCCTTACTGAGCGTGGAGTGATCGGCTGACAGCCTGTGAGTGAATGGTACTCAGTTTTGTGTTATAAAACTTAGTCCTAAGGCTGGACTTATGCACTTAAGTTTGTAGTATTTTGAGAGTCAAAATAGGAAAGCAGGCCAAATTCCAGTTTCCTTATGTAACTGCCTTTCTTGGTCTCTAATGCAGATCAAGTGCTTTTTGAAAGCTGGACAGAAACTTTGGCAGTGTAGAGAGAAGGGCTGAAGGTGGAAGCAGAGCAAGGAGCAGACTAGCCGTCCAAGTTACTTCTTACAGGGTCAGAATAGGGAGGACTTGGTTATCGTGCTGGCTCAGGTATACAAGGCCCCTTCTTATTGGTTGCTGTCAGTCTTCTGGCTGTTTTTGAAAACTATTATTTTAGATTCAGTTTGATTACTAATTATATGACAGTGTGAATAATTCCATTCTGGCTTAATCTGGTCTGCCTCATTAGTGCCAACAAGGTGGCCTCCTATAAACTTTTAACAAGTTCCAGATGTCCTCTTTATCCACTGATGCTAAGAGCAAGACCTTAACTTTGACTGGAGTGTATGTGTAAGCCTATGATAGAGCTGAGGTTATGTCAGCAGCACATTTAATGATTAACAGTTATCACTAATACTCCAGAATAACAGTTGTTATAAACAAAAGTTATGTGAATATGGTCTCTTTCAAAATATTTTTTTATACTTTTGCCTTTTGCTTAAAGAAAGTTTTTTCTTTGGCGTGTGCTGATTGAAAGCATCACTGATATTGCACAGTGGGGCCATTATTAAGGAAAATAATGGTTACTCTGCATAGTTACTGAGCTACCTCCACAGTCAAGTTGATAATCAAGACAGTAAGTGTCTAACAGGGAGATAGCATCTGTGTGGATGCAGGGGACCAAGAGATGATTCATATCCCAGGCAGCTTGGCCAGGTGCTGTGAGATTTTATCACACTACTCAGAACGGCTTGACATTTAAAACCTACAAATTATTTAATCATTTCTAAAATTTCCAGATTAGTGTGTTTTGAGAGTGGATGACCACAGATAACAAAAAACCATAGAAAATAAATCCTTAGATGGGGAACTTGTGTATTATAGGCATGCATCTTGGACAGTCCATCTCAGCTATAAGCTCTGCCTTACACTGTTAAAACAACCATAGACATTAAATAAATGACCAGATGCGGCTGTGTCAGTAAAGTGACTTATCCAAACAGTGAGTTTGACTTGCTCTGGGACTATCATACGCCAGTGTTTGGTGTGGAATGTATTCTGCATTCCTGAGTCTTGGCCATTAGAATCAGTGTCAGCTAAATGCCAGAAGTACTATGTCTCTTCACTCTTGATGGACCAGAAATCCATGTTCCCCAGCCTGTGTGATCCCTGCAAATTACCTTTCAGTTCTCAAGTTTCAAATGGGTATTTGCTAGGCCTGTTAGAATAGTCTTGCCTCTTGCTTACTCAGCTGAGCTTTTTGCTAAGCAACCAGAGGCTAAACACTCAGGAGCCTGATATGTGTCTGTCTACGTCTTTGCACTATTGTGCCAGACAAATTGCAGGTGTTTCAGCAGTCCAAAATTCTTATATTTTTGCCTCCTAAACTCGGTGACATCACCACGGTCTTAGTCAGGGTTTCCGCACAAACATCATGACCACGAAGCAATTTGGGGAGGAAAGGGTTTATTTGGTTACACTTCCAATTGCTGTTCATCATGAAAGGAAGTCAGGACTGGAGCTCAAGCAGGTCAAGGAGCAGGAGCTGATGCAGAGACCATGGAGGAATGCTGCTTACTGGCTTGCTTCTCCTGGCTTGCTCAGCTGGCTTTCTTAAAGAGCCCAAGACTGCCAGCCCACAGATGGTACCACTCACAAGAGGCCCTCCTCCCTTGATCACTAATTGAGAAAATGTCTTACCGCTGGATATCATGGAGGCATTTTCTCAACTGAAACTCCTTTCTCTGTGATAACTCCAGCTTGTGTCAAGTTGACACACAAAACTAGCCAGTACAACCACTTTGCTTGGATTCCACTCTGTCCTAGTTTACTTTCTGTTGCTGCAATTAGCACCAAGCCCAGCTTGGGGAGAAAAGAGTTTATTTGGCTTACATGTCCTGATCACAGCTGATCACTGAGGGAAGTCAGGGCAGGGATTTAAAGCAGGAACCTGGAGGCAGGAACTGAAGCAGACACCATGGAGAGACACTGCTTACTGGCTTGCTTTCCAAGGCTTGTGCTTATATACCCAAGACCATGTGTGTAGGGGTGGCACCATCCATAATAGGCTGGATCCTCCTGCATAGAACATTAATCAAGAAAGTGCCCCACAAACTTGCCTACAGGCTAATCTGACCCTCCCAGGAGACCCTAGTGTGTGTCAAGTTGACAAAAGTGGCATGCACTCATGCTTTTAAATATAATGTTTCTAGAGATGATAGTAGACATTTGCTCCCATTTTCTCAAAGACTAGGACTTTTGAAGCATATAGTTGCCTTGCATATTTTGATCAGTTTATAGCTTTCAACGGGATAGAGTTTTGATCTCTGTTGCCACTAGAGTTAAGGGCATGCCCTTGGGTTTTAAACATCCATTGTGCTTTTTGTTAGCAGGATAAGTCTAGACTTCAGCTTTCACTTCTTATAGTTCTGGTTGGCAAATACACCATAGAATCAAGATAATAAGACCAAAATCCTGATCTGTACATGGGATATTCACATGTATACACAACACTATGAGTTTATTCCTCTGCTCCAACTACCTATGTATTCAGATTTTGCTGTTTTATTTTGTTTTATGTAATATGCTAGTGATTTATCCTAGGACCTTGGGTAAACTCTGTGATTGAACTATGTCACAGTCCCATTTTAATTTATTTTTAATTGCCTTTTCAGAAATATTTTGTGGCTATATGGATGGATAGATACATTGAAGGACACACAATAATTGAATCTTTCACAACTTCTATTTACTTATGGATGTTTTGGCTACATTTATGTCTTTGCCTGATGCCCACACAGACCAGAAGAGGAAGTCAGATTCACTAGAACTAGCATGTTAGACAGTTGTAAGCTGGCATGTGGGAGCTAAGAATCAAATCCAGGCCTTCTGGAAGAGCAGCCTTTAACCACAGGATCATCTCTCTAGCCCTGTTTCACAACCTCTATTAAGCAATAGATAGGTTAGCTCTTTTTACTTTTTGCTTATCTATTTGTGATCTTCATTGTACAAAAAAATAAGCTATAGTTTGAAATTTAGTACATATGAGTTAATAGTACAGAACTGATTTAGATATACTTTGTAAAGAAATAAATTAAAGATATTTGAAGAAAAGTACATTTAGATTTTATTATACAGGTTAAATTTGTATTGACCATGTTTTGAAGTCATGAAAATCGGACCTTACAGTCTTAATTTGTCTTTTTTATTAATCCAATAGTTTTCTTTGAAGCAAAAGATACTCATTTAACATTTTATTTTAAGAACTATAAACTAAGTGCTGCAGGGTTGAGCACTGACTTCCCCTTTCTCCCTGTAGTTCATTAATGGTGCTAAGGAAATTTGCTATGCTCTTCGGGCTGAAGGATACTGGGCTGACTTCATTGATCCATCATCTGGTTTGGCAGTAAGTAAATATATTTGAAAGCCATATTATATGAAGTAGATACAGTTCTTATTATAAAATTATAACTGTCCAATTGGCCAAAAAAAAAAAAAACCCAACAACAAAAACATTCACTTAGACTTTATTACAACTCAGAATATTATCCAAAGAAGTAGGATTATTATAAGTCCATTGGTTTCACTATTCTTAGATTCATATACAGCACTGTTTTTGTTAATGATATATATGTTTACTCTTTGTAAGCTAAAGCTTAGAAAGTACTGTGGTCGAGGCAGTTTCTTAAAGGACCAAGGTATTTTGAAGTTAAGAAAATATAAAGTACAAAAAATTAGAAAAGTTACTTTTTGGAAGTTTTTGGAAGTCACAAGAAGTAGTAAATTCATTTTTTAATTTGTAAGATAGAAGTACATACTTTCTGCTTTTCAGTCAAGTGCAGTGTCATGTAGACTAGAAGACTTTATCTTCCTTAAGTCCCCTTTCGTAGAAGAGGTGGAGATAAATCATAACAATTCTCTTAGCTTTCATTCATCTTTAAAGTTTGTATAATGCTATATATTCAATTCTAGGTAGCTTGAAATTTACTAAATGATTCATTTTCCATTTCCAGCATGCATAAGAACTGGGAAGGGTGTGTTAGAATAGTTTAGAGTTTGCATGTCACTTTTTATTGGCTAAAAAATACAATGCAACAGACATTTGCATGTACATAAATTTTCTTACAGTATCTTTCTAATGAAAATATTACTTCATTTATTTCCTCCAGTTTTTTGGACCATATACAAACAACACACTTTTTGAAACAGATGAACGGTACCGACATTTAGGATTCTCTGTTGATGACCTTGGCTGCTGTAAAGTGATCCGTCACAGTCTCTGGGGTACTCATGTGATTGTAGGAAGTATCTTCACTAATGCAACAGCAGACAGCCATATCATGAGGAAGCTCAGTGGGAACTAGCAAGTGGCACTGTAATAATTGCAGTGCTGTCTGTCTGTAATGGATTGCTCTATATAAACCCTGTCATGGACCGCAGCTTCTAAAGGATTCTTGTTTCTAGGTATTTATTTCATCATTTATGGGTTTACATCGACAAGTGACTTGGGGTTTCAAATTACAAATGCTAGTTTATATTCTGGAGTACATGTTGAACACATCCATATTCTGGAAAATGAGATCAACTTGTAACCAGGGTATGTGTAGTCTCTTAGTGTTAATTCTCCCCTTTATTGGGAAAACTTTATTTTTTCCAAAAATAAATCATACATTTGTCTATGACAGTTTGTGGTTTTTCATTACAATAGCTTAAATATTACAGCTATTTAGCATGCTAAAGAAACTACAACATTAAATTTTAAGTTGTATTTTAGTTCCATTGATAATTCTAGATTCACTGAAGACTTTAATCTTCTGATATTTCTTAACTACTGATCAAACTGGCCCTAGTTTATTATTTTGAAACAATGTTATCAGGAAACAATAATAGTAAAAGTTGTACATCTTTTATGTATAAAGTGTATCAGTTTCATTCTTAGACTAAAAACAATTCTTTACCCTATAGTTGAGATAGTTCAATATAATTTATTTTCGGATGAGTTGATGCCTCAGCTCCAGTGACATCCCTGACTCCATCACTCCAGAGCTGTCTCCTTCTCTTCCTCTACAGAGCTTATTCCACTGATATAAAGTCTAAATGAGTCATCTTTCCTCGCTGAGGCTTCTGCCAATAAATGATTTGTTGATGACAGTAGGAAGCGGTTGGTTATTAGGTACTATAATCCAGAGACATGCTTCAGGTATCCATTTCATCTTACACAAGGCCACGCAAACATGGAATGTTTAATATTTTTTACTAAATGTAACACAGCTAATGTAAGACTTAGCACAGGAATGTAGCTGTGATTCTTTTATTTATCGATGTTTTTTCACTCTTAATGGCAAACGAGGTCTACTAAGCATCTGAAGGGTTGCAGGGTTTAAGCCGAAAGAACTTTAGGGTTAACTAATGCTAGTGCTACGTTTAGTAAACAGGAATTGTACTCCGCAGCTTCAAACTCCTTTTAAAGTTTGCTGAAATATATCTCTTTAAATTTTTAATTAATACAGAACTGACAATTTAACCGTAGAATGCTACACTTCAAACAGAAGTTCTTTCACTTCACGTTTAGGGCATGTTTGTCTTTCTTGGCCTTCCACCACTTAGAACACCAACTGAACTCTCAGACTTGAACAAAAGTGTTTTTCTTTCAGGGATGATTCTATTATTGCTTCAAGTAGAATGTACCACTGTACTGCTTACACTTTAAGGGGGCCTCTTTATTTGGGGGCCTGTTCAATACAGTGTATGGTTTGTTTAGCATCACCTTGGCCTCTGGTTACTTAGAGTTGCAAACCCCTGATGGGAACAATGTTTCCAAACGTAGCAAAATCGTATTAAGGGACAGCACTTCCTTTTTGAAGTCAGAGACAGCCAAGTGTAAGATTTTATCTCACAGTCTGCACTGAGAACCACTGTTCCAAGGCGCCTATACCCCAACTCCAGCTACATAGTTGGGTTACCCTAAGATAGTAGTTCATAATTTGTGAACCCACATTCACAGATTAATCTCATTAACCCAAGGGGTTTGAGCATCAATGTTTTGTTTTGTTTTAGCTTTCAGCTTTCTGGGCATAGGGGTTGAACCATTACTGTGTTCCAAAATACAGCACGAGTGGGTGAAAGGGGTATTTAAGGAAGCAAGAGGAAAATGTTACGGATTAAAGACAAAGACAAAACGAGAGATCGTACATTAAGAACGGCCTTCCCACATCCAGAGCAGTTCAAGGCCTTCTACTACTTGGCCTCCTGACTGCTGTACCCCTCGCTGATCTTTTCTCTTCCCCTGTGTTGCGTAGTAATTGGTTAACTGCACACTATTGTGAACTTTATCTTTTCTTTCTCTTATAATGCATAGTCCTTGGTTAACACCATATAATTTTGCTCTATACAAAAAACAATTTTTTGAGGTTTTGGTTTTGGTTAGTCTTAAATTTTACTTTTCATATCTGGAAAATAAAACTCAATTTTGTACTAAAACAGGACTAAACTCCCTTTTCTCACAGGTGAGTATTTTAAACTTTAGTAAGTTATCTGTCTCCCTTCTTTATGTCAGCGGTATACCTACCTGTAAGTTATACCAGTTATAAGGACTTAAAGTAAGGCTTCAAGCATTTTGCTCTAAATTACTCCTGGAAGTTATAGCCATCTCATACCACGTGGTCACTCCAGAGCGCACATGAAGTGCTTGGTTCATTGGTGGCTAAGGAGTAGTATGGAGAGAAGGAATGGTCTTTTCAGAGCGTGTTGGGGGCTAGCAGATAGAGAAAGGAATGGGTTGTCACACATACCTTCCACCATGCACACAAATTACTTCCAAAGGGATTGTAGGGCTACATGTGAAAAGGCTTTCAGAAAAAAAAAAAAAAAATTGTGAACTTAAAAATAGGCAAAAAAAAAAAATCTGTGAAACAATATAATAGTGCAAAGGAAATTTGATAAATTTGTTTGTATTAAAATTAAGCTTTGATCAAAAACCATGAACACAGTTAAGAGTTGAAGGTTACACACACATGCACCCACAAATTGAGCAATATACATAGCAAACAAAAGACTCGTGTTCATAATAAGCCCTAAAATTGGTAAGCAAAACAAAGAAAAAACAGTAAAAATATTTTACAAAGAAAGATAACCAAATGGCCAATAAATAAGTGATTTTTTCCATAAATCATCAGAAATATAATCCACAGTACTATGTTATTACATGCTCTCCAGAATGGCTAAAATGAAAAATTATACCCAATACTGACAGTTACACTCTGGAGTGAGGCACGCCCCCAGCAGAACTGTGTATATACTCTGTGGCAGCTATGGTGGTGCATTGCTTACGGAAGTCCACAGCACTTGTATAGCTGCTGAAGTAAGAACAGTCGAATGCCGATCAACACCAGACCGAATGTGTCAGCATGGCCAGCTCACACAAATGCCATGATAAAACAGTGCAGAAATGTCTGGTCACTAGCAACAAAAGAGATGAAAAGGCAGGAAAGACTTCCAAAGCAGCTGCTGGTGCCAGGTCAGCAGTTACCCAGGAAGGGGAGGCATACTGCAGTATACTGGAGTATACTGCAGAGGCTCGTGGAAATGTAAAGGCCCACTGGTGGGGGTAGAAGCTTTCAGAGGCAAGTCCCAGTGGAAAGAAATTAAGTCACTGGGGGCATGGCCCCTTCATCTCTTTGCCTCTGGCCACATGAAAAATGAACTCCCTCTGTCACTTGATCCCATCATGGTATTGCTAAAGACCCAGAATGTGTAGACCAACTAAGCTGGCTGACGCTGCCCAGGTGAACCTTTCCTTCTTTACATTGATCAGCGTGCTGATGTTCTCCATAAGCAAAACCAACTAGCACAAAAGACAGAGAGGATTCTGGGATGTTGGTAATGTTCTCTCTTCTGAATTTGGGCGTCTGCTTAGCAGATTTAATTATGCAAACTTACATGCACTTATTTTGATATGTATGGTGTAATTAAAAGGGGTTTAAAGTGCTACCAAATCTGTTCTTTAAACAGTGATAGAAACTTTTTAAAAATTCTAGTTCCCGCAAAGGAACTTAAAACTAATCCACTTTTTCAAAAGACTCTTAAGATTTTCAATTAACTCATACAATTTTGAAATCAAATTACAAGTTTCTTTTATGCATTGATGCTGATATTAAAATATCAAATTTGTAAAGCATTTAACATTACTTGCAATATGTCTTGTACATACTTTAATTTTTGTCTAAAAACATGACTAAGGCTTGTAAATATTTTTACAAGATTCCCGAGACCCTCACAGCCCTTAGATAGTTAAATTACTCTCTGCCAGGGTCCCCATGCTGGTATCCTTGTAGATTCCCCTGGGAACAGACAGGCCTGGCAGTTCCTTCTATTCTGTTAACTCTGTGAACACTGGACACGTTCACAGTCTTAACTTTTAGTGCATTCACATGAAGTAATAATAATAAACACTTTGCTCTCCTGTACAGTAAAATGGGTTTTACTGTAACAAGTAAAGTAATGTCCTGATAGAGTATAAGATTGTGGTGTTTGGGTCTGCTTTGGTCTCTTTGGTCGGTATAAAATGTTCTAACCACTTAACCTTGGCTTTATACACGGTTACATACATTTAAGTTACTGCTTACATTTTGTAGATTCTGTAGAATGATAAAGACCCTTTATCATTACAAAAATAGTCATTAAGCTTGTTAGACTCTGGTTTAAATCTCCTATTTTGTAACCGTATAGGCCATTTTGGTACAATTGTAGCTTTAGTGGTCTTGAGTGACATAAAGCCATCATTGTCATAACTTGAGAAAATACCTTTAAGGCCAATTTTGTCACTGGGAGAATGCTTGACAGAATTCATACCACATAAATGTTTAGTAAACTTAAGGGTGGTTCAGAATCATAATTCAAGATTAAGCAGGGTCAAACTGGAGCTTTGTCCTGGACCATAGTAATCTAATAGCTGGGTGTAGGGAGAGCTCGCTTTAGCCTCAGGTCAGCTGGGCCAATAGGTTAGAGTTGTTGCTCTGGGGTTTTTTGTTGCTTTGTTTTGTTTTGTTTTGTTTTGTTTTGTTTTGTTTTGTTTTGTTTTGTTTTCAGCAAAGTTAAAATATGGTAGATATCTCATGAAATATGCTACCTGGCTCCTGAATATGGTACCTATTTATATTAGAAAATTCTTTTTGTTCTGAAACGTAGAATTATTCTACTATCCTCTATTTTGCTGACTCTGTTGACGTTATATTAATGACAACAGTCACTATTCAAGCAGTTATATTCGATAATAAGATCATGAAAACCTTGGAGATACTGAACATTGTTTTTAAATAGTAATACTCAGTGAAACTGAAAGGTGCATCAGGGTTGAGCAACATGGAAAACAGGTGCTTTGGCCCTGCTCGAGTTTGGCTCAGGGTTTTGCCCTTGGTGTTCTTTGTTCCTGTCCATTGGTTGCTAGCATCTCTCCTGTGACTAAGAGCCTCAAAATTAAAATCAGCAATATTTTTAGAAGAGTTGTTTTCTATATTCCTATTTGACTGCAAAGGGCAAAAGATCCATTTGTCACAGAGATATGCATTTACTTACCCTTGTTTAAATTCATTTTTTTTTCAAAATTATAAACTCAAATGTCACACTCTTAATTGAAAATTGAAGGTTCATTGGAATTCAAACCAAGTTAAATTACTTGTAGGGTCACAAAAAGGAGACATGGGTCCAGCACTGAGTAAAGCAGCTGGGAAAGAGAAGGGAAACTATGTTTATTGCTGTATAACTAAGTTGGAGTAATAAGATTTGTCCTGTATTAAGCCTGGGTAAGTTAAAACGCCTTCTCAAGAGTCAAGTGGTAATTCATGAGAAATAAATTAACTCTCCTGGGACACTGGGGCATGAATTAGTGACCTGGAAGAGGCAATTAATCTTAAGGGGATGACCACTTGGCTTTTAGACTGCTCTCTATTTAGAGTGTCCTTAGAATCAAGTGTACATCAACCCACAGTGTAATTTTATGCAGATACCCAAACTCAACATTGATTCAAGACAGTATCTCCAAGTGGCAAAAGTCCTTTTAGCATATTAGAAAACAAATTTTGATAAGACTACTAATATATACCAGGTTCCTTCTAGCAAGTTAGAGATAAGACAGTGAAACAAAATAACATTCAGGGTATAGGACATCCTGGCCTACTTCTCAATTCTTTTCTGCATTTCGGGTTCATTTAGAAATCTCGTTAAAGGTTCTATACAAGCTTAGGCTGATAGCCACACTTCTGACACTTAGTTGCAAGAACTGATGTTAATTCCAAAAATGGTAAGAAAAGAGCAGTCTTGTTATCATTTCAGATACTCGGTCCTCGGGGCTGTGGGAACTTGATGTTTTGCCTCAGCCCACAAAGGAGCTGTTGCAAGTCCACAATTGCCATTGGCTCTCAGCCTTCCTGTCATGGCCCTCCAAGTCTTGGTAAAAAGTAGCCTGATGTCGAGTGCCCTTGATCCTAACAGCCAAACAGCAATGTGCCACATGTGTTGCTTAGTTTAGTAGGTTCCACTAAAGTCTGTACACACGTGAATATCTCAAATTGGAAAGGTATTCTAAGTTTGACCTGGAAGTTGGTGAAAGTTTTTGTTGTTTTAATGATTCTCTTAGATGTTTATACTAAGATAAGACACTGGCATATTTGACCAGTAGGTGTCACCATGTAATCACTTAGAAATTCTTCTGAGTTCCTATTTACAGTATTGAAGGCCAAAAAATAAGAGCTCCTAATTTTATATCTAGTAGGCAGCTTTATGAATCACACATGTGAGATTTATACTATTTTGTTTAGAAAGACAGACTCTTAGCATTGCTAGTGACTCCTTAGCTTTCTTTCTCTGATGTTGGCCATTATTTTAGACGCCAGTAACTTAGTTATAAAGTATTATCTTCAACAGAAAGAAGCCCCTTTCCCCTCTGTGATCAGACCTGGCAGTCCCTTGAAGAAAATGCATTTTTCACAGTAACTCCTACTGATCAATATTTACGCATTATGTTTTTTTTGTATAGTGTGAGTTTCTGGAAAAGAATGTCACAACACTGTCTAGTGTCCTGAATCACAGAAGAAATAACTCCTGGCTAATAAAAATGGGTAGATGGTAGCCAAAGACTGATGTGACATGGTCTTGCTTCACCAGCAAGACATTCCAGATCTGCCAGGCAGAGAGCACTGTTTTTACTGTCAAGAGATCAATCTGCTAAGACAGATTCTCATATCTAAATTAATTCCCAATTGTTAAGCAACTACTTAGCGCTTCCTGCCCCATTTAAAAAAGAAACTTATCTTTGAAATATAAAGAGGGAGTTAAGGGTAAAACTATTGGGTTTCAGAAGGGTCGTCAATATCATGATTTTACAGAATCATCAAGCCTACATATTAAATTTAGAGAAATGTGCATCAATCCAAGATATGTCAGAATCCAATCTTCTGAGACATATTTAGATTTTAAGAACTAGGTACATAGGAATATACAATTTCTAAACTTAAGATCAATATAAGTAACAGAACTTACACTCATAGTTCACAGCTCCTTCTCCCCCCCCCCACCCCCGTGTGTGTGTGTGTGTGTGTGTGTGTGTGTGTGTGTGTGTGTGTAGAGGTCAAAAGACAACCTTGGGTACCTTTGCCTTCCTCTTTGCTTGAGACATTATCTTGTTTTTCCATTATGTAAACCAGACAAGGTGGTCTGCAACTCCTGGGGATTTTTCTATCTCTGCTTCCCATCTCTTGGTAACAACATTGGAACTTCAGATGCCACACATGTGCGCACGCTCACACACAGAGAGACACACACATCCAGACATACACATACAACATGTCCTCCTGTTTACATGAGTTCAGAGAATTTAAATCCTTATGTTTGCACAGCAAACACTTTTACCCACTGAGCCATTTCTATACAACTCTAACCTAGATTTTTGTTGTACTAGAGATCTATTCCAAACTGGTACACATACTAGGTCAAGATTTCACTACAAAACTCCAGCTCCTACACAACCCACCCCCTAAAGACTTCCCAAGGCCAGCATGGCTGCTACAGTGTCATCCATTTGCATTGCACAGTCATGAGTCTGGAACACAATCTTTTTTTTTGGTTTTTCGAGACAGGGTTTCTCTGTGTAGCCCTGACTGTCCTGGAACTCACTCTGTAGACCAGGCTGGCCTCAAACTCAGAAATCCGCCTGCCTCTGCCACCACTGCCCGGCTGGAACACAATCTTAATTAGCACACCTGCAAGGAAGATCGCCCAGCCCATTCCTGCTTCACTTGAGCAATTCTGCCTCTGTGTCACACCAAAAAGATAGAAACGGCGACTCTATCCAATGATAGTTGGAGCCCTACAGAAGGCCAGTACGTTTGCAGTGATAAACTATTGGCTGGGCTCAATAATGTTTACATGTTTATAGTATACATTTACGGCTAAAAGAAAATACCTTTGTGATTAAAATTCATTCAGAAATAGTGTTAGGGATCTGGAATTCCTGGTTTTTCCTGCCTTTATTGTTGTTTTGGATCATGCAAGATTTCTTAAGAAATAGAAGCACCTGGGTGATCAGGCTATTTTATCTTGAGCAAACATCTCAATAGTCTGTTGTTCATAATATTTGACAACAGCAAACCCTATTCTACTTCCTCCAGCCCTTGCTTGCTAGTACTGTATGCTGTGGTTTAATGGATTCGTCCCAAAGTGAATGTGTTACAGCCTTTGAGGGAGTGATAGAGCCCTTTTTAAAGAGGCAGCAGGCAGTGTCCCCGCCCCCATCTGTTTTGTCCTTTTCAGCCACGCAAGGACAATTTGTTCCTCCCCTCAGGCTTGGAAGCAGAGATCCTTTCCATACAATGAACTTGTTGCTACCTTGATGCTGAATTTCCCAAACATCAGAACTATGGAGCAGGAGGGGCAGAAGTCTTATTTCTAAATTTCCAGAGTGAAGTATTTCATCACAGCACTAGTGGTCAAGGTGTGAATTTGAAAACAACTGAGCAGTTTAAGCCATTTTAATGCAGAATCTTTCCTCAACTCCACACCTCTGCCTTTTTGCTTAATACCATGCAGAATTACTGACTTGCTGTTTTGTCTGGCGTCCTTTATTTCTGCTCCAGGATGGAACCTATGCATGTCTAGAGGCTCTGAAAGGAGAGGAAATTGGAGCTAGCCATAAGGGACAAGTAGGGCTTGAAGAGGGAGAAAGCATATCACAGACCTTAGGAGTCATGTGTAGAGCACAAAGAAGGAAGGAGACTGGCTTACTTAGCATGGTGTGTGGACAGGGGGATGTGAGAAGTGACACAGAAAGATAGGCTGAGCCTGGACCAAAGGGATTTGTAGGTCCAGAATGAAGAATGAATGCCTTGGAAAGTTTTCATATTAAAAGGCAAACCTACACTGTGGAAGAAAAGACTGCTATGTAATGGGGGCGATCAAGGATACTAAATTGGATTGGGGGTAAAGAAGGAAATTGTGTATTCTAAGAGAAAATATGAAGCATGCGAACTTTTACCTCCACATCCCAAATACCTGCCACCTGGATAATTGAGGGACTGAAAATAGTTAATAGTCCAATAATCAGTATTTCCCTGGCTGTGACTACACACTCAGTATTTGTTTAATCTTCACCATGATCCTACAAAACAAACATTGGTAGTCCCACACAGGAAATGAATGACAGCCAGGACTGGTAGCTCCTTTGGTGGTCTTATCAACACATGCTTATGTTACACATAGACTCTTCTTGACGCTAATGGAGGAAACTTAAGAATATGCAACCAGTAGTTAGAGGTGGGAATCTAGAATTTGGAGAATAGGACCGAGGATATGGAATTGGATGTCATGTTTAACCTGAAATTATAAAACATTGCATTAGTGAATGTGAGCTTGGAAATTAAAACTTTGGTGTGGGGCATGTGGACGTCAACTTCGTGAAGGAAAAAATGGGATGGAGAGCAAGGCACCGCAGGCTCTGTGACTCCTTGAAGAGTCTTGATACATGGCATTAGATCTAAGATCCCCAGACACAGCATTAGATTTCAGTTGGTTTCCGGAACACTGGTAAGACAGCAAAAGGAACGGAGGCCAAGGTGGTGGCTAAGAGATCTCAATGTTCCCCTCCCCACCACCTCCCCTGCTTCTTCTGAGTTACCTCATCAGGCAGGGTTTCCATTGGGGCACAGCAACGGTGTGGTGAGATATGATTGACCGGGGACTTAGGGAGCTTGGGATTGGCACAAGCACTGCATATACTTATGTGCTGGGCAATAAATTAAGATCCGCACCCTGATGGTAGTTTCCGGAGTTGGATTCCAGGATTTGTCACGTGATTCTATCACCTCTCACCCCTCATCCTTGGTCCTATTCCCACACTTTGGTTTTTCACTTCCTGGTAGAGAAGTGCTAGGGCAGACATGCTCAAACCCAGATTTTCAGACCCATTGAAAAGAATATTAACAGATGCCACAAATTGCTCAGTTTATGTTTTTTCTCTTATTTTCCTTTGTAGTTGCATTACTCATGGTTCTCTAGAGTCACAGAACTTATGGGTAGTCTCTATATAGTAAGGGAATTGGTAAATGACTTACACAGTCTGTAGTCCAACTCCCAAACAATGGTCAGCAGCAGCTGTGAATGAAAGTCCAAGGATCTAGCAGTTGCTCAGTCCCACAAGGCATGCAGGCAAAGAAGAATGAATCTTCCTTCTTCCAATGTCCTTATGTAGGCCTCCAGCAGAAGGTGTGGCCCAGATTAAAGGTGTGTACCACCACACCTGGATCTGGGACTTGCTCTGTCCCAGGCTGACCTTGAACTCAGAGATCTCTTGCCTCAGTCTCCTGGGATTAAGGGTGTGTAATACCTTGCTGGGATTAAGGGTGTGTAATACCTTGCTTGGACCTAAGCTTTCTGTGGCCACTATGCCTCAAGATCTCCTTGACAAGATCCAGGTCAGAAACTTGTGTCCTCCATCCTCAAGATCTGGATCACAGGTGAGCCTTCTAATTCTGGATTGTAGTTCACTCCAGATATAGTCAAGTTGACAATCAGAAATAGGCACTACAGTAGTAAATATTTATTTCTTCATGTACTGTACTGATTTCCATTTGATTCAAGAAAATCAGGTGGCTTGTAGTTTGTTTCATGCTTGTTTCAAAGATCTCAACTTCAATTGTTTTAGAATCTGAAGTTCTCAACATAGCAGCATACTATGGAATATTTTAATGAGTTCAGATACTCAGACACATAAAAATTATAGAACTACATAGCATCACGATCAAGAGACTTGGCTCTCTGCTTTGTGGTTTGCAACTTTTCTAACCCTAAGGAAGCATCTTTCTGCATCTCATAACCCACTTTGTGGGAGGTTTGCTGGACAGTGACACTCATGCTCTTTGTTGCTATGCTTGTGGAAGAAGTCAGATATAGCTACATTATTAGATCACTAAATATATACAAATTCTGTAGTGCTCTAAAACGAATTACTAAAATATATTCATTTCTCTAAGAATACAATACAAAGCCTTCAAGAAATAAACTCACCAAAGCAACTTAGTTCTTAATCTAACCACAGCTTTGATGAGGGAAAATATACCAACAACCCAAACAGTTCATCACACTGAAAACAAGGGAAAGGTGCACTCCCATTAGCTGTTCAAACACAGATAGTGTGCTGCTAGGAAATTATAGGGTTGGTTCTCTGTGTCAGTTTTAACCACTCTTTGCATGCCAGAGATGCTTCTCAAAACGTTTTTATTGACATTTGAAATAGTTTCCTATTGGTAAGGAGGGAGTTACATCAACACGCAACACAACAGACTGAACAAACCCCCATCCTCTATTTAGAACACATGCACTGTGAGAGAAATAAAGCTTTTTAAAGTATCAATAGTTATAAAGACAGGAGCATCTGTCTGTATGGTCCAGTTATAAATAATGTCCTGCCCAGCTGCAAAATATTTCCATCTACAGAGATTTTCCTAGGCCCGTATAAAGGTCAAACTATTATTCATATCTGCTACGATGACTATTTATAAGTCAGTGGGAAATTCAAAAGTAATGGTTTTACAAACACATTATCTGTTGTATTTACATAAATATCTCATTTAATATTTGAAAAAACAGCATGGAACAAGTTATAGCATCTGCAGTTATAGAGGGGGGAAGTTGAAACTCAGAAAACAGTAAATTGCTTGAGGTCACAAGGCCTTTGAGTAATGAACCAGGAATCTGAACTCATTTTTTTATGTGAAAGTCTCATTCAATACAGCCCCAGAAAACCAGTGATGAAACTTCTCACTTCAGGAAATAGCCTTTGGGTTATTTTATTAGGAGGGGGCTGATGATTGCAAGAGATGTGATCTAAATTGATTTTAATAAATGATTTTTTTCAGTTTCCTGGAAGCCATGAGAAGAGACTTGCAAGTACAAGCCTGTCTGGTGGAAGTCTTGGCATGTTGTACTGACCTCAGAAATTCAAAGTTCAAGGTCCTTGAGTCCTGGTTTAAAAATAAATAAAAAGCATTTTTAGACACATCAATAAAGTTTAAATGAGATTAAACTCTAGCTGTACATCAGTTGTAGGGCACTTACCTGATATGTGCAATTCCCTGGGGGTCAATCCCCAGCACCAGAAGAATGAATGAATTGAATGAGTGAGTGAGTGAATGTCTTAATATTACAATCCTCAGCATGAATCATATGGAGGCCAGCTCCTGCTTTATACAATTTGAAAATCAAAGATATTATAAATACTTTAAACTGTATGATCTGTACTACGATCAAGTGCATGAGTAGCAAAATCTACCAGAGAAGGAATGGTTCTCTGGTTATCCTCAATCAAACACACCATCAATCCAGGATCCAGTCTTCATCAATCTCATGGCCACTAATGGACTCTGCTGCTGGCTACATCCTACTAATAGAGAAGAAGATAGCATGAAGGTGTCTTGGTTGCTTTTCTACTGCTGTGATAAGACCATTACCAAGGCATTTTATAGAAGAAAGAGTTTATTGGATGCTTACAAATTTAGTGAGTTCATGACTATCATGGTGGGGAGCATGGCAGCAGGCAGACAGGCATGGCACTGGATTAGTAGCCCAGAGCTTAAATCTTGACTGATCCACAGACAGGAAACAGAGAGATAAGGTAGAGCTAACTGGGAATGATACAAATCATTTTGAAATCTCAATAAGGCCTCAGCACCTCCTCTGAGAAAGCCACACCTCCTAATCCTTCCCAAACAGTTCCACCAACTAGGGACCAAGCATTCAAATATTTGAGCCCCTGGAGGCACTCTCATTCAAACTACCACAAAAGGAACACTGCCTGCTCATAGAAAGCATCCCAACAGTGACACATAACACTAACCTCACAGTTTGGGGTTTATTTTTTGTTTTTGTTTTGACAAGCATTACTCAACACCCATACATCAACTCCTCATAGCTGCTCTGCACAGTGCAATGAAGAGCATAAGAAGGAAGTGATGGTTAACTAGATCTACCACAACCATGGTTTCTCTTAAATGTCTTCTAAGGTAAATCTGTAACAGTTTTTCTGATATTCTATACTCTAGCCTTCCTGAGATAAATCCACTTGCTTTGGTGGACAAATGTTTTTGCACAGTGCTAAGTAAGTATAAATGAGAGTTATGAAGCACCCAGTCACTTTGCTTTTTGGGTGGAGCCTGAGCTGCAAGGCCTAGAGTCATCTTTGATGTGCTCTTCTTTCTTACTCCCCCGAGGTGGTCCATCAGTGCTGTGTCCTATTTATTTTGCATCCCAAATACAGTTTAAACCAGGACTTCCCCTGCCACTGCCTTACAGCAGGTCCTTATAAATTCTTAGCAGGACCACAGCTTAACAGAACAGCCTCTGTTCTGCTCTCCATCTTCAGAGTTGTCCTCCTCCCAAGGCCATTTTTCTATTGGTGGTATCCTGGCTTTTAAACTCAGAATGTTTGTGAGAGAAAAGTAATTGAAGGCACCTCCTTACTCGGGCACTGTTTTATTTATGTTATGTATAATTGTTCTTGCACTATTTATATATGTATCGGAATATGTCCATAACAAAGCATTTTATATGGAGAAGTTAAAATACAAATAGACATAGAAATTCTAAAATGATCTGCTAAAGGTGGCAGGTAGTCAGATGCATGAACGTATCATTCTGATACAAACTATAGCAGAAAAGCTACCAGTATTACAGGAAGAATGAAAGAATGACGACAGCCTTCTGAGACCCAGGAGAATAGTGAGTGAAGCATCTGTAAGTGGGCGTCAGAAGATTAGAGAAACAGCAACCAGTTCGTTTTGAAATAGAAAGCCAGCATTTACAAGGGAGTCTGAGGAGCAGAAGAGCAGACTCCTGGGTGAACAGCGGGCTGCTGCTGGGCAGGTCTGGGAAGGTGCTATGCCGGCCCCTGGGAGCTCCCTATTCCTCTGAGAGCAATGGGTCTTGCTTTACTTTTGCCTTCTAATAGTCCCTAAATTCCTCTAATTATAGGAATTTAATCAGAAAACTACCTCATAATTCTCGTGCAAATGCAATTCTGAGAAATCTCTCCCATTTTCAGAAGACATTGTCCAGAGTGAGCTCTGTAGACAATAACCGGTCCACACCGTGTGCCCAGGGCACAACTAGCTATTTCAGATCCACAACTGTTCGAGATTGAGAGCAATGTCCCAAATCGCATCTGATTTTGTTTCATTCAAAACCTTTCCACAGATGTCTTTTGCCTCAAGGTTTACAATCTCAGACAGTATAAACAAATAAAATCCCTACGTTTGTTAGCTCTCCTTTGGAGGGGACCTTCCAGTGCTCCATTGAGCCTATTAGAAATAACCACACTAAATGTTGACATTTAGAGTGATCAGCATGGCATATAAGGCTCTTTACCTATGCACCTTTTCATTCTTACCTCTGGTAGCCGGCAGAGCATCCTGCCTACAGGTGTTCCTGATTTAATTACTCTTGGCTCATTTTTCCCTTGGCATGTCTACTCTCCTTCGCATGGAATGCCCTTCCTTCCTCATCCATCAGCTAGTCTCTGAGTCACAAATCATTGCTTACTCTTAGGACAGTACTTGATATTAAGAAAGGTTGCAGAACTGTGGCTTCTATGAATTGGGAGACATGCCAAATACATAGCACCCATGATCCCTTCCTCCCACATATACATGCTGTAGCTACTCAAAGGTACAGTTAGTTGATAGTTTTAATTTTGTTGTTCTTTTCCTGGCAAAAAGTTTCATGCCTCAGTGTAATTTTTCCAAAACCAAGAGGCTGGCAGAAACTGTATCCATGATATTAAGGGATTTTCTTTTTTAGGTGTACTAGCTAGTTTTCTGTCAACTTGTCACAAGCTAGAGTCCTTTGGGAAGAGGGAACCTCAATTGAGAAAATGCCCCTACCAGATTGGTTTGTAGGAAAGCCTCTGGTGTGTTTTCTTAATTAGTAATTGATGTGAGAGGAAATAGTCCATTGTGTGTGGTGCTAGCCTCTGAAGGTCATCCTGGCATGTCTATACAGAGCAAAGAAGGAGGACCAAACCAGTTAACAACGGTCTTCATGGCCTCTGCATCAGATTCTGCCACCAGGTTCCTGCTCTGTGTTCCTGCCCCGGCTTCCATGGGTGATAGAACTGTATGCTAAAATAAACCCTTTCTTCCCAAGTTGCTTTTGGTCATGGTGTTTTATCACAGCAATTGAAACCCTAAGTAAGACAGTGAAATATGAAATAGCATTTCAAAAAAATGGCAAAATGGACTAGAGGGATGATTCAGCATTGAGAGTACATACTGTGGTGTAGGGAAAATCTCTTGGGTACTTGTCAATAAAAATCTGATGGCCAATAAGCTGAGGCAGCATTAGAAGGAGGGGCATCTGATACAGAGAGAGGAACTCTGAGAAAGAGTCAAGCACAGGAAGATTTGCCATTCAGACTGTGAGAAAGTTCTGCATGTGAAACTGAGGAGAGGAGGTAACCAGCCATGTGGCAGACATAGAATAGTATAAACTATTGAGTTATGAGCTAATTGGGGATAAGCCTAGCTTAAGGCCTAGGCAATTCATAAACAATAAGCCTCTGAATCGTTATTTGGAAACTGGGGCACAGGTGGAAAAGCCTATGGTTACACTCTGGGGCTGGAGAGGTGCTCAGCAGTTAAGAGCACTGGATGCTGTTCCAGGGGATCCAGGTCCAATTCCCAGAACTGCACTTCACATCCATCTGTAACTTCGTTTCCAGGGACTTCAATGCCCTCTTCTGGCCTCTCCCAGCCCCTGCATTCATGTGTACATACCTACACACACACACACACACACACACACACACACACACACACACACAAACTTTAAAAATGAATCTCAGAAAGTGGTAAAAAAAAAAAAATTTAAAAGCCACTTCTTGATGCTGATTTTCATAAATTTAAAATCTCCCTACTAATTGTCCGATTCTCAAATTTGTCCTCCAAAATTTCCCTAGACTCAGGGCTGATCTCTGCTCACAGAAAGCACTGGGTAGTATTTCCAAGCCTCTTCTCCTACCACATCTTCTCTTAGAACAACTTGGCTTCCCACATTTCATGTCCATGTGTTTTCCAACAAGAAATACCCAGTTCACAAACCACTAGCTCCAAAGCAGTCCACATTGACCTGCCTTAACTTTAGTCTCAACATTTGGCTGCTTCATTTTGTTTAGCAGTAGTCCTAACTGTCTTGTATCAGTTTTGCCTCCTGTTCCTCAAAAGGCCAGGAGCCTTGAACTTCAGAGATGTGGGGATAGATAGATAGATAGATAGATAGATAGATAGATAGATAGATAGATGATAGATAGATAGATAGATAGATAGATAGATAGATAGATAGATAGATAGATAGATAAATGATAGATAGATGGATAGATAGAACAATAGATATAGATAGATATATAGATATAGATATATCCCCATATCATCAAGATGTGTAAACAAGTTCTGCCTATCACTGTTTCACACCTGTATATGTTAGAGCATGTCCAATGACTAGGAAAAGTTTTAACTTTGGATAGGTTGATTTAATTGTTCATCAACAAAACATAGTTTTGTAATATATGTGTGTGGATAAGTGAACACTATTTCTTAAAACATGGATAGCATACAAGAAACCTAAGATTTTAATGGGAAAACACACAGACTTTATTTGATTAATGTTGGCTAGTAACTGCCTTTGGTGGGGGGTTGAATTGCCAAGAACACTGGGTTAAAAGGTAGCAAACTTTGATTTCAGCTCTAGAACCCTCATGTTGGAGATTGGTTCTAATGCTTTGAATCAATTGGCAATCTGCATGTCCAAACGCTAAAGGTCCTCGTCCGCAATTGGTTTTTGATTGATCAATAAAGATGCCAGCTGCCAATGACTAGGCAAAGGGAGATGGGGAGGGACACTAAGAGTTGTGCAGAGGGGATAAGAAGGAGAAATCCCCATGAAGTGGTGGGATACAGGTGGATGTAGGAGCTGCAGGAAATAAAGCCAACCAGCCATGTGAGATTTCAGACAAGTGACCACTGAACACTTCCCCAATTGGGCCTAGGGTAGCAGGCAGAGGATTAGAAGTGTCCAGTCATTGAGCTAGACAGCATATTAAAAATAAGCTAGTGTGTGTGTGTGCGTGTGCATGTGCGTGTGCGTGTGCGTGTGCGTGTGTGTGTGTGTGTGTGTGTGTGTGTGTATCTTTCATTCATGGATCCAAAGATTCCCTAGGCGGGTGCATAAAGCAGAGTAGCTAAAAACACATGCTACACCCTCATATCTGAGTTTCAACTTACACATTCATAAAAGCTCATGAGACCCCTCCCCACCAAGAAAGCACACATGGAGAAAACAGTTTTCAGTGAGAAAGAGACTGCAGCCTTGAGTGATCAGGTTTCTTGAGTCATCACCACACAGCAGTGGGCCTTTCAGTGACATGGCTGCCTGAGTCACCTGTAACTAGTAACCCCAATAAGTTAATCAGTGTATCGATTAGATGAAGAGGATGCAACTAGTCTTTGTTGTGACCAACCCCTATCTGGAGTGTGGAGGTGCTTCTGTCTATCTTCCCAGGAAAAGTAACACAACCAATGTCTCTTGTTACAGCAGCAATGGGAAACACAAACCCCACCAACCCCGCCCCCCCCCCCGATCATAAAAGAAAACCTATAAAGTCTTTCCAGTAAAGCAATTCGTGAAGATAATAAACCAACAAAGCACATATGAGCAAGTAGCCGTCATTTTAGGGACAGTGAGATCTTCCTTTTATTAAAAAGAAAGCAGAATAACTTAGCCATTTGTATACTTTACAAAGCACCCTCTTTAATATTCCTGGTCTCAGAAGATGTTTCTTTCTGAGAATAATAAATACTACAGAATGTCACTAGCCTTTTTTTCATTGGTTGATAGTTTTAAAAAATGATTTGAACAAATAAACCACCGTGGCTATTCAGTGACTTCAGGAACTCAGAAGAAATTGAAGAGGGCATTTACGGCCATCTCAGTCTACTCCATTCATTTTAGAAATAAGTGATTGAAATCCAGAGCTAAAGAAACTGGTCCCAAATCACTCAGTTTTTAGTACTAAAGTGGTGAGCAAAATATAATTGGTACCTGGCAATCTGGGCTAGGATAACTGGCAGGTGAGAAGAGATAATTGGGAGTAGATGAGCAAAGAGGAAGTTGCCACACATAGGCATCTGGATTTGATGTTAAGCAACTAAGCTGTCTTAGTTAGGGTCTCTATTGCTGTAATAAATCACTACTACCAAAAACCAAGTTGGGGAAGGAAAGTTGTTATCTGGCTCATACTTTCAGATCATAGTCTACTATTGAAGGAAGTCAGGACAGGAACTCAAGCAAGGATGGAGACTAGGGGCAAAAGCTGATGTAGAGGCCATGGAGGGTATAGCTTACTGACTTTCTCCCCATGGCTTGCTCAGTCTGCTTTCTTATAGAACCCAGGATCACCAGCCTAGGTTTGGCACTACCCACAATGGGATGGGCCTGCCCCCATTGAACACTAATTAAGAAAATGCCTTACAGCTAGAAGCATTTCCTCAACTGAGGCTACTTTCTCTCTGATGACTCTAACTTGTGTCAAATTCACAGAAAACCAGCCAGTACAGAAGCCATAAATCTACTGTGTGCTCCAATGCAGAAAGTTAACGTAACTGGAATAATGTGAATATACCAATTTAATCCTATAGAGATATACAAAAGAGAAAGGAAAGAGTGACTGCAAGTGACAGTAGTGGTTGAAATGGCAGATGATAGCAATTTGGATGAGAATGACAGGCAAGATGATAAGGAAAAACAGGTGAGTACAGAATCTTCTCTGGAGTTATAAACAATACAATTTGTTGATAGGCCAGATGTGTGCTTAGAAGGAAAAGGAGGGATGCAGACAGCACCAGCAGATGTGACTGAATGGTGCCATGTACTGAGATGTGGAAAATCAAGGGAGTGAAAAGCAAGAATTCAGCCGTGCTTGTTAAACTCAAAATAGCAATTAGACCACACTATACTATTGCTTCGTTCAGTCCTTGGGTGTCTACTTATGCCAAAGCATTGCTCTATGGTTGATAACGTATATTCCCTTCTTTCATGTAGCTTATAACTGAGGGAAGGTCTAGGTGGAAAGGTATTGCCTAAGAAGAGTGCAAAAATGTCAGAGTAGGATAGTATGATGAGAGTTGCCATGAGACAAACAACAATAATGTGATTCCGGAGTCTTTGATGGATTTGTGGAAGAAAAAGATCATGGAGAACAGGTATTCAATAGGGGTCCTTTTAGAGAAATAGAGATGACACTTCTGATGAGAGAATGCCCTAAAAGGCAAGCCAGTGAGGTAGTTCAGTGAATACCCCCAAGAAACAGAACAATTTGGTGTCAATTCATTCACGTATCCATCAGTAAATATTCAAACAAATATTTATTGAAAACTTAGTATCTGTCAGGGATTAT
This sequence comes from Uromys caudimaculatus, assembly GCA_028551405.1. NCBI lineage: Eukaryota > Metazoa > Chordata > Mammalia > Rodentia > Muridae > Uromys > Uromys caudimaculatus. The sequence continues at coordinate 115,987,667 of CM052701.1, forward strand.
ACTACATAATTAAGACTCAAAAATGTTGAGCTACTGCCCATGGACCCAGGCACTCCAGGCTACACCACAGTCAGTCACTGCAGCCCAGATGCAGTAAGAGACCCAATTCTCTCCACCCTCCCACTTCACCTCTTCCCCAAACCACCCAGCCTAATATCCTACATTGGAATTCTAGCCCAAAGGAGTAGCAACTCATAAAATGACAACCAACATCCTAACTCTAAAATCCCAGGTCTCATCATAAAAACAAGAACACTATGAAAAAACAAGAAAGTATGCCCCACGAAATAATCACCAATCCCATAACAATGGTCCATAAAGAAAACAATTTAGACAAAATTTAATACATAACATTGAGAGAACAGTTATAAATATAAATTTCAAAGAATTCAGAGAGACTGCAAAGAAAGGCCTGAGTGAACTTGCAAAGGATGAGAATAAACTGACTGAAGCCCAAGGAAAAGCACAAACAAATGGTTATGTGAGATGGGAACAATTTAGAATATGAGAATTGAATTTGATAAAGAACTAGAAGTGGAAAAAGACACAATGAAACGAAGCAGGATATGAAAAATTCAATAAGTCTAATAAAAAGCACAGTAGAAAGCCTCGCCAACAGAATGGATCATGCAAAAGACAAACAGGGCTTGAAGAAAAAGTACAGAAGATGGATTACTCATTCAATGAAAATGATACATTTTCTAAAAAAATATATAGAAGCAGTAAAACAGCTCAGTCAGTAGAAGCTCTTGCCAGCAAGCCTGGGAATCTGAGTCTGATTCCTGAAACTCACATAGTGAAAGGAAAGAATTGACGCCCATAAGCTATCCTCTGACCTGCACAGTTTTATTTTGGCATGTGCACACACACCCTCCCACCCTCCCCCACAATCAATAGCTAAATGAATGTTTAAAAATTAAAGTCATGAACTAAATATACAGGATATCTGAAACACTATGAAAAGTCCAATTCTATGAATTATAGACACAAAAAAGGAGAATTACAGGCCACAAAAATGATACATCATTTAAAGAAAATCATAGAGGCAAATTTGCCAAACCTAGGGAAAGATTATTGAGTTACAAGAGGGACACAGAACATCAGACATAACCAGAAAAGAAACTCCCCATGCCATAGTATAATTAAAACACCAAGATAACAGAACAAAGAAAGGGCACTGAAAGCCATGAGTGAAGACATATAGACATTAGAATACCAGCTGCTTTCTCAATGGAAACTTTGAAAGCCTGAAGATCTTGGAGCAATGTGATTAAGTCCTGAAAGCATACAGATGCCTCCCAGACACACCCAGCAAGCTATATGCTATAACCGAATGGAAAAGCAAAGCTTTCAGGACAAACACAGACCAAGTGAATATAGGACCACTAAGCCAGCCCTATAGAGAATATATACTGAAAGGAACTAATTCTTCAGACTAAAATGAAGAATAAATGCACCCAAGAAATCATAGGGAGAAATAATGCTATGACAGTACATTAAAAGAGATTTGAGAAAACACCCCAAAATCAATGAAACAACAAGAATTAATATATGTCTTTTAAAATATTAATGTTAATGGTCTCAATTCCCCAATTACAAAAATACAGAGTAGCAGACTGAGTTACAAAATGGGCCCCATTTTTTTTTGAAGTTTCCAAGAAATACACTTCACCATAAAAAATCAGCACTACCTTAGGCTAAAAGGATGGAAAAGGTTATTCCAAGCAAATGGAACTAGGAGACAATCAGGTGTAGCTATTCTGATCTTAACAAAATAGACTTCAGACAAACCAATGAAGTTAAAAAAGATAATGTCATACTCATTAAGAAAAAGATTCTGGCTGGAGAGATGGTTCAGTGGTTAAGAGCATTGACTGCTCTGCCAGAGGTCCTGAGTTCAATTCCCAGCAACCACATGGTGGCTCACAAACATCTGTAATGGGATCTGATGCACTCTTCTAGTGTGTGTCTGAAGTCAGCTGCAGTGTACTCATATAAATTTAAAAAATAAATAAATAAATCTTAAAAAAAAGAAAAAGAAAAAAATCCATCAAGGGGATATTACAATTCTAAACATATATGCACTCATCATGGGCACACACAATTTTGTAAAACAAATACTCCTAGATGTAAAGCCACAAAAAAAAAAAAATCAACACAATAATAGCTGATTTTAATACTCTGCTTTCACCAACCGACATGACATCTGAACAAAAAATCAGAAAAACGCTGAAGTTAAATGATATCATAAATCAAATAAGCCTAACAGAAATCTACATAACATTTTACCCAAACACTATAGAATATGATTCTTCTCAGCAACCACAGAACCCTCTCCAAAACAAGCCACATATTAGACCACGAAGCAAGTTTCAACAAATGTAGGAAAACTGAACTAACATCCTATATTCCACCTGAACACAATGAAATAAAGCTAGATGTTAACAATAAAAGTATAGAAAGCACACGAACTCCTGAAGATTAAACAATACACTATTGAACAATTAATGAATCACTGAATCAATTAGGAAGGGGAAAATTCTTACAATTGAACAAAAAACAAAACACATATACACCAAAATATATGAACCTTGATGAAGTCAGTCTTAAGAAAATTTGTAGTACTAAGTGCCTACAAAACTCCAGAGATTTCTAACAAATAACAATGGTATACCTAAGGCCTTGGAAAACAAGCCAATTTCAGGGGAGAAATATTTACTTCCACAGTAGAAAAAGATGAAATAGAAACAAACAAATAAAATTACAGAGAATCAATGAAAGAAGATTGGTTCTTTAAATAGGTAAACAAGATTAACAAACTTTAGCTAAATTCAACAAAAGAAAGAACAAAAAGAAAATTAGAAATGAAAGGAGACATTACAGTAGACACAAATGAAATTCATAAAAGTATAAGGACATGCCTTAGAAACCAATATCCACTAAATTGGACAATTGAAAAGAAACATGAATTTCTAGAAGCATAGGACCTACTAATATTAAGCCAAGATAAAATAACTAATTTGAACAAATCTATAACCAATGACAAAATGAAGCAGTGATTTAAAAGCTTTTTTTAAGGAAAGAAAAAAAGTATTAGCTCTGAGAACTTTTTGGTAGAGTCATTAGTGATTAGTGATTCAGAATCAGATGGTTTATGTGTTCACTGAAAAGTTCTATCAGATCTGCAAAGAAGAACTAACATCAGTGCAGGTCAAAGCATTCCATAAAATAAGAAAACAGGAAGTAATATTTCCTATCCCTTTCTATGAGGCTAGTGAATGAAGGCTCATTCAAAGAACAGTTAGTCAAAATGCAAATAAGACCATGAAGTACCTAACCCAAATGGAGATCTATAACACAATTCTTATACCTAAGATTTAAGAACATCATGGAAGAGGAGACAAAAATATGGTAAGGGCCAGAGAACTAGGACAGCTGCTGAGAGAATGTCTTCAGGATATGAGATACCACTGTTCTTGAACTCCCAACTTAATGGTTGCTTGCATAAGACCACACTAGTCAATATACAACATGGATGGGGGAAAGATCATAAGAGTCCACACCAATACCAAGAGCTACAGCAGTCAATGGCTTCTGAGGGAGGCATAATCACTTTTCTTTAGAGATGAAACTCTGGTAGATTTACCAAACCTAAGCCCAGTAGCACTCCTAGACTTGGGAGGGTAAAGAGATTATAAATTTGAGAGGGAGTTAGGGGACATGGGAGGAGAAGTAGAGATGGAAATGATGTAAATACAATACTCATGTATGAAGCACATAAAAATGTAAAAAAGAAAATTGATCTCCTTGGTTAACTAACATAGGTGTAAAAATTCTCAACAAAATACTTTCAAACTAAATTCACAATCATAAAAAAAAAAAAAAAAAGATCATACATTATGATCAAATTGGCTTCATTCCAGAAATTCAAGGATGGCTCAACTATGTAAATTAATAAATGTGATTCATCAAATAAATGACCTTAAAGACAGAAATCATACACTCATCTCAGAAGATTTAGAAAATACAAACATCTCTTCATTGTAAAAGTTCAGAAGAATCTAGAGTAACAGTGAACATATCTCAACATAATGAAGATTATATATGACAAACTTTAAATAGAGACAAACTCAAGGCATTTTTATTAAGTACAGAAATGACAAGGGTGCTCTACACTTACATTCAATATTGTGTCTGAAGTCTTAGCTATAGCAATAAGACAAGAAAAGAAAAATGATACAAATAAGAAAAGAAGACAAAGAGCACTGTTTGAGATAACATAGTACTAAGAGACTCTAATGATTCCTCCAAAAAGCTCTTAGAACTAATCCTTTCAGCAAAGCAGCACTACACAAAATTAGCATTCCTATACATCAGTGGCTCTCCATCTTCCTAGTGCTGTGACCCTTTAATACAGTTCCTCACATTGTGGTGACCCCAAACCATAAAATTATTTTGTTGCTACTCTATAACTAATGTTGTTACTGTTATGAATCATACTGTAAATGAAAGTTTGCCAAAGGGGTTATGACCCACAGGTTTAGAAGCGCTGTTATTGACTAACCTATATATATACACACACATATATATACATATATAAATATTAATATATATTAGAGGACCAATCTCATTCACAGGATCTCTCTCTCTCTCTCTCTCTCTCTCTCTCTCTCTCTCTCTCTCTTACACACACACACACACACACACACACACACACACACATACAACTTAGGAAGAAACCTAAACAAGGAGATGAATGACATGCACAATAAAATCTTTAAAACACTGGAGGAAGAAGTTAAGGAAGCCATTGGAAGATGTAAATACCTCCTGTGAAAATGTAACAGAAGAATTAACATTGTGAAAATGACTGCGGTGTCAAAAGCAATCCAGAGATTCAATATAGTCCAAACCAAAACTTTATATAGATATAGAAAAAACAATCTGAAAATGAGCATGGCAGATCAAAGATAACCAAAGCAATCCTGAACAAAAATAGCACTGTGGGTCTTCCCACAATACCTGACATCAGTTACACTACAGTCACAGTAATAAAAATAGTATGGTGTGTTGTGAGAAATAATAAAAAGAATGGCAAGTCCCCATGCTGGGCCACATGGCTCCAGCGGGGTGTTCTCATCTCGGCAGACTCTCTGGCCCGGAGCTCCCGAGACAGCACCCGACTTGCTAAGTTCTCTTGGTGGGTTACTGTGCCGTGCCAGCCCTATACAGTAACTGCCTACCTCATAGTTAGCTGTCACAACTCCCAATAACCCAGTAAAATGAAAACTCTAGAAGCTCATAACTAATTAGTCAGATTTATATATCAATAAATTCTCAATTCACAAGATGCCTACTCAATAATTTCAGAGCCAGTTGATAATGATACAATCTGCCCACCTGGATTAGACAAGTTACCCCAATTATTCTGTCCTTTTATGATAGTCATAGCTACCTGTGGCTATTTAAAGCCACGTGGAATCTGGATCTTCTTCCTCTTGCTCCATCTTTCTTCCTCCCTCTGTCCTTCTCCCCCCTCATCTCTGAAACTCTTCGCCCCGCCTCCCTTTTCCCTGTCCAATCACAGGCTTCTTGTTGTATTAATATTTAAAGTGATTGGACAGGGAAAATTCTGCTACAATGGTGTTTACACAAAAAAAAGATGCAGAGGTCTCGGATAGCATAGAAGCATCCAGACAAAAGTCCACACAGCTACAGCTACATGGTTTTTAACAAAGATGTCAAAGGCATGCGCGTTGTTCCTTTTCACTGGAGACATAATTGGGGGATATAAATTAGAAGCATAGCAGTTCTAGCTGTGTAATTTGCAGCAGCAGCCAACCAGTTTTGCAAAATTGTCAAAATCCAATAATGACTTCAATGTTGATGGCTATCAGTGAGGTAAGATGGCTATTTTTGTTATTTAAGGAAATTCAATTCATTTGGAACATAAACATGAAAATTTATACTTTCGGCTAGGTCTATTTTACGTGCCCTTGAAAGCTAGCTGTATTTAATCACTTTTCATTACACAAACTAATGATGTGCGTGGTGTTGTTGACTTTTATTCATTTCTTAATGGATAGTTCCTGAGCTAAACCACATCCTGCAGCACTGCTAAAAGTTACCATCAAAGTCTTATAGGGAGACTAAGCATCCATCGAGGACCACAGCCCAAAGTCACTGCAGAGGTAAAACAGAACTGAAAGGTACCTTTTCTTATAGTTGCTCAAAAAACATTCTAGTAGCTTTCTGACTGGCTTCAGATATCCTAGAGCTAGACTGTGGGCAAAGCTAGACTGCCTTGTGGAGCCTCTTTTCCCAAAGTCAATTAGCAAAGCTTGCCTTTCACGGCGTGTGCATATTCCACTTCACGGGCCACTAGCAAGTGTTGCTTTCAGAGGCCACCGCTTGGTTGTAATACTTTGACTCCTCCTCTTCTTCCTCTTTATCCTCCTCTTCTTCATAATCATCTGCCTCCTCTTCTTTCTCCCCTGCACATATTTGAGTTGCAACTTCATTCATTCATTTTGCCTCTTGCTAGAAACAATGGCAAAGGTTTTATAACAGGGGGGCATTGAAAATGTCGGCTCGAATGAAGTTCAAGGAAATAGTGTATTTCAATTACTTGTGCTCTGTATGTGTTCTTCAGCCACATAACCCCGTGCTGGGCCCCTAGTCAGCTGTTTGGGTGTAATCATCTCAGTGGGAGAGGGGTGGGGTGGTCCATACAAGCTGTTCTATCCACCCTGTCAGCAGTTGAACACAAGTACCAAGGACTGCTTTCAGGTAAAATTTAGCTCCTCCATGGGTTTGCAGTGTATTAGAAAAACAGACGTTACAACGGCAAAGCCAGTGCTCCCAGAGGTGACTTCACAGCAGCTGGAGTGTGTCTCCATTGGCAGCTTCTGACTCAGTGGGCCAGGGTAGGGACTTAGAACCTATGAACCCAACAAGTTCTCATGCAATGATACTACATCACAGCAGGGTGGTGGAGCCACAGAATTGGGTAGAAAAATCTTGTGAAATCTAGACCTTGATGAGCATTAGCCCCAATGCCATCTCCACTTTTACATAAGATCCCGAGTATGGGAGTTACAAAGATAGCTCAGCAGTTAAGAGAGTTTCCAGAAGGTCTGTAACTCTAGCACCAGGGAATCCAACACCTTGTCTGGCTTCTGTAGCCCCCACCGACACATGGCGTGCACGCGTGTGCACGCGCGCGCACGCGCGCGCACACACACACACACAAATGTGCGCGCAAGCGCGCACATGTAAAAATAAAACAGAACTTTAAAACATTTTTAAAGATTTCAACTATGAGTAACACATGAAGGCCCTTCAGAATGCTTTTCACTCCAGGACAATGTGCAGCTCCTGCTATACAACAGTACATTTTAAACATGCTTCATTAAAATAGTAGAATACCTTTCAGGAGAAATATTTTAAACAAATTCAGTGCATAAAGTGGATCCCCTAAACTCTGCCCAATTCACACACTGCCCTTTGCCTTCCATCATAGACAACATCTTTCATGGGCTGTTTTCCAAAGGAAATAAATTTTAAAAAGAAAGTTTTCATTAATTCTTTGAGAATTTCATATACTAGGTTTTGATCATATTCATCTTCCTCACCAAAATCTTCCCAGATCTTCCTCCACTTTCCGAATTATACAACTTCATGTTTTTTCTCTCTCTCTTTCTTTTTATTATTTTATGTGTATATACATATATAAATATATAAACACAACCAGGTGAGCTCTGTTAGTGATATATATATATATATATCTCCATCCATCCAATTAGGCGCCTCCTCATCTCTAGATAGACTGATTTTTCCTACTCACAGCAGTCATTAATTGCCTGTAGCTCTTCATGTGGTAGTGAAGCCCTGGGATATTTCTTTCATACATGTGTCCGCTGGTATTGTCATTGTTCAGGTCTTGTTTGGGTTACCATACTGTTGAGACTGAGATTTCAGGTGTGCAGCCTTCTTGTTGTATAGAAAGACAAAATCTCACAGTAAACATCCTGGTCCTCTGTGTCCTACAAGCTTTCTACCCTCTTCTGTGATATTCCATGAGGCTTCCATGTATGGGTTGTGTCGTAGGCATAATGATTGAAATAGGTACCCTGTACGTTAAAAACAAACAAACAAACAAACAAACACCCTCAGGCTGCAGTTTATACCTCCTTGTTAGTGTTTCAAGGCAGTATACATTCAAAGTGGTAAGCAGTCAGTCAATACACATTCATTTAAGCACCTAGTTTGTATTCTAAAAAACAGGAAACAATGAACAGAAAGAAATTTCTAAAATGCATTGGGAGGTTATAAGAAGAAAGTGAAGGGTGAGTTAGAAAAATCAGGAATACTGGTGCACGGGGTGCAGACTTGTCAATAGAAAAGGGTCCTATAGAAGAGAGAGACACGGGACAACTCCATGATTTGAACCCGTTGGAAGTTCCCATGGATTCCCATACTAGGCGAGGCTGCCCTAAAGGTTATCCAAAGACAACCTAGGCCATGGAAGTACTTGAAATCAATCTTGCAGACGATCAGTTTGACCCACATTTTACATATCATAGAGAGGTATGGAGCCACACACCGGCTTTGCAGTTCTTGCAGAGATGAGTCAAAGTCTTGCAGTCGCTCATTCATCCTCCACTCCTGTGTTAGTTATCTGCCATGGTGGAAACCCTGTGCCAAGTTCTCAAGATGGCGCGTTCAGTCATCTGGACCCCTCTTTCCCTCAAGAACCTGGCAACCCAGTGAGAGGCACATGCATAGGAAATGACAGTCCCCCAAAACTGTGCTAAATGAAAACTCAAACTATGCGTCTGTATAATGAGACTCCAGTGAGCCCAGAGGGCCCCAGCCACAGCCGGAGTCACATACACCCCTGACATAAAGGATGAGCAAGCCAACAGAAATGGCAGCCTGGCTGAAAAATCACCCACCAAAAGCCAAAGACCTGGATAAACAGCATGTTCTGACTCATGGGAATTTTCTTCTTTTCTCAAATAACTGTTAATTGAAGTAAATTGTTACCTTCAAATGTTCCTGGACTCTGCAGTAGTGAAACATTTTTCTTAGTTTGTAGAGTAATTTATTTTGCTATACATTCAATGTGCATGACACTCCATCACACTGAAATGCATTTTCTTGATTGTCTGTGGAGTTATCCATGGGAGAAAAAATTGTGTTGTCATATTTTGTTGGCTGAAAAGAATGTGTTGGGTGTGAGAGAAATAGAGAGAAGGGCGGAAAGGGAAGAAGAGAAGGAGGTGACAGATATACACAGAAGAAGGCAGCAATCAGAACAACAGAGAGCAGGAGCAGGGGGTGGACGCTGGCCTTGTCCAGAAGACTCCTCATCTTCACAAGCAAATGCTATGACCAAAGGACAGAAGCATGGCACGTGCCAGGAAGACCAGCAGTCAGCCTGATGATAGTCACTCTGAATCCTTTGTTCTGAAAGAAGCACTTCAGTAGAGGAACTGGATCAATGGTAAGATATCCCAGCACAAGAGATTAGCGTTTCACAGGGACCAGACTTTTCAAGTGGGAGATCAAAGCGAAAAATCTCAGAGAGGAAACCAGATTTCAAAGGATGTCACCAAAGATGCACATAGAAGCCTGGGTAATTCCTTTCTTCTCTCATTCCCACTCTGGCTTTTCCAGGATGGCATGAAGACTTCCTTGGGCTATGATCACCCGACATGTGGGTGTGGGTACTGCTCTAGGCTGAGGCCCTTTTCTGCTGGCAGGAAACTGGGGAGGGGTGGGGGGCTTGCTGTCTAGCACAAAAGCTTAGTGTCCAAAGGGTGGCTCCCAGTGCCCCTGCCATTCTTTTCTGACCAGCTCTTGCTTCTCTGCCCACTCAGCCCTCTATTCCAGGCAGACATAGAAGCCAAAAATAGCTGGGTTTTTTTTTCAGCCTAATTTGGTATTAATTAATAGGCGCCCTTACCCCCTTCAAGCTGAAGAAACTCCATCTCAATAATTCCCAGGACTGTGTCTGGTGGCACAAATAGCTCTCCCGTTGTTAAGGATATGGATTTAGAAACATTTCACCCATCACAGAGTACTCCCCAGTATTTCGAGGCCTGCTGGCTCAGCCTAGGGATGCCAAGGAGAGGGACAGATGCCTTTCTTCTTGGCTGGAAAAGCTTGATTTTGTAAAAGAACAAACATGTGCAGCACATTGTACACAGTGCTCACCTCACTGGTCCCTTCCTGACGCCCAGGGATTAATTTGTAGAGAAAGTTTTCTCAAGTTACAGAGCATGTTAACAACAATCTCAAAAGATAATCCCCAAACATCCCTTAAGAGCCAACTCGTGAAATGTTGTCTGTAAATTTGTTTATATACAGTTTAATCCCATTAATTCCTTTAAGGAAAGCATGTTATGTAGGCTCACTGTATGGGTGTAAAGTTTTTCTTTTTTCTTTTCTTTTCTTTCCTTTCCTTTCCTTTTTTCTTTTCTTTTCTTTCTTTCTTTCTTTTTCTTTTTCTTTTTTTTTTTTGTAAGTACTTATCATTTTAATCCTAACTTCCAGCATTAATGACTAAATCCATGTTCTCTCCATTGGTATATTTAAGAGACATTTAATATGTGTAGATGTAGAGCACCGCTCAGATCTCCATTCTGCTCTTTGAGTTCACCTACTTGTCCTGGCTATCTCACACTAAGGGTTGTTCACAAGAGCTCAGCTGGCATGCCCCACGTCTACCCTGTAGTTTTGATGCAATGACAGGATGCCACTCTCTATGGTCCCCTGTACTGCTTCTAATGATGACCTGCTTTGTGTTGTTGCAACCATTCCTTTCCACAGTGTACTTACTCTCCATAGTTCCTAATAGAATATCTAATAAGAAACAACTGATACCTAGGGTTAACACTCACTAAAATGACTTCCTTACAGGGCCATTGCTTTAACATTTTCAAATTCATTTCCAACTGTAGAGGAACTTTAATCCAGCATGGCTGCCTTAGAAAGGGGTCACATCCAAAGACTTTCTAGGCCCGTGTAATCTGGCTAGAATGCAGACATACCATTAATCCCAGCACTCAGGAGATAGAAGCATGCAAATCTCTGAGTTCTAGTCAATCCATTCAACTGAGTTGGGTTGAAGACAGTTCTGTTTGGTCAGTTGAGTTCAATGAGTGCAGTTCAGGGCATTTCAGTGAGTAGAGTCAGTTGGGCTTCAGTTGAGAATCAGTGCAGTGAATGCAGTGGAGTTGAGTTCCTTCCTGAGTTCATGCAGTTCAGTGCAGATCAACAGAGGCAGTTGAAGCCAGAGAATGAGAAGGAGCCAGAAGATTAGAACAGATTTCCACAGTTAGTTTGAGATCAAGCAGAGCAATTCAGTCAGAAACTGAGAGAAGCCAGATTGAATCAGTCAGCTTGGAGAGGAGTTTGAGCCAAAACGGCTGAGTTGAACCAGCCAACTAGAGTTCAGAAAGAACTTGAAAAGCTGAGTTTATTCAGCAGTGAACCTCTAAAACAACAATTATTTTTGGTGACTAAGAGTTATTTTTCTATGCAATACCTAGAAAAGTCTCATTGTTCAGTATCTTATTATTTAAAGGTTTCATCCTATCTTGCCCCTTACATTCAAGTAAGCTCATAAACACCTACCCATAACAGTTGATGATTTGCCTGCTGTGTATTATGTCAAATAACAGTCATGTTGCATCAATGACTGTTCAACCTCTATTGATTATCTACGGTCACAGTAAACAAGAAGAGCTGCGGTACTAAACCACAAATAATTCATATGGCTCATTCAGAATTACAAGGTCCCTTCTCCCTGAACTTCTTCACCCTTCCGCATTTGTCTCTCTAGAAGAGTTTGTGAATAATAAAGCGCCGTGGGTCTAATAGTAGAGACATGCGCAGTCACCCAGGTGTAAACCAAAGCGTTACGTGTCACTTTAACAGACTTCAGAGCATGAGAGAGACAGTTGCTCATTAAAATGTTTTCCATTCCTCAATTTCTAGCCTCCTTTCTGGCTATGGTGATGGAGGATACACAGCTAAGCCTTAGCTAGCCCCCATTCCATTGAGCTATTCAATCTATTAATGTCTTATCCTTGCTTGGTGTCACTTTTGTCCCTTGTAATTGGACCTCTCTATACCAAGAGAAATGATATCTATAATCTAATAAACAAATGCCCAGGCTAAGGCCTGAGACAAAATATCTAGAAAAAGAAAAAAAATCTCTTGACTACTGTCAGCCTATGGGGTCTGTGATGTTAAGAGATGAGAAGTTAGTTTCCTGTGGAATCCAGGGACAAGTCATCTAGTGGAAATTTCCACTCTAATGTATTGATTCTTCTCCACAGGTTGTTTCCTCTGAGAAACACCTACACTGTATGCAGCATCTGCGGGAGGAGAAACCTCCTGGGGTAAAGCCATAGCACTGTGTTCTCACAAGTGAGCAGACTCAGAAATCACAATAAAGACAAAGAACATTTTTGTCAATCTCAGTGTTTTTCCCATGCCCTTGGTGACCTACAAGTTACAGCCACTAACCTATTTTCTGAAAAATGTCATATAAGTGGAATCATTTTCATACAGCCTCTGGAGCTCCATTAACACGGAACATTTAATCTATATATTATGGGCATGAGTATTGTATCCCCTTTTAACTGCTGCTATGTATTTCATTATACTAGTATGCCATGGCATGGTTCCCCCCCACACACACACACACACAATGAAGGAGCACAGGATTATTATTAGATTTGGGGCTTTATGAAGAAACCCATGCTCCACATTCACATATACATTTTCATGTAAAAATAGGTCTTATTTCACTTGTTAGCCATTTAATAAGTGAAATACAGTAACAAAAATAGGATTGCTGAGTTGTATAACTAATGTATGTCTAGCTTTAAAAGAAAAATTGAAAGTCCTTGTACTGGGGGCTAAATAGATGACTCAGTACTTAGAGTACTTGCTGAATGGATGGAACTTGAGAAAATCCTGCTGAGTGAGGTAACCCGGACCCAAAAGGACACACATGGTATGTACTCACTTATAAGTAGATATTAGCCATAAAGTACAGGATACCCATCTTATACTCTACAGACCCAAAGAAGCTAAACAAGAAGGAAGACCCAAGTAGGAAGCTTGAATCCCACTTAGAAGGAGGAATAAAATAGTCATATGAGGGAGATGGAGGGAGGGAACTAGGAGGGAGAGGGGAATGGGGGTTCAGTATCAGGTGTGGGGTGGGACAGGATAGATGGCTAGATGGCCATGAGAATGACTAGAAATCTGCAACTGACGGAGGTGGAGAGGTAGGGAGCATCTCCAGGACAGGACAGAGATCTGGAATAAGGGAGGCACCTGAGAATCAATGGGGATAACCCTAGCTGTGACTCACAGCATTGGGGATATGGAACCTGAAGAGACCACTTCCTATAGCAAGGCAGGACTCCCAGTTGAGTGAAAGAGACACCAACCTACCCAGAAAACTTTCAACCCCAAATTTATCCTGTCTTCAAGAAATGTAGGCATGGAGGATGGAACAGAGACTGAGGGAATGGCCAACCAATAACCAGCCCAACTTGAGACCCATCCCATGGGCAAGCACCAATCCCTGACACTGTTAATGATAGTCTGTTATGCTTCCAGACAGGAGCCTAGCATGTCTGTCCTCTGAGAGGCTCCAGCCAGCAGCTGACTCAGACAGATGCAGATGCCCACAGCCAAACTGTGGATGGAGCTTGGGAGTTCTTATGGAAGAGTTGGTGGAAGGATTGCAGCCCCAGAGGGGATAGGAACTCCACAGGAAAGCCAACAGAGTCAACTAACCTGGACCCTTGGAGATCTCAGAGATTGAACCACCAACCAAAAAACATACATGGGATGGATCTAGCCCTGCCCCAATATGTAGCAGATGTGTAGCTTGGTCTTCACGTGTGTCCCGAAGACTGGAATGGGGAGGGAGGATGTCTATCCCAAAAGCTGTTGCCTTTATGTGGGATATATTGTTCTAACTGAGCTGCATTATCTGGCCTCAGAGGAAGAGAATGCACCTATCTTTGCAGAGACTTGGAGAGCCAGGATAAGGGATACACAGGGAAGCCCCCACCCACTCAGAGAAGAAGGGGAGGGGACATGGGGAAGGACTGTGGGACAGGATAACCTGGAGGGGAACAATGAGTGGTATGTAAAGTGATTAAGTAAGTAAGTAAGTAAATGAATGAATAAATAAATAAAAAGAGTACTTGCTATTTCTTCATAAGATCTGAGTTCAGTGTCCGACATTGACATGGTGTTTTACAAACATCTGTAAACTCTAGTGCCAGGGGATCTGTAACCCTCCTTTGACCTCCAGGGGCACAGGCATGCATGAAAACAAAACACTTAAACACATAGAATAAATCTATTTTTTAAAAGTTCTTCCATTTTATTCTCAGATTAGATTTCAGATTTTTATCTGTTCTAATAAATAGTATGAGGTATTAATTTTGCTGATTCTAGACCATCAAATAACATAAACACCTGACAGCTTCTTTTCATGAATGCGACTAAGATGCATTCATGTTATTAGAACATTGTTACTATAACATACATCAGTTTGCTGTTGACTAGTATTGCACTATGTAATTACAGACTTCTTTCATGCTTTTACCTGTAATTAACATTTGTGTTTCAGAAGTCTGAAGTTTATTAGTTACTTTTCTTGTCACAGAGACACACTACAGTTACAGAAACACTGGAGCAGAGGAAGGACTCATTGTGCTTCCCAGTTCAGAGGATGCTGCCCATAGTGACAGGAAGTCCTGGTGACAGGCATGGGCAGATGTGGCAGTGGAATGTGAAGAGAATGGTTACATGAAGAATGTGGCTGTTTAAATAGGAATGGCCCCCATAGACTCATGCGTTTGAATGCTTGGCCCATAGGGAGTGGTACTATTAGGAGATATAGCCTTGTTGGGGTAGGTATGGCCTTCTTAGAGGAAGTATATCACTGTAGAGTCAGGCTTTGAGGTCATATATGCTTAAGCCATGCCCAATGTGGTACACCGTCTTCTCCTGTTGCCTGCCGATCAAGATGTAGAACTTTCAGCTAGCTCTTCAGCACTATGTCTGCTTGCCTGCCACCATGTTTCTTGCCATGACTATAATGGATGAAACCTCTGAAACTGTAAGCTAGCTCCAACTAAATGTTGTTCTTTATAGGAGTTGCCTTGGTCCTGTTGTTTCTTCATAACATTAAGAAAGCTAAGACAATCAACGTGGTCATTTGGAAGCAAAGAGAGTTTTGGCCAAAACTAGAGACAAATTACAACCTTTATGTCCCATCTACTCTTTTGCTTCCACATCTTCAAGATATACTCTGTATCCATAAGGTTCTACAATGTTCCAGAAATTGTGCCAACATCTGGGGATAAAATATTAAACCTATGAGATTGTAGGAAAGATTTCATATCTAAGTAAAAAATTCTTCCTCCCCCATCCTGGACATCTCATTCATGGACTCAGAATACCTGTCTTTAAAAGTTCCTGTAGTTTTAGCATGCCCAACATTGTTCTGTGGCTCAAAGAAATCTCTCTCTCTCTCTCTCTCTCTCTCTCTCTCTCTCTCTCTCTCTCTCTCTCCCTCCCTCCCTCCCTCCCCCCCTCTCCTTCTTCTTCTTCTTCTTCTTCTTCTTCTTCTTCTTCTTCTTCTTCTTCTTCTTCTTCTTCTTCTTCTTCTTCTTCTTCTTCTTCTTTGCTATGATCCCTTATCAAGTAATAAAGTAACAAATTTCCAATATACAATAGCAGGGAATAAACATTTCACTTCCAAAAAGGGAAAACATGGAGAGTAGTGAAGAGAGATCAAACAAAAGCAAGATTGAAGTTCAGCACCACAAACACCAAATCCCAAAGCTCCATGTCCTGTATCTGGGGCTAATGATGATAGCACTGGCATTCCAATGGGCTTTGTCACCTACCACTACATCTCTGTTGCCTGTAGTATATCTTGATTCTCTCTTCAGGCAGCTCCTGCAGCTTTCCCCACAGATGTCCAATAATCTGACCACAACT
>CM052701.1:116004219-116069187 GCA_028551405.1 Uromys caudimaculatus
TTAGCTCTGTAATATCACCTGCGGTTTGATTTATGCAGATACGATTTTGTACCCAAGCTGTGCTAGCCCAAGATCAACTTCCTACATATAATGAAACACTACTTCCCTCTGCATCTTTCACCGTGCTGTATCCTACTTCCCTGTCCATCATCACCCCCTGAGTTCAGTGACTTGAGAAAGATGCGGAAGCTGAAGGATGACCTGGGAAAACAAACTAGTAGATTGAGACTCCAGATCCCTGAGTTTCACTTTGTCCTGTCTCCCCATCCTCCTGGTGGTACCCAGTGTTCAGATGCCTTCACTATCCTAACTAGAGATCAAATAGTCAGCTTCCACTTGGGGCAGTTTCAGTGCCTTCTGCCATACTCATGTTGAATTTTCATTGCTATCATACTGTATTGGAAAATGAGACCTTCACAGGTGAGTAGAGCAGGAGGTCTACACTTACGTCCTGGCTAGAGAGGAAGGAACAACTATGGAGAAAATGCCTCCATAAGATCAGACTGTAGGCAATTTTCTTAATCATAGTGATTGATATAAGAGGACCCAGTCTATTGTGGGTGGGACCATCCCTGGGTTCTATAAGAAAGCAGGCTGAGAGCAAGCTAGTAAGCAGCATTCCTCCTTGGTCTCTGCATCAGCTTCTGCCTCCAGATTCCCACCCTGCTTGAGATCCTGCTCTGATTTTCTTCCATGATGAACAGTGGTGGAAGTGTAAATAAATAAACCCTTTCCTCCCACAAGTTGCTTTTGGTCCTGGTGTTTCATCACAGCAATAGAAACTGTAATGAAGACAACCTACATGGACAGACTGATGCTGGGCCTTGAAGGGGGCTTGCCCTTTCTTTGCATGTGCTCATTTGACTTTTCACTCTCTTCCATGTCATGATGTAATAACAAAGTCCACCTCAGAAGCTATAACTACGCCCTGGGACATCCCATCCAGCAGGGTGATCTAAACAGATGTCTCTTGCAAATTCCCTAGCCTTTGGTATTGTGTTATATCAACAAAAGGGTACGGGCTTACCACCCTGTGCTAACACATTCTTAGGACATGCAAGAAATGCTCAGCAGGATGATGTCCTCCATCCCAGCTGACTGAAGACTAAGGTGTAAATGCCGTGTGAGTCCAGACTTTGACTCTGCCACTTTGTACCTGGGTAACAACTAGCCTGTCCCTTCTTTCCCTTGGTGTGCTCATCTGTTAAACTTGGAGTTAAAAAATAATAGCTTTCCTAATATGATAATTAACAAAATCATATGTATTTGGCTTTTAGCCGAAGGCTCAGGAAAGTGAGCACAAAGTGGTTTGGGTGGTGCTTTTCAAATGGTGACCCATAGGTCTCTTTACCTCCCTTCAACCCCAGGACAAAAAAAAAAAAAAAAAAAAAATTTGAACTGAGAGAAACAGCCATAGGAACAACTGTGCGGTATTTCTGATTTAATTAATGTCTGTGTGTGAGTACTTAGCTAGGTAATAACCATTCTTCTTCACCTTTGTTCTAATTGATTCTGAAGTCACAAGTTTTAAGTGACTTTCTCATTTACTATTAATTCAAGGGCTCTATTATTGAATACTCTGACCATTGGCCACATGTGGCTTTTATTTTCCACATGTGGCTTTTTAGCTTAAACTACAATTAAGTAGAATTAAATTAAGCTCTCCAGTGAACAAATCAGTAGCTCAACAGTCACGTGGGCTAGTAGCCCCACGGTGGTGGTCTCACGGGAGAACATGCCTGTCCTCAGCGACAGCCCTGCTAGACAGTACTGATTCTGCTGTGGCTGTGGACACAGGCTCATTTGTTGCCCCTGACAACCATGTGCCTGTGCACACCCAGGCTGCTGGGTAACTTCAGAGCTTTGAGCATGCGCAGACTGGCTTGGTATTTAAGGGCTATAGACGTGAACAGCAAGATCTGCAGTGAGTCGGGTCAAACCCACGTCCTTTCAGGAGCTGTAACCTAGTTCCTTTGCCTTCTTGCTCTAATGCTCTTCTTCACACACTCAGGTGGGGTATTTCCCTCTTCTCATGAGAGCAAGGCCTTGCAGAATCCTATGTAGCTACATAGATTATCTGCTATGATTTTGGGAGTCGGTTGTCCCAACTTCACAGAGTAAGCTCAAGATCTTGAGCATTGGGACCCTTCCTTCGTCTCTGTGACCACCCTACCTTACGTTCCTTTTCGATCAGCCCAGCCCAGCCCAGCCCTGCCTTTTTCTTCTGGGCTGTGAATAACATCAGAGAAAGTGATAAGAAAGTCAGATAAGATAAGCTTGCTACCTTTCAAGCCACCACCAAGACTTAACCCACGGTCATCATTACTCCCAGTGTAGAGTTATTGGGAAGGTCGCTGTAAGCTGAAAGCATGGTGATTTGTGCTGCACTTGATGTGAGACTGAACCCCAGGGGACTTTGGTTGCTCAAGTTCACATCGTCGTAGTCTGCATCAGCACATGCGTTCAAACTCGATCTGTAGCTCATAGAGGCCATCTCTTCCATCACTCCAAGGTTCGCTCCATGCTTCCTTTCTTAGTAACTTACCCACCTCTCTGGCAATCTTTGGAGAGTATGTTGGTCTCTAGAGAAGACCCTGGGGCCCTTAGAGATAACATGCTATGCTTGATTGTCATACAAATGAAGTGCAAGGTCAGTCAGGAAAAGAGCACTTCACTTAAGAATAGCTAAAGGCCAGCCTGGGACCATCTGATTCTAGTTGGTGAAAGGCGGCTAGAGAACTTATCTCCAAGGAAAAGAAGAGACTCCTGTTCATTGGAGGGCAGGGCATCAGAAACCAGGGGATCTGCTGTGGCGGTTATATAGGTCAGGGCCTTCCCATTTCCTTCCCTCCAAGACTGGGAGAAGCCACTGGAAAGATGGATGGAGGAGACCATGTGGATAAAGGGCTCTCTGCTTGCAGAGATGGCTTAATTGTCCCTTAATTGAGTGGAACTGGGAACTAGGCTGTGTTTGCCAGGGCCTGTGAAAGAACAAAAGGCCTTTGGGGCTGTTTCCTCTCACTAATAACTTGAGAAACACCCTTAAAGTTTCCTAAACTTTACTGCAATCTGAACTTCCGGAGTGTCCTTTCAGAGGGGATTCCTAATTGCTAACTGTTACACCAGGAATGCAAGGAACGCTAATCCCGTGTGACAGGTTCAATCCCCAGTTGATGCCAATATGCTGAAATCTTGGAATCACTTGACAGCGTTTCTCTTGCTCTCATTCTCCTAATGCCCCATTTTCATCTTTTCTCATTGTCTCTTCACCAGAGATTTACCTAACTGTTGCTCCCCGTGTGGTTCCTTCTACCACATTGTTTTCCCAGGGAGTATCACTCAAGCCTCTCTCTCCAGCTCAACTCTGAACAAAACCTGAGGTGAAGATAATGGTCAGTGGTCTCTTCCCTGCCGCAGGAGGCAGGTGCTATGGATTCTTCAGGCCCTTCTAGCTCCTCTGACTGCCAGAATCACTGCCCAGTCCCCACACTTCCTCCATCACCGGGAGCACTTTATTTCCTTCACAGAAGAGCTTACGGAAGTCCTGTCACTTCCCTTTGCACCACCTCTTTAGGTGTGTGCACTGTTTTGGTGTCCCAGTTTATTCATTTGTGAAGTAGGGTTATAATAAGCCTAGTCTATGAGGTTGTGGTGGGGATTAAAGACATCACTTCCCAGAATGCTTTGCAGTTGATGAGTTGAGTGAAATTGCCAGTTTTGTAAATAAAATAAAAAATAATGCTGGCACAGTGACTAACTAGTTAGCCTTCTAGTAACTAACGCCTGTTATTTTCCTTTGTATTTAATTATTTTATCTGAATGGTTCTTTTTTCTTATTTGGTGATTTTCATTTAGCTTTAATGTTAGATATGGGCTTTATGCATTAAGGAACACATAGGGTTTTCTGTGCACGTGTAAACAGCATCTTGGTTAGTATTAATCAGTTAGCATTGATGGTAGGGCAGTTTGTGTCTCTGAGACCCTCTCCCCCTTAAGGAAAAGGCATTTTCAAATTTGGGAAGTTCTCCCTAGACTTTCTTGAGTCTGCCTTATTCCACCTGCCCTGTATTTTTATCCTCAACGAAGGACACTGATCTTAGCCCAGAGCAAGATAGAAAAGCTGGTAGAAACGGTTTCTGTCCTTGTTGGCTTCTTTCCATTGAAATGGGTGCTTCTTAATACTTCTGTGAAGCCTGTCATAGGTTGCTTCCAGAGTGGAAAGCCAACAGTTCCCAGCAGGGCGTTGACCCACATGGATAACCAGGTGCCTTCCTCAACAGCCCAAGGCAGCTTTGAGAATTCCATTATCTGGTAAGCATGCGTTGGGCATTGATCCAAATCTGCTCAGTTCCTTACCCCTGTTAATCCTAGGAGAGTCATAGCAGCTTTGGGTTGCAATTGCTCTCCTCTGTAGAGCATGAGACTGAGGCACAGGATGGGTTAGGAAACCTACCCAAGCTTACAGAGGTGTAGCAGAGTTTAGCCTGGGCTGGATGGCTCCGCAGCACCGACTCTTAGGCTTGCACTATTGGCCTCCCACACACTGTCCCTTTTATGCTCATGGTAATCATAAGGTTGGGGAAAGTACCTGGGTCACCACAAGTTACTCCTGGACAGCCTAGCTTCTGGCTAGCATTGGTGTCCTTCAGGACCCCCTTATCCAGCTCCAGGAGAAAGGGAGGAAGAGGCCATCTAGTCCCAGACCACAGGGCCAGCTAGTGGAATGAGATGTTTTCCTGTGCTTTCTTCCGATGGCTGACAGTCAAGCTATCTCCAGCAAGGCCATCTCTGGTCTGTTGACTGAGACATCTCAGCCCTGTCCCTTCAAGTGGTCCTGAGTGATTTCCCAACAAGCAGCCCAGGAGGAATCTTCCAGAGGAGGGATTTTGTGAGATTTGTGGTTTTCAGTGCCCCTGTTCCACTTCCCTGGGTTTGAGGCTGCCTTTTGTCAGCATGCCATCTTTCCCTCTTTAAAAATTCTGTTTTGTGAAAGGAGAATTCATTAACTTACCCCTCTCCAAGTAAAGCAAGCTAATTGTTAGAAATCCTGTGTATTTCTTTTGCTTTGCTCTGGCCAGGGTCCCCCAATTCAGGTGTTTGGAGTGAAGCCTTCCTTAAGGACAGAAGCACAGACTCGCAGCCATGGGATAGGGATCTGGGCTTCAGAGGTGCCTGGGCCCTTAGGGACATCAGAGGCTGAGCTTCACTGGCTTCAGCATCTCTGTGCCCCTGGCCATGGCACTTCACTTCTCAAAGTTTTCCGTATTATTTATTTGCTGTGTATTCATTTATTTTAAAGTTTATGTTACATGATGTGATCTTTTGGAATGGTGATACACTATGAAATAATCAAATCAAACTGATGGCTATACTTATTACCCCACATACCCGTTGGTGTGTGTGTTGAGAAATTTAAGCTGGATTTTCTAAGCAGATTTCAAGTATCAACTATTATTAATTGTAGTCATCGCGCTGAACAGTAGATCCTCTTGTCTAACTGGAAGTCTGCACTTAGACCAGCATCTACCAGTTCACTCCCCTCTACCAACAGCCTCTGGTGACCATCACTCTACTCTATGTTTCTCGGAGCTCACACTGTTTTAGATTATACTTATCCTGAGATCATGAAGCATTTTGTCTTGCTGAGCCAGGCTTATTTCACTCGGCATAAAGTTCTTTGGGTTCATTCATGTCGCAATGGAATTTTAGCATCTTTTCTCTTCCCTCTAATCTCCTGTGTCCTAGTCCTGGTAGATTTCCTTAGTCATCAGAAGGATAATAGGAATTTATCTAGGTCTTTATAAAGTGCAGTGGATCCTAGGTTGTTTGACTATTGCTGGGGCATATCAGCAGAGATGACCACCCAGCTCGGCAGGCAAAGGGGGTCACGTGCTGTTTCTCAGGCAGCTGGAGGACTGGCTTGACTGGCTAGCCTCTTCTTGTCAACATCACTGGTGCATCTCAGATGGCACAGGACACAGGAGATAGGGAACTGGGTTAACCTGGAGCCTTTCATAAAGAGAGGTCATCTCCATGGTTACAGTGCTGTTCTCTTAAGTCCAGAGATGAATTCCAAGATGAACACTGATATCTGAGATCACAGATAGCAACAAACCCTGGGCTTGGTTGATGCCTTTTCCGTCTTGACTAAGAGCTATCTCTACTTGGACATAGCATTCGTTCTCAGGGATGACAGCAAAACTCACACAGTTTTCATTCTTCACAGTGTTGTTGATAGAAGACTCATTTTCACCCCTTTGGCTCTTGAGACCTCATGATATAATATTTTTCTTTGCTTCTTGAAAACTTTGACAAGCTCACTTTAAATAAATCCCCTGTGACTTCTCTGTGGCACGTTTGAATTCTAAAAATTATTGGCTTGCACTATAGGGTCTTTATTGCAGAAAAGAAAGGTTACTCAAGGGTTACGCAAGCCCTCTGATACTATGACAGCGCATATATTACCAAAATGGCTGCTGTGAAGATTAGTTTTGCTTGCTCGTTTGACTGGGTTAAGAGATACCTAGAAGACTGGTTTCTTTTCTTTTGGTTTTGTTACTATATGCATAGGCATGCGGAAGCCAAAGGACAACATCAACTGACGATCATATCATCCAATTTATTTGTGAGATAGAGTGGTCCTTGTCCTGGAATTTGTCATATAGGCTAAGCTTGTCCATCAAGCTCCAAGAACTTGCCTGTCTCTACATTCCCATACCGGGATTGTAAGAAGCACATGCTACCACACCCAGATGCTTGCATTTTTGTACATGTGTCCTGGGTATTGAACTCAGATCCTCATGCCTGCAAGGCAAGCTAGCATTTTAGCACCATACTGTCCCTAAAAGATGTCACTCTTTCCATGTAAGTTTCTTTGTCCCCTCCAGAGAACCCCCAAATTCATTCCTTAGAATTCCTATAGCATGTCATTCGTATGCATATAATATGTATCAGAAAGCACACAATTCATTCTAACTTCATAGAAGTTAGTTACTATATTGTTTATACATTGTTACTGTAATGAATATGCTATGGTCTATACAGAATCACTTCATTCAACAAACCTGCTTTCAGATATAACCTAGCTACTTTGTTCTGGGGAAGTACAAAGATGTCAACTGTATAAAAATTGATGCCTTTAAGGAGATCATAAGCAATCATGAAAGACAATGACCTTAATAATCATAATGTGCATTGCTATAGTAGTAATTAAAGAAAGCTACCATAATAATTTAATTCACATTCATGTCAAGGTAGATGATATCCCATTTTAAAGATAAAGAAATGAAAAGTTGCATATGCAAGGTCATAGTCTTAACCAGGGGTGAGCTAAAATTTGAACCCAAATCTGTCAAAAAGAATCCAAAACAGAATAAAGTAAACAAAGCCAGCTTCCCTTCCTGTCTTACCACTGTGAAATAACCCTCTAACTGTAGATAGGGAAAAGCCATACAAGGAACGGAGAAGGTGCTGATCTTGTTTTTCCCTCAAGACTGAGCTTTCTAAAGGAGACATGTGACTTCATCCTTAAGCAGAGAATGGAGATGTAACAAGATAGACATCTAAAGCCAAGGTATTGAGTAAGAGACAGCCTGGTACCTTGGACATCTGAGAACTTTTGTCATATGAATATGGTGGGTCCAGGGAGACGTAGCAGGCAGGAAGTAGATTATGGGGAGCCTTGTCAACTTCCCATTCGGGCAGTTCTAACAGTTCCCATTGCCACTGGAACACCCACCTCAGTCTTCTCTTCCAAGATTTCTACTCAGAGACAGTGTTAGAATCTTAGGGTTTTCCAGAGGCCAGAATTTGGTCTCCGTTGTTCAGTGGAATCACCATGAATCTGAGTCCTAGGGCCTTCCACAGCCAGAACTTGTCCCTGAGGACGTTTGACACCCCTGTTTCTCTCTATGCTACTTCCTAAGTCAGAGAAGACTTAGCAATATGAGTGTTTGACAGTGCCTGTGTTTGCATTCCACAGGGTCTGGAAAGAGTTAGTGTGGTCCTAGCCTATGGTTCCTCCATCTGGTGTAACATCTTACCTGGCACTAACATCAAACTCTGTCATTGTATCATTGTCTTCTTGATACAATGTCTCCTCCTCCCCTTCCATCACTCCCTTCCCCCTCATTCTGTTATTTTGGGACAGAGTCTTAGAAAGTATCCCCGAGAACCCTATAACTTACTCCCCCTTTGCTTCAGTCTCCCTTCCTAAAGGGGATTACAAGTGCAAGCCCTCACACTCAGCACTCATACTCATTCTTGGCTAAATAAATCACAGACCCTCCTCAGTATTTCCTTTTTAATATTATTGAATATTGAATGGATATGGACATTCCCTTTCACGTTCTTAGCAATTCTATTTTCGTAGGCACCATTTGTTTTTTGTTTTTTGAGTTGTTTTTGATAGTTTTTTTTTTTAATAATAAAATGAATGGCTTTTCAAACAGTTAAAGAATTTGAGAGTTAAGCTGTAAATATTAACCACATACATGATCTGTACCTGCATTGTGGAGGATGCTGAACAGATAAATGAATGGATGAGTGATGTAGCAAACCAGGAAGACAGCTAAAGGTCTAGGTAGTAAAACACAGAAGTCTGGAGGAGACTATGGGAGTAGTGCTTGTCTCCTTCCACGTGGGCTATTGTGGTCAGTTTGGATGACTAGATTTCCTTAGCCACCGTGGCTAATCAGTATTTTACCCTAAGAAATGAATTGGTTTATCTATAAAACCAAGACAAAATGTTCTATTTTCAAGGACAGCCTTCTTTTATTAATAACCCCCTCAGATTTTCTGCTTGAATGGATACTATGTAAAATCTTATTCTATTCTCCTTGGCTACAATAATAAACTTTAATAGCTATTATTTACAGACACTTGCAAATGAAGATGGTGTATGTTCAAGAAAGGATTACAACCTCAATGATAAGCGACTTGCAGTGCATTGACTACGTTTGTCTTCAGGCTTAGGAAACCGTGTTACGTAGATAAAATGTACTTTAAAAACAATCAGGTTACAGGTTAAGAAACCCTTTCTAAACCAATTCCAAAACAATAAAACTAACTAACATTGAGCAGCATTATGGTATGTACCTCAGGGTACCAGAGATCTGGAGGGCAGGTGCTAGGACAGTCCACTTCTTACACATAGCCTTTATCAAATGAGAAACATAGTTAAGATTTAGAAGTTAGCTGCTGAAGAATCCAGTGATTTGAAAATAGTGCTTTAGCCATAAGAGTTATGATGTAAGCCATTTTAAAAAGCTTGTTGCCACTGTGACACATACCTGTGAAAACCACATGACAGGAATCATGATTTTCTTTGCCTTGTGGTTTCTGAGGTCTCATGGTCCCTGGCTCCATTGTGTCTGAGCTAGTGGTGAGGCAGAGCATGCCAGGGGAAGCCTATGGTCGGGGAGAGTTGCTCACTACGTGATGACTGGGGAGCACAGAGGTGGGTAGGAGTGGGCATGAAGTCTGTCTTTATAGCATGCCCCCAGTGACCAGTTTCCTTCAACAGAGCCCTACCAACACAAAATTAATGAATTCAGCCAGAACCCTTAGGATACGATCAATTTCTCAAGGCCCATCTGTTGTTAACCAAACCTTTCAACATGTACCTTTGGAGGCATTTTGTATCCAAACTATAATATTGACTGTAACTTTTCCCCCATGAGAAGACACGAAGAGCTGGTTTTATCACCCTATAAGACGTTCCACAAGGTCTCCTCATATACACAAAACTTGCAACTTCAGTTCATTCTTGAACTTGAACTGTCTCAGAGACAAGGAAACAACACTTTTAAAAGTTTGGTCAAGATTCCCGGAACCATGGGCAAAACCCTGCTCCATAAAAGGTGGGTGAAGACTCAGCATGTGCTGATTTTCTATCCTGGCCAAGAACTAAGGTTACAAGAATCTAATGGGTGAAGATGAGGTATTGCATGCTTCTCACTTTACTGTGACAACTATAAGGGCAGAAGGTTTGGCTTTTGAGGAGAGGAAGAGACTATGTGAAGAGACATATGACATGTAAGGTATTCCAGGAAAGGAATGCCATCTGGATCAAGTGCCCAGGGTTCCTGGGGCTTACAAGGATGGGTACACTGTACTGTAGCTACTAGCCCCAAAATAAATTTCATTTTCTTTGGGAGATGAGTTTTAGTTAGCATGAAGGAATCTTTCCCGAAGAGGGTAGATGTTCCCCCAATCGGGGTTGCATATGTCCACTTGAACTTTGGTTCAAGCACTGGTGAGGGGCAGTGTAGAAGGTGCTTGGAGAGTGACAGGGAAGGACTACCACACCCCAGTCCTTAAGCAGAGTCTTTCTAGCCTTCTAAAGTAAGAAATAAAAAGGTGGCCTAAAATACCATGCAGATACTCCCTAACAATGAAAGTTGGTTCAAATCGTGTAAGTCTTCATGGATCCAACAGAAGGCGGTATTTTGTGGCCCATGGCTAATAACACTTTTCATGTTGGTGAAGCTTCAGAACATTCAAAATTAGTGGAAGAAGGATGAGTGTGTTGCTCCAAATGCAGAGCAGATTCCCTTGATTGAGGGCCAGGATGATGGCCCTGTGGTCAGAGAGGGAAGTGTATGTCCCATTCTAATGCTGGGTTTGGAGGGTTGGAGACAGGACTCAGCAATAAGGAGTAGGAGCTGTTCTGTGAGAGGACTGGGGTTCACTTTCCAGTGTCCACACCATGGCCTACATCCGGTTATAATTCCAGTTCCATCAGGTCTGAAGCCCCCCCTTCTGACTCCTGAGCACAAGGACCACAAGTGGTTCACAGACATACATTCATTCACCCAAAATAAAGTGAAATATAAACTGTTGGGTTAGTAACTGGACTATTTTGAATGTAAGAGTAAGTGTATCTTGTTCTGATTTATTTCACTGATAATTTCATACTGCTTCTGAGCACCATCTGATATGTCCATGTATTTCAAAGCTCGCCAGGATACAAGTTCCATAAAAAATAAAATGAAACTCTGACATCTTTAAAAACATTATAGAAAAAGACTAAGAAAAGACACCCAAACAAAACTTTCCCCTAATTTCAAGTAGCTTAGAAAAGCAATAGCAGGCTGAAGTTCAGCCCCTGCCCGTGTGGGGAACTGTGATTTATGCCTGCCCTAGTGCTTAGACTTGAAAATGCCTCATCTTCAGTTCTCAAGAGTATTCAAGTCGGGAGGAACATGAGCAAGGGAGATGTCTCCTCGGACAAACTCCTCATCTTTTAACGTGAAACTACATTGCCGGGCGTAATTCCCAGGCATCGTTTATCTTTCAGGAAATCAAGCCTTTCTGATACAATTGTCTATTAAATGGGTTTGTGACAGAGCAGAAGGGCGATGTTTTCCTATAACTCTAGCCTTGCTGATGGCTCCAGAAAAAGACATGCACATTTTTAAAAAAGCATTGACTTTTGTGCAAATGAATCTTCAGTTCAGATCAGGAATGTGAGCGTTTTTCTCCTCATAAATTGGAAATGAAACATCATTGTCTGTAAAATCCCAAGGGAGTCATCTCTGGCTAGTTCTCCATAGTGGGCATTTTTAAAAACCCTCTCTGCTCTAACCTTGAGCTGATTGCGCTTAAAGCTGTACTACGTTAAACAAACATACATTTGTTACATAGGAAATTCTATGTTGTTAGCTGGACCCTTTAGGAAGAGTTAAAGCTCTTGGTGGCAAGAGACGGGGAATACCTCACAGACTAACCTGAACACCAGGGGCATCTGATGGATGGAAAGTGAAGGTATTGAATTCTGAGAGACAAGTAACGAATTGTCGCAAAGTCAAACTCTGAACATGGACAGAATTCTTCCCATTTTCTCCTAAGCCAGCATTGTCTTCTTCCAAATGGAGAAGAGTGTGGCATCTGCATATTCCTGGGTTTTATATGTCAGTCTTTTGCTCCAGAGGGGAAGGTTACTTGTCTTTTCTAAAAAAACTATCCAAGAAGAGTAATTTGCCTGCTTGGCTCATATGTCCAGTACTGAACCCGGCAACAGTTGCCAATAGCCACACGTGATTAAACAGGTGTTCCCTCATGACAGTATGTAATTGGCATTAGGGTAAACCCACTCAGGTAAGAAGAGGACTTGTAGGATGGTCTGTCAAACTGTCATTTAACTATTTTATGTGGAGAAGATCACATGGGAAGATATTTCCACTTTCTTGGCATTTGCAGAAATATTTATTTCAGCCTAAAGCATTATTCAAAGGCTATATTGTACATTCGAGTGGACACAAGTAGGAATTTGCCCTCCCAGCGTTCAGGCAGTCTTCTTTAGACTGCAGTACCTTGATTTCCTTTCAGAAAGCAATTTCTCCCTACTCTGATTTTGATGGATTTCACACTGTGCTTTTGTTCAGCGATAAAAGACTTCTGATTGGAATGCCAAGTTACCCTGACCAGTTAGGGATCCATGGATGTTCCTCCCTGCTTTGTAAGCCTTAGGGACAGTTGGGGGAGATGCTCCCTGAGGATGCTGTTGCAGAGGCCACACTTTGGAAGAACCAGAGTAAGTATAAAGGCACAAGAAGCCTGAAAGCAGAGTGGAAAGATTGGAATTCCTGCAAGCAAGGGGAATCGGCTGCTGTATCCGGGCCTCAACAGTGAAGGACAGAGAACAGTGTTTCTGGTTACTGCTCATTCTTAGATGTGGTTACAGCCTGTTGGATCTGGATAGATGAACTTTATAACAATGGGAACAATATCTCAAATTTAAATTCCTAGTTAGCCCTTTTGCTCTGTTTCCTGCTTACCAAAACACAAGCCACAATCATTATTGCTCGTGGTTACTGGGCTAGGAATTAGAAAGGGCTTGGCCTATCCCAAGCATCTCTGTTCAGATGGAATCTGATGGTTCTAGAGCTGGGTGAGGGGGAAGAGAGGTGACTGGAACATAGGAACTGTCTGGGAGCATCTGTTTTCAGGAGTCTCAGCAGCTCTGATTGCTACAGTGCCTTTTGTATAATACCACCCTCATCACTAAGACTGACTACAGATACCATAGGGTTCTAGCATGCCTGTCCCAGCACACTGCATACAGATGGCATCACCTTCTATGGTCTACCTCGAAGATTATGTCATTTCCATACTCTCTGGTCAGCTGATTAAAGTTCCCTCAGACTCAAGGGGTCGACTTCACAGTAGAGACATGTCAAAGAAATCTTAAATACTTTTAAAAATCACCACATAACCTGCACAGTGCCCAAGCACAAGGAAGTTGCTACCTTTGGTCTGAATATTATATTTAAGTGACTCAGTTTTAAGTACATGCTTTCAGTGTATATAGTTAGCAGTGGAATTAACTCTTCTGGGTAATTACATCATCATCAAACCTGTTCATATTAAAAATGAAATCAAGACCCATCGTGATCTTTCAGGCCTCAGAACTTCATTTTGTATTCCTATTATGCATCTCAAATTTAAATGAAGTAGCTTCCCAATGCCTTTCAATTTGCTTCACGGTTGCCCTGGTTCTTTCTCACTTGGCACTGAGTTCTCATCCTGCAGTGCTTGGGTTTTGAGTCAGTATAACTTATAGAAGTACCTGAGTTTCTTCTAGTGCCTGGTTTAAAGAGTGGGGGGGGGGGGGGAGATTATTTATGGACTCTATATAAAATAAAGATTAAGGGAGTATAGATTTGTGAAACTTGACCCAGGTTAGGACCCTATCCCTTCACATCTGTGACTAGTGTAGAAATTCTCCTTTATATTATCCGGTACCATTCATGCCAAATTCAGCTTTCCTCAATTGTCTTCCCAGTGGAGAAAGTCTGATGGATCTCCAAGTTCTTGTTTTTCCCACTATTCCGAGATGTAGCAAGTAATCTATTGGAATAAAACCAGCAGTTGAGTAACTCATGCAAAGGTAATTTAGAGCATAAATTAAATCTGTCAGAGTGGTATTAGATTTTGCAAAAGCTCATAAATAACGAATGAAAGGTCACAGAGCTGAGAAAATGAGTGCACACTTCTTTATAAAGCGCTGCGTTCAGGGATGGGGCTTGCATCTCATATTCAAATGGCAGCATCATAAAATGGAGACACAATGTCTTTTCCAAATGTCTGGAACAGTCCGAAGGCACGGTGAACTCAGGAAATTGCCAGAGTCCTAGAAAAGACCTGTCATGTTAATATCTGAACATCTATGCCATTGGGGGATTCAAGCTCCATCTGGTCCTGAGAATCTCCAGGCCCTTCAGCAGAGCCCGTAATTCAGATATGTTAGACTAATGGTGAATGCTTGTCAAATGTCTTTCACTTTTCCATTCCTAGAAAATAGTAATAGGATGCTTGGTCTCTATGATTGATGGAAGGATGTCAGCGTTAGGGCTATTAATAACTGCCCAGCCCATCCTGTTTTTCTCATGAAGAGAAAAGTAGAAAATATAGCTTTGATCACTACAAAGCAGACAAATTCTTTTAGTGCACATTGTATATAGGTCTTTTTAGTGATGAACTGAACTTAACTTTTTACCAGGGAACAGTCTATATTTTTAAAGACCAATGCATAGATTTCATCATAATTAAATCTTCTGTACATTAAAAGATTCTCTCAAGGAATCTAAATGCTAGGTGTGGCAGCTTTTGCCCTTAGCTTTAGTGCTTGAGCAGAGGTTTGTGGGTCTCTGTCAGAGGACAGCTGATCTACTTAGGGAAGATCAGGCCGGCCAGGGATCCTTTTTTTTTTTTAAGACTCTTTTTTAAAAAAACAAAACAAAACACAAAAAGATATAGAGCATGTGAGAAAATATTTGATAATACTGTTGCACCTGAAAATGTCTAGAATCTAGATATAAGAACTCTCACATCTTGACAACAGAGTATCAATAGTCCAGTTTAAAATTGGGTAAATAATATGAATAGCCAGAGAAGATATACAAATGGCAGAGGAGCACACGAAAACATGTCCAACCTTACTGCTTACTTGAAATGAAAATAAATGCAAGAAAATCCAGTAGATAATAGAATGCAGTGAGGCACACTTCACCTGTACTGGGGAGACGGTGATTGTTTGTTTTGAGAAAGAAAGGAAGAAGAAGTGCTGGAGAGGACGTGGGGAAAACTCAAGCATCTTTCATTGCAAATGTAAGATGATACAACTGCCACGGGACCCTGGCAGCTCACCTCGGACTTAGACCCTTGGTACTCCTGAGACAAAGCAAATACTTAATAAACATGAAAATTTATGTATGGTCCCAAGAAATGTACATGGATGTTAAAAATAACATATTCATAATATCCATGAGTGGAAATCATCCAAATAGACATCATCTGATAAATAAACATATGTACTATATTCCTACAATGAGATATCCAGCCATAAAAAGGAATATTATCAATCCTCTAATGTAGATAAACCTTGAAAACATTATGACAACCTGAGGGACTAGGGTACCAAAGGCCACATACTGTACCATTCCACTCACATGAAATCCATAGAGATGAGAATTATACCAAATATTTCTGGATTATAAAGTGGTAAGATTTATGCTATATTAATTTTATCTCAGTAAAAATCTTAAAGAATAATTGTATATAAAAGTGAAATTTTTATTGTCAGACTCCTAAGAAGTTCAGGTTGTGACAATGATACATGCTTAGTTTTTGAGCGTACAAAGAAATATTAAGCTTCCAGAACCTTCCATAGCTTTGGTGTCTCCCCATTTAGTCTGTTTTTTTAATCATTCTTAAGCATAGGAAAGGCCTCATTTTTCCTAAGAAGGATCAGTGTCACAAACTGTTGGGAGAATTAAGTTTCAACTACTTAATATTAAGAAGGTTTCCACTTAATACCTACAAATTCATGGCTAAGAAAGGATTGGAACTCTTCAAATTTGAGTGTTTTTGTGAACAAATTGGGTCAGAGGAATCCAGCTTGCCCTTTCCTGTGTAAAATGGTGGTTCTTGTATTTTGGCCAAGTATATCCAAGGACCATGTACTAATGGTTTGATTGACAGCCTGTGGCACTACTAGAGGTGGTTGAAACTTTGGAATTGGTGTCTAGGGCAAGGAAGTTAAGTCACTATACCTTTGATGAAGATGTGTGTCAGCCTACCCACTCAGCCCGGCTGCAT
The DNA here is from genome assembly GCA_028551405.1 of Uromys caudimaculatus. Classification (NCBI taxonomy): domain Eukaryota; kingdom Metazoa; phylum Chordata; class Mammalia; order Rodentia; family Muridae; genus Uromys; species Uromys caudimaculatus. The sequence goes on from CM052701.1 coordinate 116,020,321, forward strand.
TCAAGTAAGCAGCTTTACAGTCCCCTACTGTGATGCTCCGTCTTCCTGTAGTCTCTCAAACAACAGAGTCAGCTGACCCAAATAAACATTTCCTTCCCGTAAATAACTTACCTCATGTATGTTGTTTCAGTATGGAAAGGTGATTACCAGATCTCTTGGGGTGAGCAGAATCGATGCTTTCACTTCATCAATGATAATTCGCCATAATGAGTATGGGTTCATACCAAAGATAGGTGTGGAGGAAGGGTAGTGAAGGGTGTACTCGCTACCTTCATCGACATCTTATGTATAAGCGAAGTCTGGTTAAAGCAATGTGTAAATATCATGATATGTAACACAGACCATCATAGGGAGAGCTGTAAGGGCAGCACCCAACTGGCTGCTTCATTGCTGAGGGTTGGCAGAAAGTCACAGAGTCTGCATGAGCCTCAGCCACACTGTCTCCCTTTTCCTACTGGCTTTGTCCCAGCCTTGGTGGTAACCATGCGGCAGGTGTTGAGAAGAGGAAACATATGGATCCTTATTTGTCTTACTTGGGCATTTTGAGGTGTTTGAATATTTTTCTTATTTTCTGATTTAGGAATGTGAGTTGAATGTTGAACAAAGAAAAACTCACTGTATTTACTTTCATTTACAAAACACACTGTCTGATTCTGAACAAAACATATAATAGGAAAGACACTAGGAGATGCCATAGTTTTTACTGTGTAACATTTGTAATCTTCATAAACTTTTGAGGTGGGAAGTAAGCTCCTCTTGCAAGAGAGAAAACGGAGGCAAAGCATAGTTAAGTCTCTAGGCTCAAGGCTTGTTTCCAAACCTAGGCAACTGACTCTCAAACCCTGCCCTTTATATGTTACTCTAATCGGGCTGGGAGGGCGTGCTGAAGACGCTGCAGTGGTCTTTACCCTTAAATGCTGTTGATGCATAACACTTTTTGCAACTGGTGCAATGAGACTTTTAGGTCAATGACCGGAAGGACAATCATGGGTAATACATGCCACTTGCGTTGTCTGATACATGGGAAGCACTAACATTAACCTTGATTGCACAGTGAAGAGTTTGAGTTGTGAACTAGTCCATATTTCATGTGAAACCACAACAGATCAGTCGGATAGCTTTTCTTGCCACCCCTTCTAGGAGCAAGACCAGTGTGGGAAGTTTTTGTCTGGGTTTTTAGTTCCATAGGCTCGAAGACAAGGCTTCAAATCTCACATAAGACCGTTGTTTAATCTTGAGCACATGACTGTCCTTTGAGCTTAGCTTTCTCATCTACAACACAAGAAAAGCAATGTACTCTGTGTGTGCGTGTGTGTGCGTGCACACATACATGTACATGTCTATGGTTGTTTATACTAAACACACAAAGGGCTGGGCTGTTAGCTCAGTCAGTGCTTGCATAGCATGCATGAAAATCTGAGTTCAATCTGTAATCCCAGCTCTGGGGAGGCAGAGATAGGCAAGTCACTAGGGCTCACCTGTGGGACATTTTAGCCTAGTTAGCAAGTTCCAGGCCAGTGAGAGAGACTCTGTCTCAAAAAACAAAACAAAAAAAAACCCCAAAAAGACAAAGTGGATCACTCTTGATAAATGGCACCCGAGGTTATCCTGTGGTCTTCTTGTGCACATGCACCCACATACACAATCATAAACACACACATCCATGGACATGCACATGAAAAAAATCACACAAGTATTTCACTGACCCTAGAACACATAACAGTTGGTATTAGTCATGGACAGTTTAGAGTGTGCTCTGAGAAGTCACTGAGTTTGTTAAATAGGACCTGAGAGAGCCATGGCCCCTCGGATGAGTTTCCAGGGCTTAGTGAAGAGCAGAACTCAGCAGCTGTGTGAGCACTGGGGCCAAGCAAAGGGTTCAAGCTAGTAGTGATATTAGTGTTCAAGGAGACGTGCATAAACAAGATGAATAGACAAGGACACTCGGGAGGCAGAGGCAGGTGGGTCTCGGAGTTCCAGATTAGCCTGGTCTACAGAGCTAATTTCAGGACAGCCAGGGCTATACAGAGAAGCGCTGTCTTGAAAAACAAACAAGTGAACATAAAACATTTGTAAATAATTTTAGTATATTGATTAGAGTTAATATTCTGTGCATTTATCACTGTAGTATAGTGCTGTTCATTGATGGTGTCCTATTCTGTCATTTTGAAAATCCTCATATCCTCTGAAGAGTTGTGGCTTTTGGTATACCTTTTGCCATTCAGTTTAGATTAATATCATTTTATAATACCTTCTAATATCTGAATAAGCCACATTGGTTTTTCTCTATTGAATTTCTACTTCCTAATATTTTGGTCATTATTTAGGTTCCCCCTCCCATAGGGGAACTTAAAAATTTAAGCAATTAAAAATATCTTGTTGAATATTTATGTTAAATCTATAAACAGAATGTCCAAATTGCTGGTGTTTAATTAGGCTGAAGTAAGTAAATACCTAACCTCGACTCCCATTGATGAGCAAAAGAGACTATGGAATTCAGAAAAACGGAATGGGAGACCCGGACTTTCTAGACAACTAAGGCTACGGCAAAGGGGTCATTTGTGGAGAAATAGTCCCAGCATTCTGAGAACGTTCCACACTCTACACAGGGCTTCACTGTTCTCAGTGTCAAGCAAACACGAATCAGAGTGGAGGACCGCAGATGCTAAGTAGCAACTCAAGTTCATGATCACCTGCCTGTCTGCAGAGTACAGCATCTGCTGGTGTTTGAAATGCAGAATTAAAAGCTACTGTGAGTAGAAGCCAGCTCTGCCCTTCCATGCTTCGACTGTGCCCTGCAAATGCGGTAATTGGAGTGGCCACCTCATAGGGCTATTAGAATAAACTGGTATTTGCAAATGCCTTCTACAGTACTCACCAATAAATGCTGGCTGGTTATATTAGGAGATTTTGTGCTACCGAGCTGGTCTGGGGTTTGGAAGAGGTCAGCTTACTTGTATTTCCTTCCAAATCTGAGTCTTGCTCCTACAGTTTGGTATGGTGGCCAGCACTCAGAAAGGATGCCGACCCAGACCTGACTTATTTATTGTTGCTCTCTGGAACATGTCCCCTGGCCTCCTGGCAAAAATAGCTAGATTTCATTACAATTCAATCTCTCTTGATACTATCTCTGCTGGATATTAGGAAGGATTGTTACCAGTAGGAGCAGCCTGATTAAGAATAGATTCAGGCTGGAATGTTCTGAATGCTCTAAAATTACCATTTATAAGGTTCTCCCCTTTGGCACCTGTTTCCCTGGGCCCCATCATGATGTCCCTTCCCGGCTCAACTCACCTACCTGAGATCAGCCAAGCTGCCTTCACTGTCTCCTGTTGGATACTGAGATGAGTCTGCGTTTGAATTTCAGGTGCCAGTCCTCTACCACCGTCTCAAGTGCCCACTCAGAGGCCCTCTGTATGAGTGACACGCCAGTCTGCCATGGAACCTAGCCCTGCCCTGGCCTGGCTCCTGCTGCTGAGCTTGGTGGCCGACTGTCTGAAAGCTGCTCAGTCCCGAGACTTCACAGTGAAAGACATAATCTACCTCCACCCTTCAAGTAAGACTATTTTCTACTTGTTCTCTTGTTTGGGGGGAAAAATGTTGCTTCATTTCTGATGAGAAAGGAATCGAAGCATGTCTATAGGGAAAGCCATGTTAATGCAGGGGGACATCAGGTGATTTAGTCAGGGATGTAAAAGGTAATAAAGGTCGACTTGCGTTTTACTATCACCTTCCCACAGGAGGTTTGGTTAGTATCTTACGTTAAATGATGAAGCTTGTTTCCTCTGTTCCACACACATCCCGCTGACTTCATACACCCCTCCCTTCTGCGGTGTTGTTCTCAGCCAGCTATCAAAGGGAACCGGCCCGTCCCTGGAGGTGGGTTGTTTGTAAATGGATTAGATCTTTATAGCTTGATTAATAGCTGGTCTTTCTCCCGGGCATCTGAGCCTCAGTTAAAGCATCACTGCCTTCCACAACTTCCTATTTCCTGGACTTTCCCATGGTTTGGAATTCTCCAGGGAGACCACAGTGTTGCAGGTCCCTAGCAGCAGTTTCCAGCCCTCTGGTTTCTCTTTTGCACATATCAGGGGTCTTACTTGTGCCTTGTGCTTTTGGCAAGCATTCTTGGTTTTTCTGCTACCGATTTACATGGAGACTACACTTGGGAAACAGTAGTGTGACTTCCTGGGTCCCCATCGCTGCACCTGTGTTTCTCTCTCTCTCTGTCTCTCTCTCTGTCTCTGTCTCTCTTCTCTCTCTCTCTCTCTCTCTCTCTGTCTCTCTCTCTGTCTCTGTCTCTCTTCTCTCTCTCTCTCTCTCTCTCTCTCTCTCTGTCTCTCTCTCTTCTCTGTCTCTCTCTCTTCTCTCTCTCTCTCTCTCTCTCTCTCTCTCTGTCTCTCTCTCTCTTTCTTTCTCTCGTTCCAGTCCCCTTCAGTATTGCTCTTGTGGTGGGGAGGGCTGAGTATATTGTGTGTATCCTGGACGTTAGCTGTTCCCCAAAGCATATCATTCTTTTGAATGTTTAATGACGAGCATTGCGATAGCCATGAGGAGTTCACAGGCAACTAAGCTGATGGTTCTTTCTCTTGACGATCATACAGTGTGCAAAGAGGAGAAGGCTGCTTGGACTGTCTCAGCCCCACAGTACTAGAATAGTGAATTCTAATAGCTTGGGAGATGACATGTGGCCCCTCTAGGGGCCTAGGACAGCTGTTCCCTAGCTTCCTGACTTGAAACAAAATCCCCTGCCTTTGTGACTGTTGTGTAACATAATGCATAAAAAACTTTGTGCTGAGTGTAAGCTGTGGTACATTCTCAGGCAATGCGAGGGACGGTTGTCAGTTTATTTCTAACCAGGTAAAATTATACATACACTATAGCATCATTTTAAAAAACCAGGAATAATACCTGTGGAACGGCAGACCTGTACCCGCTAGACAATCGAGTAGTTCTTCCACTGTCTCCGTTTAGGCAGCCAGTTGTAGGGTTTTGCACCTGGGCCCTCACTGGGGGAGCCTAGTTACTACACCTATGCCCTCACTGGTGGCATCTGCCTACTGCACCTGTGCCCTCATTGGTGGCATCTGCCTACTGCACCTGTGCCCTCACTGGTAGAGTCTGCCTACTGCACCTGTGCCCTCACTGATGGCACCCGCCTACTTGTATGGGAAATTTATCTGGCTGCTCAATTTTGTTGGACTCTTTGGCTCTGTTTTAATAATTTACATGAAAAGACGATACTGATACTTTCTCTGCTCACTAGATTACATTTTGTTCTCTGCTCCAAACATGGTAAGACAAAGAGCCAGGTTTCAGTCCTTCAGGAGTGAGTACCAGAGGGCTGGCTTCTTTGATGTTCTCTGTCAGCATTGTCAGTGAGAGACTCAGATCACCAACTCGTCCACCCATGGCCATTTCTGAGGCTGTATACAGGGTAGAAGTTGAAAGTTGAAGAGAATGGGTTTATGTAAACCAGGTCAAGATATACTACTTTTTCCTCAGTGGGGTAACTAATTAGTGCTTGGGGTGAGTGCGTCCCTTTTCGGAAATTGACACCAATGTTGTGTCTGAAGGATGAAATTTGACGCCACGGGGAAATCACTTCTGCTCTTTAGGAATCAAGGGAAGCTAGGTGGGGTAGCACGTGACAATAATCCTGGCACTCAAGATGCTGAGGCAGGAGAGTTTGAGGGCCACTTGAGCTACTTAGTGTGTTACAGGCCAGCAAGGGCTACATAGCAACATCTTGTCCCAAATAAAATAAAATAAAATAAAATAAAATAAAATAAAATAAAATAAAATAAAATAAAATAAAATAAAATAAAATAAAATAAAATAAAATAAAATAAAATAAAATAAAAAAGGTAATTGGCAAGTCTCACTCATGTGACTTATGTTAACTAAGTAAGTAAGAATCAAGGAATTTTCTGACATGATTTTGAAGCATGCAAAGGGTTGAAGAAGTGGATTCTAACTAGACTGCAAACAGGTTACTCTCCAGCAGGTCTTGCAGGTCACAGGCACTGTGCATTCTTGTTGGACTGTAAAACTTTGCTATTCTGTCCACGTTGGATTAGAGTTAACTTCACATTGCTCCAAACTACTCGGGAGTGTGCTGCGGGTGTTTGTTTTCACGTCTGCTTTTTAAACAGCCATGGCTCCCCTGCCCTTGAGCCCTCGCTTGTGCTTAGATGGAGTATTCTTTCTACCGTCAAGCAACTTTCTGTTGAACATTGGCCATAAAAAATACATGAGGGGAACACGGGATTAGTTTGATTTTGAATTATTTATACAATTGCCTCACTTTGTAGGTGGAGGTACAAGCAGCTTTCTCTGGGTCAGTGAGTGAGCCAGATTCTATTAATGTTATATGGCAAAGCACAGAATCTGTCCACGGAAGCACACAGAGGGGCAAGAAGCTTGAGAACACACACATTTTTCTGTGCCAAACAAACTCATTGTTCTTAGGTCCAGACAGCATCATTGGTGATAACTGGGCCCAAGAAAATCATCCTCTCCTCACTAATCTACTGTGCTCTCTGGTTTCCAAATCTTTGAAGTTTCCAAGTATTATAAGAAACAAACTATGGATTTCAGATTCATCCCCCAGAACATTCTGTCCAACACTTAGTATGCGCTGCTGCTGCTGCTTCCTCTTCCTCTTCTTCTTCTCCTCCTCCTCCTCCTCCTTCTCTTCTTCCCCCCTCCTTCTCCTCCTTGTTCTTCTTTGTCATCATTATGTGAGAAGTTCTGTTTTCTCTGGTTAAACCACCAAAATCTAATTACAATTCCCCAAACAAAAGTTACTATTGAGAGAAATGGAGCTATTTATTCAGATGTCAGAAATCACACAAGAAAATTTAATAAAATGACTGTGCCCTGTTCTTGGCCTTCATTTCTTTCTGTAGAACAGAAAACACTCCTGGAAAACAATCCAATTTTCTTTCGCATGTGTGTTCCAAGCCCTTCTTAATCTTGTGAATTAAAGAGCTATGCCCTTGCAGGGGCTGGCTTAGGACCCACATAGGGAACCAAGGATAGTTATGCAGTCCTACACTTCATTAAATCCTCCAAGGTAAGAGGACTTCTAGATAGGTATCAGGAAGTGAATTCTATTAGAAATATGTTCATGTAAAAAAAATATATCAGCAACATTTTGTTGCTTAGTGGACCAAGACAAAAGATAATATTAGAGTTTTAGAACGTTTATATTTCTATCTAAAAACAGTGGAAACTGAATTGTCGAGAGCAGACGTCCTGCACATCAGCGTACATTTCGAAGCATCTGCTTTCTCCACGTTTCTAGTAACTGAAGGTCTTTGTCCAGGCAAAAGTTCCAGGAGACAGAAACAAAGGGTAAATCTTTCCTGAAGTCTTCCAGATGAATTATCGAAGCTTGAACTATGGCTGACCAGGAGAGTTAATGGGCAGATTATCTTACAGGAAGTAACTGGGCACTCCAGTGTTTCTTTTTCTTTCTTCTTTTTCTTCTTCTTTACAATCTGCCTCTCTTGAGGGACCAAGGCCTTATGCCTTGAGATGCAGGGTACTAAGCTTATTAGCTCTGTGATCAAGAGCCAAATTAAATTCATTCACAGCTGGGGCTACCAGGATCTGAAGTCCGCTTGCTCTGTAAGGCTTTGAAGTAATAAAGAAGAAAATAGCACATCTTAGGAACCTCTTTCCCTGTCTCTTAAAAGAAAAAAAAAACTCTTTATCAGATGCAGTATCAATTAACAAGTTACTGGAGAGAGTTGTTCATCAGTTGATCTTATTCAGGTTAAATATTTCCAGAGGGAAGAATTTAACCATTTATTTGATATTGTGCTATAGTCACTTAGAGTCACATATGTTTGCAAAGATTTGCCAGAAATCGGTGCTATTCATTGTTCTCCAGGCAAGATGTCAACAAAAATTCCCATAAACGGATACTAAACTGTAGTGCTTAAGAAAAGAAACAGATATGAGTTTGTAGGTTTTAAAATAAGACCAACAAGGGCCCACAGAGATAGCTCAGTGGTTCAGAACACTGGCTGTTCTCCCGTAGGACCCAGGTTCAGTTCCCAGCACCCACAGACCCGTCTGTAACTCATCAGAACCATCTGTAACTCCAGTTGCAGGAGATCTGACGCCCTCTGCTGGCCTCCGCAGCAGGCAAAACATACACATGAAAATTTGAAAATGAGCGAAAGAAATAATAAAAAAAAAAAAATGACTGACCAAAGTGGAGAGTGTTTGTTCAGTCACCAGTGACATATACTGATAAACTTTAGATATGAATGGTTTGAAGGAAACCTGCCTTTCACTGCATAGAGTTCCGGCTCATACTCCTCAAATCCATTGTCTTTGGCTCAATTTCAGAGTGAGGGTTTAGGTATGTAAGAAGCTACAGTATTTAATATGTAATTAGTCGCATAAAAGATCATTTTGAGAAGTCAATTAAGTAACCTAAGTTTGGGAACACAACAACTTATTTGTGCTTGGTTCTCAATAACTTTATTCTTGGAGCAGTTGGGTGGTCATGATTCAAAGTTTTGAATTTATCACTTTGATGGGAAAGGTTCCAGAAATAACTAAACCAGCATGCCAGCCAAAAATTGTTTTGGCTACAGTGAGAGACTGATAAAATTGGATATTCTAGTGGATTAATCATATGGACTGAAATGGTACAGCTAGTTTACAGTCACAAACCTTGGTGTATATGATCATTGTTTGAAAAATGCTGGGGTTTTTGTCAAATCTTTTATATTTGATTTATATGTTAAATATTCTAAAGTTAATAGTGAGATTGCTTTTAATGTATCAAATCAATATAATTTCCTAGAATGGCTGTATAGGGTTTCTCACAATGATATTTATAGACTACAAACCTATTAAATGTCCATAAGACATTGAGTGCCTTTGGGATTTGAGACTCTGCTTTTTTATTCCCCTCAATTCTTTGGGCCCATGACGACCAACAGCAATTAAAATATGACAAACTTTTCTAGGTGCTAAAAGGGGGGAGCTATACTAATTACCAGTGTATGCTTCACAAAAAATATTTTCTTCTACTTCCTGAAATGATGGCAGAACGTTTTCCGCTGGTGCGGTTCCCCCTAGGACTGGAGCATCTCTAGGCTGTCCCGTCACTTTGGGAGAAGGTCACTTGTAACCTACTTGTAAATGTGGGTTACTGTCTGGTGGGTGAAACATAGAACTCTCAAAAGGGCCCATGAGAAGGTCCAGTTACTTGTCCTTGTTAGACAGTGCACAGCTTCTGACCGTATCCAGGAATTATCATCACAGTCCATTCTATGAAATATTACAGGCAAGTATGCAAATGGGCAAGGTGAAAATCAAAGTTTTATCTGGACCATAATTCTGGCCTTAAGCTGCTGCCTCCTCCTGCATTTATTTTTGATAACACCCTTAATTGGTTCCATTCAGACATGCAATTTACCCCGAGGTGATTATTTCTACCGGTCGGATCCTCGGGCTCAGCTGCAAGGCAGAGCTGTTGGCTCCTGCAGATGAACTGGATAAGTGTCTTCAGTGTCCAACTAGGCCAGGTAGTGTTATACATTTTAAAAATGCTCAGGATCTGTTTATGAAAGTCAAAGATCTAAATCTCAAGGCAAGCAAAGGATTCCAGGTAAAATACGACTTACCTGAAAGCACATGGGCCGAAGGATAAGAAACCGCCGCCCCTCCCCCCAGGGCCTGACATTGATTGTTGACCCCTTGCCTTGAGCTGACAGAATATTCTGATGTATTGAGCACTTCCAGAATGCAGTTCTCACGTGACACTCTAACCTGAGCTTACAAGCAGGACTGAGAACCACTGGTATATGGAGAGCAATGTCTTCAGAAGGCAGGAAGCACAAGCCAGGTATGGAGAGAGGACGGGAAAGATCAGAGAGCATTGCTGGAGTTGTGTGATCCGCAGCTCTTCTCCAAACACTACCTGCACCTAGCGCCATAACACCCATCAACCACTCACCTGCATGCACTCCACTCCAAATTCTGTCATTTCAAGGAAAGGCCATCCAGAGACTGCCCCACCTGGGGATCAATCCCATATATAGTTACCAAACCCAGACACTATTGTGGATGCCAAGAAGTGCTTGCTTATAAGAGCCTGATATAGCTGTCTCCTGAGAGGCTCTGCCAGAGCCTGACAAATACAGAGGTGGATGCTCCCAGCCAACCATTGGACTGAGCACTGGGTCCCCAATGGAGGAGTTAGAGAAAGGACTGAAGGAGCTGAAGGGGTTTGCAATCCATAGGAAGAACAACAATATCAACCAACAGACTCCCCAGAGCTCCCAGGGACTAAGCCATCAACCAAAGAGTACAGATGGAGGGACCCATGGCTCCAGCTGCATATGTAGCAGAGGATGGTCTTGTTGGGCATCAATGGGAGGAGAGGCCTTTGGTCCTGTAAAGGCTTGATGCCCCAGTGTAGGGGAATGCCAGGCTGGGGAAGCAGGATTGGTGGGTGGGTGGGGGAGCACCCTTATAGAAGCAGGGGGAGGGAGGATGGGATGGGGCGGTTGGAGGGAAACTAGGAAAGGGGATAACATTTAAAATGTAAATAAAGAAAATATCTAATAAAAAATAAAAATTAAAAAAAAAAAAAAAGATTTTCTAACATAAAAAAAAAAAGTTCTTTATAAATGGACCCATATGATCTGTGGGTGGGCAAGGTGGTTCTGCCATGAAGCTCCACCATATGATTCTGGTTCCTCTGAAGCCTCTCAGGTGGCAGAGAGAACCAGTTCCTGCAGGTTGTCCTCTGTCTCCATATGCATGCTATGGTACATGGGCATACACACACACAATACACACATACATTCATACCTATATCCATACATATATACACAAATATATACATACATGCATGTGTTTGTACATAAATACAAAGATGTAAAAATAATAAAGTAATAATATAAATATAGCCATATACCATGCAATCTTTTGGATTGGCTTTTTTTCCCCCACTAAGAGTAATTCCAAGAAAATTTATTAAAGCTGTTGAAAATGCTAACAGTTTGTTCCTTTTTATTGGTGCCTGTTACTCCATAGTGTGGATGTACCACAGTTTGTTTAACCCACTCACCTACTGGTAGACATTTGAGTTGCTTACAGCTTGGAATCACTGATAGGGTGGATAGCCTGATTCCGACGTGCATGGGACTGGAGGTATTTCTGGTGTTGGATGTTTTGGGATTTTTGGAATACCTGTATGTATGTAGTGAAATATCTTGGGATGAGACCAAAGTGTAAAGACCATATTTATTAGTTTCCTATATTTCTTGTAAATATCCTGGAGGAATTTTATACAGTCCCTGGAGGAATTTAGTGGAGCCTTTTCAATACTGTAACTGGTCACATGACATCAGGTGTGAAATTTGGAGAGTATAATGTTAGTGCTCAAAAATTTCAGATTTGGAAGCAATTTAGATTTCATATTCTCTAATCAGGAGTGGGTAGCCTGTTCAAATAAAACCATTTGGATAGTTGTATGCAGAATTTTTGCGTGTGCATACAAGAATGCATGTCTCAAGAATAAATTGCCTAATGTAAAATGAGTCATCAGATATGTTACTGCTTAAAAAAATCTTGAAAACCCCTCTTTAAATTAATATACTTAACTCTACAGGATTCTTTGCTCAGTCTAAAAATCGATTTTTTTTTCTCTTGGTTTTTGTAGCCACGCCATATCCTGGTGGATTTAAATGCTTCACCTGTGAAAAAGCAGCAGACAATTATGAATGCAACCGATGGGCTCCTGACATCTACTGTCCTCGAGGTAAAGTCTCCGAGAGAGATCGGGTCCCCAGAGCTGCTTGAGAGTGTGCAGCCCCGAAGACCTGGTACATGCTTGTAATCACAAGGGCCCCTCTTGTCTAAGGCTATTGGCAGATCTTTTAAGCATATGCATAACTCATCTTCAAAGACTTTCAGATATAAAGGGACCCATAAGATCGCCCCCTCTCTCGTGAAGCATCTTTGGATTTCCACAGGAGGTAACTGAGACTTCTCCGCCCCGGGGCGAGCCAAGGGTGGAACAGTAGAGAATGGGCAGCCTGTTAGCCACTCTTTGAAGCCTTCATCCATAGTAACTTCTTTCATGTGAAGGATGAATCGAGGCTCATGTAAAGATTTCATTTATTGCTCCTCTTGCCACAGACTTACATTTTGAGTCTGTGTGAAAGCTGGCGTTCTGAATGCCCCCGCCGCATAAATATAAACCTTGAGCCTTTTAAACTGCTAAGCTCTCTTTCAAGGTCGAGATGGACTGCAATTGAAGCTTGAAATTTTGACCAAAAGACTCATTTGAAAAAGAAGACATATCCTATTCACATCTTTCCATCTAGCAAGTGAAAACAGCGTTTCTGGCTGTCTGTGAGGTCATGGTTAATTGGCTGTTATTTAGTTTGGAGGGAAGTAGACTGGTTGAGTGGGTGAGGTGAGGACTGTGGGGCAGTCCACTGGCAGTTGTCTTAGCAGTGAGTGCTTTTCACTGTTGATTTCATTCAGATGTGTTAAAAGGACGAACACAGTAAATACGGTATTTTTCAACATAATGCAAGACTTCTCATACCCAGCTCAAAGAGTGCCCTCTGCTTGTTATATAGACTAGAAATTGGGAGAGCTAGGACAGCTTTAACTAAGAGACAGAGCAGCTCCTCAAGCTAACGTCCTTTAATCTCAGACTCTCCTAGGGCTTTCCAGAAGTATACAGGGAACTTGCTGAACCTCTGTCCCTGGCCTGCTCCAATGGCTCTCAAAGTGCAGCACGACCACTGGCTCAGTGGCTTATCCCAGAACAGGGGTGTGCTACCACCCCGCTCCCTCCCTCACCTACAGAGCAGATCCAACAGGTCTGAAACTATCCTGAGAACTTACCTTTCCAATGGGCACCATGTGAGCAGATGCAGCCACATCAAGTACCACGGCTCTCCACAAATTGGACCAGCTTCCAAGGTTCGGGCCCTGGACTCAGATGAACAGTCAAGTGTGAGAACTTTACCTCCTAGGAGAGAAACATCTCATTTCCAGAGTCTTCTTGTGATGTCAGGGTGCCTTAAAAGGTCACCAGGGGAGAGAAAAAGATGAGGAGGGGCGAGCCTAGCTTAATCACAAGGTAGCTATCCAGCCACCTCGGTAACCATGTCCTGTCATGTTTCCTTCCTTGGGCATTGCCTTCATCCAAAACGAGTCAGTATTTTCATGTTCTGACATTAGCAGTACAGGATTAATGTTTGGATTGGTTGCTAAAGGGCCTGCTGCACCACTGCCTCTCAAAAGCCACACATTGCAACCATCTAGTAAAGGCTTGGACACACTGGTTACCAGGGACTCTCCCAGATGTCACTTTTGTACTGGCATGGGGTGGATTTGAGGATAGTGATTTTTTTAAAAGCTCCCCGAGTGGCTCCAATATGCAGCAGAATTTGGCAGCTGTCAACAGTTGTCAACATGACTTTGGACAAATCCAGAAAGATCTGCTTTAGGGCTAGCTCCTACTGGAATAGATCTGGCCAGCTGGCTTGGGACATCGTTGCCATTTGCTAGAACATGCTATCTAAATCTCGGGGATTTGAAAACCACAGAAATTCATTTTCCACTGCTCTGAAGGCCATAAAGCCCAACAGCAAGGCTCCAGAACGTTCAGTGTCTGGAGAGTGTCTGATGCCATGCTTCCAGCATGGTGCCTTCATATTGTGACCTCCGGAAGAAAACGATGTTATGTATTCACAATGGAAGGCGGGGTGGAAAGGACCAAATACACCTTACAAAGGCCTGTATAGGTGTCCCACGCCTGCTCATGAGGACTTGAGCTTTCTGACTTAACTACCTCTTAAAGGTCCCACCCTGAATGCCATCCTACTGATGAATTAGTTATAGCAGAGGAAGGTTGGAGGACATACTATTCAGCCATGACATAGCAGCATGTGACCGCTTAGGGCTGATTAGCCCTTAGCCTTCAGATACCTCAGCAGAGCTTATAGGGAAAAAGAAGGAATGTGAGCTGGTATTCAGACTTTGGCAGACAAATCTCTCCCTGTCACAGAGGACAAAACGCAGGTGACCAGAAGCCCTCTGCTGGAATGCCTCTCCAGGAAGAGAGAGAGAAAGCTATCTGGATACTTTCCTTTTAGATCAGAATCTCCTCCCTTTCAAGGTACAGATAACTGAAAGTAACTGAGAGGTCTTTACACAAGGTCTGTACAAAAGTTACCCTTTCCCCCCTTTCCGCTCTGCTTTTATCTCTCTGTTCTTAACTTTATAGGGACAAATACAGTTGCACTCTGAGTCCATGACATAAAGCAGCCAGGCCGGGCCCCTGGGACAATTATGCAGTGGGAGATAGGAATCTAGTTTCTTCTTTCTAGGAGCAGACAGTTTACCCTGGGAGATAAGATCTGACCGGATCAGGTATTAGCAACAGCAGGTGAAAGTTAAGAGCCAGATGAGACAGGCCTGAAGTGCAGTAGGAGCTGAAGGGAAGAGGCTGGTCTGAGAGGCAGTGGCTCCTCCCACTCTCTAACTGGGGGATGGGGTTAGAATATTTAAGAAGGCAACTCTTTGGCAGAGGTAGTGCAGGGATGTGGACTCTGGACTTTCAATATGTGCCCAGCAGATGGGGAGAGACCTGACTTAAGGGTAGAAGGAAGTCTGCCTGTATCAAAGACTAATGAACAGAAGCCTGATTCTGTATCTGGGCTATTTTGAGGACTTTTGAGCCTCAGGTGAGGGGTGGGAATCAGAGCTTGAACTCCAGAAGAAGTGAAAGTACAGGAGTCTTCTGTTGATAAGTCAGAGTTATGTGGATTTTTATCTATAGTAATTATAACCATGTTATTAAGTTAAAATGCCGACTTTTTACTCAGTCTTTCTGTGCTTGCGTTGTCTGCTTACGTTAACCTAAAGCAACCGTAGATGAGCAACAGGCTTGGTGAGGCTGCTGTGAAGCTTCTGTGGAAAGGCACAATGGCCTCCTGTGGCATCTCTGGACCATCGTGTGTTTTTCTTGTTACATGCTTAACTAGGTTTTAGTCATCCCAAGGTGTGAAAATTACTTGTTGAGGGTGAAAGAGCTGATTCCATACGATCCTTTTTAATCTTGCCTATATAGAATGAGGCCTCACACCTATTACTTAGGGAATGAATGAATCTCAGGTTTTCAAAAGCGTAACTCCATGGAGTGTGTGGGCTTTGAGATCTAGCATGCCATGGCCTCCATCTAAGATGGATAGAGTTGACACCCTTGGCTGTGAGCCCACATGGCATCCTATGTGCTTCAGAGAAGCCTGACCCTGGCTAGAATCTTCCCTAGAACAATGGCAGGTCAGCTAGCTGCACACCCAGCCACTGCAGGCGAGAGAAAGTAAGTTTACTCCTCCATCACATCTCTGAGCCTTAGAGATTCATGGTACTCCCTGTTCCAGAAAGGAGAGTCTAAGATGCACCCCGTCATTGATTCCCGTCGCTGCAGGTTTTGCTGCAAATTCTATCACACTTTTTCCAAACCTCGTCACTTTTTCTTGATTTTGTAAACAGAAAGTATACTGAGATCGTGTCCTATGATTGAGGCCAACCAAAGGAACAGAAGATGCAGAATAGGAGCTGAGATTCACATGGTTGGATACATGTCACTTTGCCTGTGATGTCTCTGGGTTGATAGAGGATCAATATCAATGTTCGTCAAGAGTCTGGGGGTTTAAATGTCAACTCAAAAAGACCTAGCCTGAGAATACTTTGTCCCTTCATGAGGAAATGGCATTGCCTCCCCCTAAGACAGAATTCTCCCTTTGAAGTATTTCTGATAGAAAAGCAAAAGAAAATGCTAAGATAGGAAACAAGAATCCTCTGCTCATATAGCTTCTCAGCTGCTCACTGTTTTCTTGTGAAAATGAATCACTGAAGATGTCTGCTGGTGGCTCTTTCTGGATGCTGATCTGGTGGGGACATCGGTATGAGCAGGAAATAGAAATGAGATCTCCAGCTCAGGTGAGGACAAGCCCTTCTAGGAAATTTTCTCGGACAGGCCAATCCCTGGTGCACCCTTTTCTGATTTGTTTAAAATAAGAGTGATATATATTGTTTTCTTTCTTTTAGGTAAGTTAGGATTTAGCTCTCCTCCCCCTAAACTTCTACACTTTATATCAAGATATCATTAAATCTCATATTAACTCAAGACTTTGAAATGTCCCAGAATAGGAAATCAGGATCTTACTCAGTGTGTCCTGCAGATCTTTCCCTTTTTGGAGAGTTCATTCCAGCACCTCGGGCTACTAAGAAATGAGATGACTTTTAATTGTTCCCTCTTCTCATTGTACTGCCATACTAAATGGAGGTCTTGAATGGCCCCCTCTTAAAGAAATACTGAAATGTCAAAATGCAGACATAAGAAAAATCATAAGTGGACACCTCCTTATCCGTATCTGGTTAAGGTTCAGAGTGTCTACTATGATGTGAAGTCAATAAACCCTATCAGTACACCCCACCCCATAAAGGCCCCAATAATGTGACCTCTGCCATTGTGCTCTGTGTAAATGCAACTCTACGGGACATAGTCTTGCTTTCAAACAATATTAGGTATGAATAGATGATCAAAAATTCATCTGTTCTGCTATTGTGAGCATTTGGGCTCTGTCTGGTTTTGAAGAGCATAAATATTCTTCTCTGTGTCTTTTGGTACGTGCACACATGTATTCCTGGTGGGCAGGTCTATTCAGGAAGAGTGGGCGCCAGGCATGAGAACACAAGCCTTGCCTTTACCAAATCCTGCCTAAAGCTCTGAGTTTTCAAAGTTCCTGTTCTCTCACCATCTGTGGACACAAACAGTTGCTGCACAATGCTGCCCAAACTTACTATTGACAGAAACAACAGAAGCTGGAAGTCCATAGTATTTTTTAAACATTAAGTATGAATAACTGCCAACCTTGACTTCCATTCTGAGCCTGTCAGCCTCTTTTTCCTCCCAGTTACCCAACTAGCTCTGAACTGGGCTTGTGCATGCGACCCTGCTGAGATGTCTGCCCCTTGGCCTCACGTTCTGCTTGGCTTCCCAGCCTCTGCACCTGTGTGTCCCTGCATTAGCAAGTGCCCCAAGAGGAGCCCAAGTACAGCATGTCAGGCCTAACTAAATGAGCTTTTTCTCTTCTCTGGTACCTTGCTCTTCAAATGCTTTGTATTCTGGAAGCTTTCCTGTGCTTTCACCAGATTTGAGTAGCTTTAGTTGTATTCTATTACTTCAGTTTTATTCTTTGTATTGGTAAGATGATACAAGGATGGCCGTCTCAGCAAGTAAAATTCTCGAAAAATTTCTTTCATTATGTATTTATTTATACATATTTGTATATAACGTATATAATATTTAATATCATGATTAGATATTATATAGATAATAATACTAGATATATTAGATATTTCATCCATGTATTTTAAACCAAAAGTTCTGTCGTCTTAAATACAATTATATTTTTATTTTTAGTAGTATAAGTTGTAGTAGTACATTGAGAATATCAAGCCTACTCCAATTCACAATGGTTTTGTCTAGATATTTTCTGTTTCTTTGGTGGTTTTATAGTTTTGAGTGTGAAATGTGCTCCATGCACTTGGGTGTTTAAACAGTTGCCCCCAGATATGGTACTGTTTTCGTAAGTTCTGAATCCTTTAGGAGGTGGGTCTCAGCCAGAGGAAGTAGTTGGGCTTTCTGGGCTAGAGTAGACCCCAGTTTTGACTGAATTCTTGCACCCTTGTTCACTGAGAAGTGAGCAATCTTAGCTACACACTCCCAGTGTGATAAACTCATCCTTGCTGTTCCTGCCTGGTAGAGGAACTTCTCTCAAGCCGTGAGCCAAAATGAAGTCCTCAAAGTTTCATAGACTGTGTATTTTGTCACAGCAGTGAGAAAGGTGTCAAGATGGGCAGCTTCCGTTTCCTGCTTTTGCCATCTTGCTTTGTTTGAACCAGTCTGCTGCAAAGTCTCATTAATCCTCACTGCTGTTTACATACCTTCCCAGGCTTCGCTTTGGTCCCTGTCTAGTGATGAGCACATGCTTTCTGAATGTCAGCATTTGAAGCATCCCTCATGTGGATGTGTCACCTGTCATTATGATGTCTGTGCATCATAGAACCAAGTTTGGTGGAGAATGCCTGTGACCTCAGAACTTGAGAGGCAGAGGAAGGGAATGAGGGCTTCAAGGGAAGTTCTAGGAAAACTCTCTCAAGAAATAAAAGATACCAATAAAAAAAAGTGTGGTTGATGTTTTTGAAAATAACAGAGATGCGATTGTCTGGCAGTTTGCCCAAGAGGTACAAGAGAAAGGAGACTGGTATCCATTCAGTTGCGTTGATGAGCACCTGTTTAATTTCTGTCTCGGGGACAAAAACCCATAGTGGCAGATAGTCTCTGGAGAGCCTTTGGTAGGAGTCCAAGAGCCAAGAAGATAACCTGATGGCCGGACATCAGAGGCTCTATGGTTCCGGTTAGGCTGAGCAGTAAGTAATTTGGCTCCCTGGCAGCCGTGTCTACAGACATCCTTTCATGGGCTGCTTTGCTTTCATCAGGAGTGCCTTTCCATTACCGAGCTTGGAATTATGGTGTGATACGCTCACAGAAGAGCAAACAGTGTCACCTTTCTCACAAACAACACAAAGTGGAAGCAGAACCCACTTTAAGAAGGAACCATTTCCAGAAGCTCAGAAGCCTCTCTTGTGCCTATTTCTGTCCTTTTCCCTAGACAAGGGTCACTCTATTGAATGAAGCACATGCCCCCAATCCTATATTGAAAGCCTCACCCCTCAGCCCTAGGAGTGTTACTATTTGGAGACAGCGTCTTTAAAGCAGAGATTAAGATTAGATGACATCTTTGTGTGAGTGTTGATCCCTTATGACTGGTGTCCTTGTGAGAGGAAATTGGAATCTAGACCGGCACTGCGGAAAGATGATGAAATACATGAAGAGGAGAAGCCATCGATGAGCCGAGGAAAGCAGCCTCGGGAGAAAGCGGGACTCCAAAATTGTAGCCTCCAAAATGTAAGAAAAAACCTTGGTAGCAGTCCGTTTCTTTGGTAGCTTTTATAGCAGCCCTAACAAACTAATATGGCACCATCCTGATTTCCAGTAATATAGATCAGCTTTGTCTTGTATTGGCGTCTTAGTTTTTCTTCTAATTCCTTTTGTTCAGTGTTATATAAGATAACTTGCCTTACTAAATCTCTTCCATTTGTTCTTCCTGTTATGTGAATAGAGGCCCTAATTTAGTTATTTTGATGTCAGTGGGCATTTTTATAGTCTTCAGTTTTCAGCTGTACAAATAATTCTCTATAAATATGCTAGAACTTTCATTTTCTTTTACCATTGTGTGCGTAGTGTGTGTTTGTGTGTGTGTGTGTGTGTGTGTGTGTGTGTGTATGAGAGAGAGAGAGAGAGAGAGAGAGAGAGAGAGAGAGAGGATGAGTGTGTGTGAGTGTGATTACATTAATAGAGCATACTCTTAATAGATCCTAGCAAATAATTTCCCCAAGTGGCTACACTACACAAAAATTACAGTTCTCATAGAGATGCTAAATAAATTTTTATTTATTTATTTATTTAATATATGCAAGTACAATGTCACTCTGTTCAGATATATCAGAAGGCATTGGATCCCATTACAGATGGTTGCGAGCCACCATGTGGTTGCTGGGAATTGAACTCAGGACTTCTGGAAGAGCAGTCAGTGCTCTTAACCACTGAACCATCTCTCCAGCCCAAGATGGTACATAAATTAGATGAGCTCATTCAGAGTGTAGACACGGTAGAGATGTCATAAGTATCACAGATATAAATTAAAGTGTTTTAATTTGATTAAGCATTAAGCAGAAGAGCATGGAAGATATGTCCTTCCCATATCCACATTGATCTTCATAATAAAGTAAGGACCCATGAGTTGTGCAAGGCTGTGTTATATGTTGTAGGAATGTAGGCACCAACAAGCATGGACGTTGTTCTTCACAATCTAGAACAGTAGATCAGAACCAGGCTTCTGCCCACTGTAGGAGATATTTGGGGGCATCCAGTCTGAAGGGGTCATATGATGGTTGAACATCCTTCAGTGTACAAACCATTTTCCTAAGTAGAATTATCTAGCCTGATGCCAGAGGTGCTAAAGGCTTTCACTTCTGGGGAGATACCACTGATTCTCACTTCTGTGTCCCTTACTGAGTCCCAGTAAAATTCTGACCATTGTGTACCAACCAAAAAGAAAGAGAAACACTGAAGGTGGATAAGGCGGCCATTGCAAACTAGCTATGGCCATCAGGACCCAAAGAACAGTAAAACTGTGGTGACTTCCAAGTATTCTTTCTAGACTTGAAACTAAAAATAAGCTAACACTAGCACAATAAACCCTAACAAAAGCTTCCTTTCTCCAGCCAACCACCTGGGAAGGTGGCAGCCTAGAAGGGCAGGAAATATATATATATATTGCTTTATAATATATATAAAGCCATTACTCTCGGCAAACATCACAGACAAAATTGTAATTCCACCTCCACCAGCAAAAGGGAACAGAGAGACCACTCTTTAGATCATGGCCGGCTGTACTCTGCTGTTCCGCCCTCCCTGTTAGGATGGTTGTAGAGACGGACAAATAATGGGGATTTCCTTCCCTCTGGGTAGTTATGAGATCTCCCCATATTGCTCACAGAGAGCATGGTGCTGGATATTAGACTCTCAAGTCCACCAACAGTGAGCTGTCTCTACCCCATCTGGTGTAAAAACCAGGTTGGTGGGGAGTCTGAACTTTGCCTCTCACCACCTATTGGCAATAAGCTCCACGTCATACTCTGAACAGCATCTGTGAAAGCTGGGTGGGGAGGACTTTCAGGCAGCCCTAGCATTTTCAAGCCAGGAGGGTTCATATGATGTAGAATGTCATATGAAAAGGTCCAGATTTCAGTTAAAAAATCATTCACCATACCAGAGAGATCTCAGTCTGAATGGAAAGCATAGCAAGTGCCTGACACAACAAACCGTTCAAAAAGGAAACTTTATTGTCGCTTACTGTACTGGCTGGTTCTGTGTGTCAACTTGACACAAGCTGGAGTTATCACAGAGAAAGGAGCTTCAGGTGAGAAAATGCCTCCATGAGATTGAGGTGTAAGGCATTTTCTCAATTAGTGATCAAGGTGTCGGGCCCCTTGGGGGTGGTACCATCTGTGGGCTGGTAGTCTTGGGTTCTATAAGAAAGCAGGCTGAGCAAGCCAGGAGAAGCAAGCAAGCAAGCCAGTAAGCAGCATTCCTCCATGGCCTCTGCATCAGCTCCTGTTCCTTGACCTGCTTGAGTCCTGACTTCCTTTTGTGATGACAGCAATTGGAAGTGTAAGCCGAATAAACCCTTTCCTCCCCAACTTGCTTCTTGGTCATGGTGTTTGTGCAGGAATAGAAACCCTGACTAAGACACTCACCATTTTGATGATTTGAGTGATAGTTGAGTTTAGGCCTTCAGCTATGCAGCACAAAACGAACCGTGATAGAGCAAAGCTGCACCTCTGACAGTGGTGTCTGTGGGTGGGGACAGTTGGAGAGATAGACATCCTTGATGACCTATCTTCCTCACAAGGTCTCATTCACTTCTTAAAGTCTCCACTACCTCTTAGTAACACCAGAAGGCCCTTGAGGGACACTGCAGATCCCAACTCTTACAAATGAATACCAAACTCAGGGAGAGACGGAGAATTGCCTGAAGAAAAGTTTAAATCAGTGCCAATAAAAAAAAAAATGCTTCAGTAATAATAATTACACTAAAAGTAGCAAAGAAATGGAAAATATGAGAGGAACCAAATGAACATTTCTGAATGTGAAAAACAAACAAACAAACCCAAAACCATGACTGTACTTGAAATAAAAATGTTCAGCAGCTATCCCAACAGAGTTGAGGCAACGAAGGGAAGAGTCAATGATTTGAAATCAGAACCATAGAAAATGCTCAGTCTGAAGAACATAAAAAGGATTGGGAGGCAGAGGAAAGAACTGGGCCTCAGGCATTCCTAGAGCTTAACAGATGTGCCAGAAACGATAGCCCAGACCAGTGGTTCTCAAGCCATCGGTGGCAACCTCTTTGGGGGTCAACTGACCCTTTCACAAGTGTTGCCTGAGGCCATCAGAACACAGATATTTACCCTACGGTTGATCATAGTAGCAAAATTACGGTTATAACGTAGCAGTGAAAATGACCTTATGATTCAGAGGTCAGCACAACATGAGCGACTGTCTTAAGGGGTTACAGCATTAGGAAGGTCGAGTGCCACTGGCCCAGACGTTTGCTGTCTGTCAGTTCCCTGCCCTCTTCAGTTCCTGTTCTTGGCTTTCCTGTCTAGAAACATCTATCTATTCAGCATTTCCCACTGTCTGACAATAGAAACAGTTCCACATTGCCTGACATTCGATTTGTAAGGGAGGCCTGCTTTTACAAGATTTTTGCCAAGTTTTAGTGAGGTTGTTTTTAGTGATGGCTGCAGTATTTAGGCATGTAGGTAGATTATGGAAGTTCGTCTGTAGATTCATAACAACAATAAAGCCAATGTCTCTAGGCTCTTTAAGTGAACACAAATATTCATTACTTAAAAGTGAATTCAAATTGTACACATCAATTTTCTAGAATGTTATTCAGACCCAAACCAGGAAGTGATGAAATCTTGCAATAGGAAATGTATAATGGAGACATTTCAGAGAATTTAGAGATTCCGATTTGGAGCATTTCTGGTTCACATTTTTCTGGAAACATAGAGGTGTCATGTTGCAGGTGGTGCCGTCCTGGGTTTGACACATGTGGAGATAATCGGGAGGGAGAAGAGTTTTCACTGCAGACGTGTGAAGGGTGACGTGGCACTGGCAGTGTCTGGAGATAGATGAAGGCGACTAAAGATGTAGAATAGGCTTGAGAGGTCACTCTGGAGAAAATCGGTTCAAGGACAGAGCCGTAGAGCATGTCTACAGTCTGGTTCAAACAGGCGTTGCAAGAGAAAACAGAGACAGAGAAGATAAGTCTCTGGAGTCTGGGTGGAAAATCCCATAGAGGTGATTAAACAGCAGAGTAGGAACTGCAAAGAGATCCTGCACCTCCAGCCTTGGGACCGGTGGCTGCCTGAGCAGCCACGTCATCACGCAGACTCCTGAGTCAGCACGCAGGTGCTGAGTGCTAAGAAGCTAAGGAGTACAGGCGGGCTGCGAGCTCTTTGATTTCCAGGATAGTGTGTGATATTGCTGTTACAATGCTTTCCTTACCATTCATTTTTTTTGCATCCAGGGAATTGTTTCCTAGCAGTGCTTTAAACATTATACATGTTTGTGTAAAACCCAGACTAGCACAGCCGCAGAGAATCGCCGGCAGCGGGGAAGTGCTCTCCTCTGACATACCGGCAGAGGTATATATATATATATATATATATAGTTTGTTGAAGCAGTTTCTTTTGTTGGAAACCACATGGTGAGTTTGTGAAAGTTCATTTTAGCTGTGAACTGGGTTTAAATTTCAAAACTTGGCTAAGGAGAGAGAGGGAGAGACAGAGGCACAAGCAGGGAGAGGGAGAGAGCTGTGAAAATTATACTTTGAGCTTTCAGGCTATTGATCAAGCTGTCTTTCCTATTTCTGACTTTACGGTTAGTTAAAGAGTTTGGCTTCTCAACCTCTGGGAATACCATGCAGTTGCAGAATATGAGATTTTAGAGGCTGAAACTAACCTGGTAGAAATTCAAATCCATCTTTTATCTTTTAGATAAAAGCCTTTGAAATCCTTTTAGTGTGAAGTTATCAGCAGGTTGGATTCTCATATAACCTCATTACCAACCCCAGGATTATTCAGAATGCACGGAGAGCCTTCCTCTGTGGCTAAAACCCAGTTTTGATCAGTGCTCCAGCTCAGTGATAAGCCACACGTGGTTCACCTGGTTCTGCTTGGGAAATTGCATCTGCTCGCCCCAGCACACCCTGGGAGATCACAGATCACGGCCCATATCGATGGCGCTCATAAAATGTGCACCAGTGAAACCACCTCAGCTTTATTTGGGCATCTCAAAACCATATTTAACGGCAGAGCCTTTCTCTACATTACCATTTTACAACTCACCTAGGGCCTTTGCAAGTCAGGAAGTGGAGTGGATGCCCTGAGGAACTGCTGTTCAGAGTTAAGGTCTCTACTGTGAGAGGTGATAGCAGTTCTCAACAGATCCTCGGTTTATGGGTTACACACATGATGGTGCTTAAGAGAAAAGTCTTCCCAAGGACTTTCAATGACCTTTCTCCCCTCACCACAGAAGGGCAAAAATTAACTTATCAGATGCTAGGGTTTTGTGCATTTTCCTGAAAAAAAAAAAAGAGATTTCAGTCAGTTGCTGGAACCACTCCAGTTTGGAGGAATAAACTTCCCATTAGTAAATTAACAAGAAAAAATATGAAGAAAGCATAGTTGTATCCAGTTCACCGGTTGTTATCTTAAGGCTTATTTCAGACAAGATCATTCATTCCTTAAGGAATGAACCTAGTTTTCCCAACCTGAAGTCTATAATGATTTACTTATTCCATCTGGGTGTGATGTTAACTGTGTGCATTTACAATTCAGGCTGCACAGCCTCTGGCAGCTGCTCAAGTTTGCCTGAGCGATGCAGAAACAGGAGATAAGAACATTCCTGCTTTTATTGCTTTCTACAACATTTGAAGTGAGTGGGAGTGGGAGTGGGAAAGGTGTACCCATCACTGCCATAAATGTCCCTCGTCTGATGCCAAAGTAAGCTCTTAGGCCTCTGGTCTTCACTTGTTAAAGCCAAACAGAGGCAGATGAGAAACCATCTTCCCCTTCATCCAATAGCCAGTCACCTCCACCTTAAATTAGAGGCTAGGGCTTAGGGATGGAGGGCACGAGGGGGGTAGGGGGGGTTGTCAGGTGTTCACCCCCAGATGACCTCACTTAACCTAATCCCAAAGAACTCCACAGGGTCCTGAGCAGACTGGAGACTGCCTCAGTCTGACTCCAGGAAACAGAATTCCAGGCAGGGTGCATTGTGGGAACAGCACCCCAGAGGGCAATAAACATCCATAGCAGTGTCACCTTGGGAAAGGAGGTGCCATTGGTCAGATTCAGAAGTGATTCTGCATTCCTGTGAGGTGAGCATGTCTAGGAAGACATTTAAAACACCCCAAGTCTGCATTTTTTCAGATAGTTCCATGTGGTCTGTATTAGCTCATTCTTGGGACCTAATGTCTTATGCTTTCTTTTTTGAACATTAGCTCTTTGGTTAAAAGACGCCAAAATCATGACAGAATCTGATGGGAGAATTTTTATTGCTTAATAAATAATACCATAGAAGATCATAATTCCATATTAGCAACTAAGTACCCCAAATGTATAAAGCCTGCAGAGTTAGAGCCAAGATATGGATGAAAAACAGCTCAGTGACACTTCCTAAGAATTATTCATTCTCTTGGGACACGGAGGTGGGACTGGAGTACTCTGCTGTGTGCTGCCTGCAGGCCATAAATAATTACATTGGCAATGCCATTTTTTTCTTACTTCTTAAATTCTCTCTGGAATTCTGGGATAAACCTTAAGATAAAGAAGGATTCTAGACTTCCGTAGTGGCCATCATCTACCAGAGAGGCATGGAAATCAGATAGGAGAAGTGAGGTTACCCGGATTTGTAGACCTATCATGTAGGTCAGGCTCCGAACATTCTAGATCTGGGTGTTTTCATGGTCAAGTTTGCTCTTTTGTTGAGAACCATTTTTACCAAACAAAATGTATCCATTCATTTCTAATTCTTCTGATGTCATATGGGAATAACATCACGCATGCATACCAGCTGTAATCTTCCATCTTCTGAAAGCCTGTTGTTACACACCCCCAATTTTTCTTTTAGCTCACTCTTTCAAATCTGCTTGAAAATAATTCCTATGGTTCTCACCACTGGAAGCAGCCATCTTCTGAAGCACTCACCCCTAAAGATAAAAGTAAAATCAATGGCAAGGTGTGTGGAAAGGCAAAGAGTTATGCCATTGTGTCTTGGTTTGGGGGATTATGATGGGCAGAGAGACCAGTGTTCTGCAGAAGACCCTTGCTCTGCCACGGTGAAGTGGGTCTTAGCATGGGGGTTGTTTCCACCCTGTGTGCTGCTGCACCTTCCTGGGAGTCACCTTGGCAGAGCGCACGGCAGACTCCCAGGGTCATTCATCTGAGAGCAGGAAACAAGTTATTTTGATAACTTTCTGAAAAGTGAAGTTCATCTCAATATTAAGGTCCTGGGTTAGGAAATGTCTTTATTGATGTCTAAGCCGTTTGATGGGTCCCTGTAAACATTATCTGGTACTTGTATTTAGAGCATTTGTATAAAATTAATTTCAGGGGCATCCAGGAAAACAACCTGCTGTGTTCTTTTCAGTCAGGCCGGGCTCACGTTTCCCATCTCAATTAAGGGTTATTTTCTCTTGACAGACACCAGATACTGCTACACTCAGCACACGATGGAAGTCACAGGAAACAGCATCTCTGTCACCAAACGCTGTGTCCCCCTGGAGGAGTGCTTATCCACAGGCTGCCGAGACTCGGAACATGAAGGCTACAAGGTCTGGGAAAACATTAGCTCTCGCCACCCTTACCGGAGTCTTCATTCGCAGATTACTTAGGCTGCTTCACTGTCTTTACACGGCCCTGGAAATGTGCCTGCTTTCCTAGTTGCTCTAGAAGTATACTAGTGTAAAGCCGAGCAAAGGACACGCAGATGGAGTGTCTAAGCACATTCAAAGAGGATGCTGAAGATTTTCATAAGCCTCTCTTTACTCAGAAGAGCCCTGAAAGGAGAGGGTCAGGGACCACTCTGCACATCTTGGTAGAGCATGGCAGATACTCCAGGTCATCACCCAAGGATGCAGGCAGCAGTATATTCTGATAACTTTCTGCAGAGTGAGGGTGCATGTCGTTATTGGGGTCCCAGTTTAGGGAAGTTCTCCACTGGCGCCTGAGTCATAGGATAGGTGTTAAGAAAGCCATTGTCTTGTGGATTTGTCCACCTTAAACTTTAGCTGGTGCCTGTACACAGAGCTTTCTATATAAAATGAACTTTGGGGGCATCTAGGAAGGAGAATATAAAGAAGCCAGCATTGTGTATCTCTAGAGTCCTGCTGTTTCAGCAGTGGGTCAGCACTGACTGGATGGTCTTGTCATGCTTTGGCCTTTATGTGACATCTGCCCACCTGTCAGGCCACCTCCTTAGGGTTGAGGGAATCCCCCTCTCTCAATACCCCCGGAACAGCACTGTCACTCAGGGCTGCCATCAATTTTTAAGCTGCAGAAACACTTTTTAAGGGACTTCTCAAGTTCGCTAAGAATTAAAATTTAAAATGTCATCTGTCTCCTTGTTACTACTTCGAAGAAAGGCCAAATCAAGGTCGTTGCCTAACCTGTCCAGCAGCTGGGCTCGGCTCTCAAAAAAAAAAAAAAAAAAAAAAAAAAAAAGCAAGAGAAGCACTGAAAATCCAAAGATGTCTCAGTTGCTTGTGTCAGTACAGCTAGTGAGAGAGAAATGGAGAGGAAGCCAAACTCACCTCTGACCCCTTGGGTCTTATCTCAATGTTATGCTATTTTGGGGTGCACTTGAATGTGGCTAAAGGTTTAAATCTGTCCTGACTAGTAACTGGATTGGATAATAACCTCCTTATGAATCTGGTTCATCTGGAATGTTGTTAAAATTCAGATTCTAGTTCCCCAAGTGCTGGATAAGGTGTGAGATTCCACATTTCTAACAAGCCCCAACTGGTTTTGAGGCTGCTGGTCAATACAATGTGTAGCCATGGCCCCAAATTTCTGTCAATAAACCATTCGGTTCACTTCTTTTATACGGCTCAAGAGGAAAGCAGTAGAAAGCATGGGTAATTGAATAAATGAAAACCCTTCAGATGTTTCCCATGCAGGAGTTAACCGTAGCCGTAGTTCTAATGAAGGTAAGCATTCAGGGTCACAGACCCAAGGCATTGCCACTTCATCCTCACTGTGTCAAAGAGGAAGTTTTACCCTCATAACAGTGACTTCCTGCTGTCAGGAAAAGCCTCTTTGAGAAAAGAGGCGAGTTTCACAGTTCCCATGTCAGAGGTAGAATAACTGGTGTCTCAGAGGACCGTGAAGCCTACCAGCCACAGGTGAGGTGCCCTGAAATTTGGGCTGGACCATCCCATTTTGGCATGCTGCTTCCAGATGGGATATTATTATTACCCTTCATGAATGTCAGATAGCCTTCCTTTTCTAGAACAGACTGTTCTCATTTGCCAGGAGGGAAACTGTTCCTTCCAGTGTCCTGCCTCCTTCTGAAACAGGTCGGTTTCTCCTCACTCTTTGTTGTCTTTCTTCCTTTCAGATCTGCACCTCCTGCTGTGAAGGAAATATCTGTAATCTACCGCTCCCTCGAAATGAAACTGATGCCACCTTTGCCACCACATCACCTATAAACCAGACAAATGGGCACCCACACTGTGTGTCAGTGATTGTGTCCTGCTTGTGGGTGTGGCTGAGACTCACCTTATAGCGACCCTGTCTACCAAATGTAGATGAGCTCTGTGGGTTTCACCATGACCCTTAGTCATGCATGAAGTCATTAGCTTGGGAGTAGTTACACAATGCAACCACAGCACCCCCAGATGTCATCACAGCCAAATGTCATCACAGCCAGCCAGTACCATTACCATGAAGAGCAAGCACTGCTTCTGTGCTCTCATTTCCAGACTAACCGCGACCCCATCTGAGTCAGCCTGTCCCCAATACAGACTCTGATTTCTATACCACAAAACTGTGCTTTTGCGCCAAGAAAGAGTTCTGCGTTTATCGATGTCTGGGGTTCTTGCTTCAGAATCCATGCGTGAGCTGCAGGAGACCCTGGGCCCTCTGAGGAATAAGCCTTGGATGCAGGAGATAGTCATTCTTTTCAGGAAAAGAGTAAAGAACCGTTGGCTTAATTCAATCACACCTGCACCTATAGCTTTAGAAGCTTAAAACTTTAAATCCAAAATAAATGGCATAGTTTCTTTGAGATTCTGATGGAGACCCCGAAAGAGTTGAAAGCACTTTGCTCAATTTAATTTGCCCAGCCTTCTTATCTTAACCCTGAGAAACACGTCCCTTCTGCTCTTTGTAGAAGATAAAAAAAAAGAAAAAAAAAAGGCAATTATAAAAGTTTGTTGTATTTGTAGGAGTGAAAAGGGAAAGATTCCCTCCAACTTGATGAAATTGGCAGCCACAAGATGACGTTATCCCTTCTTATAACTGGACAGATTGGCCTTGACTCGGGAACCAATTATGCTCCCTGAGTTCGTGGGTTCCAGCTGGACCAGCAGCGTCTAGAACGTTGCTAAATGGATGGGGTAATTTTCTCCAGGTGCTGTGTTCTATTCAGATATAGCTGATCTAGTCAGAGAGAGGACTTCAGAATAATGGCAGCTCTGTGGAGGCTAGTCCTACTTCAGTTTGAAGGCGCAGAAATGGCCAGGCAAAGATCTTTCTCTTTCCATAGTAGTTACTGCCAAAGAGCGGTCTCCTTCCACAATCACAGTGACTTTAAAGAGAAAGTTCTGGGTTAACTTCTCATTCGATCAAGAAGATAAGAACACGTGCTAGGATGAGTAAAAGGTGGGTTGTAAGTAGGATGGTGGCCTAAGGAGTAGCTTTTGTTTCTCTCAGCTGCTGTTTTTGAAGGAGAAGAAAAGACTTTCATTGTCCTTCATGTATTTTTTTTTTTAACCTAAAAAAATGCATTGTTTTCCTCTCCCATGTATATTCTTTAAATGGCATTTATTTTTGTATGGTATAAACTGAAAACTATATTTCAAAAAAATTCTTTTTTTTTTTTTTTTTTCTGAACAAAATATCAGTTAGAATGCTTGCTTTCAATGGCCATAGGGATTCTCATTGCTCCTCATTGCTCCTGTCCAAGGGAGGTTATCTGTGGTCCTCGTACTGATGCTGAAAAAGTTACTGTGCTCTGAACAAAAGTTGTGCATTTGCCTCGAGGGTTTGACTCATTGTCTCCCCAGAAATGTTGCCCAAGAAATATCAGGGTGGAGGCCATCACTTTGCAGGGCTGTGGGGTGTGTCCACAGGGAACGTGGCGGAGCTCTGTCTTCAAGAGGTCAATGATGTTAAAATATATCTGCCCTGTACAGGGAACTTTAGCTCAAATGAGACCCCCTCAGGGACCAAATCTGAACTGACGGCAGAAACGCTGGTGCACGTCATTGAAGTTGCATCACACAGCCTTAATGAAGAGTTTGGCAGGCTATGACTGCGGATGGGAGAGCAGGAGAGAAAGACCTGTAATAAGCACCTCTTATGTGCCCGGCACTTTGCTAAGCACTTTACATAGTTAGGCCATATAACCCTACATCAATTCTGTAAGCACAGAACATATTGATCTGTACAAGTGAAGGCCCCAAGGCTCAAAGAAGTTTGATAAATGAAGCCTTTTCCTTCAGATTTAGTTTATATGGGATGTGACATGTTTGGAAAAAAAAAAAAAAACATGGGGGGGTGAGGGGGGTGGAATTTCTCAGCTAGGAAAACCTCTAGGCCTGACTTCATGGGAATTCCCCCATCTTATGTAGAACATACCCTGCTTCTCAGGATGACATTTGCATGTGTCCTCAGTTGTCACTTTTTCTTTGGGGAGTAAAGTTACAGCTTCCTTATTTATCCTCTGGTAAAGAGAGGAGATAGTTGACTTTGCATCTAAAGATGCTATAAGACAAGGAGAATTTGATGTTGTACATGTCTACAAGTACCGTTTTTGTGCATGGTCACATTCTGCTGACATTTGCCAAGTCTGCATGCAATCTGAACAAGAGACAAGGGACTGACCACATGAGAGCCTCCCTGGCTGGTTTTCAGGGATTGGGTTCTCAAGGGTACAGACTGTCCTCACCTGAGAAGTAAACGCAGCCATTGTACACAAGTGCTGCACACATCCATAATGCCTTTCAAAGTCTTTTTAATTCTCTTGAAAGACTGTGGATTTGCTCACCACCCCCAGCCTCAAGAAGCCAAGGAGGGACCATTCATGTAGAAGGTCCAGGACTAGTTACCCATGTGACTGTTGTCACTTTAAACTTTCCATTAAACCTCACCATTGGTGGTGGCTTAAAATGCAAAGAGCCATGATGTGTATAGTAACCTATGTTCTACATATTTATTTTTGGACTTCCTTCAACATCCATGTTAGTATGGGATTAATGCCTAAATGTAAATATTGTATACTTTGTAAATCAATGAATAAAGATTTTAAGTGTGTTTCATTAGGCTTCTTCCTGCAAGTGTGTATGTCAATGATTAATATATCAGGTTATGTCAAGGTATGGGCTTAGCACCACAGTGGGTTTATTTCTTTTTTTCTTTTTTTAAATTATTTATTTCATTTATATGAGTATACTGTAGCTGTCTTCAGACACACCAGAAGAGGGCATCAGATCCCCATTACAGATGGTTGTGAGCCACTATGTGGTTGCTGGAAATTGAACTCAGGACCTCTGCAAGAGTAGTCAGTGCTCTTAACCTCTGAGCCATCTCTCCAGCCCCAGTGGGTTTATTTCTATCGCCCACTTTCCAAGTATGTCAAGAAACACATACATGAAATATACTCATGCCAAATGATTCATACAGATGATAAGTGCTCCAAAAATCAAAGACTGTCAAACTTTTCAATGTGGTCTATAGTTTTCCATAAACATTTCATTGTTAAATCAAAATCCATGGATGTGGGGTATGTGTGTGTGTGTGCGTGTGTGTAGCATTCTATTAACTTTATTTCAAAATCCTACTGTAGTCTTAAGGTAAATAATAATTATAATAGAAAAGTTTGCCTCTGTTGGTTTCATCTGGAATGAGAAGAAATCCTGGAATTATATATACATATGTAGTATGTATCTATATAATACATCTATTATAGTTTTCTTAGTAAGATGATATACTGAAAGAAAGCTTGAAAATCTTCAGCCAGACCATGCCACTTGTTTCATTAAAATGGTGTACCTTGCAATTTCCAAGAAAATTAATCTTTTTCTTGGAATTAGAGGTGAGCTTGCTGTTAGGTATGGGGTCAGTGGTGTGATTGGTACTCCTTACAACCACACAGTGGAGATAGCACTTAGTCCTGAGGAGCTCTATGTATTGAATGTAAATGGTACAAAAGACAGACTATGTATCCTGAGGTTAGGATTTTAAAAGGATCCTGTCAAATATAAATATAAAAGAATTAAATTTCATAGTTCATCTCTAACAGATTCATAAGATCTTACACATGGCATAAAATTTAGGGGACACCAGTATCAATTCAGCAGTCTTGTTTTGTCTGTCCTATAGAATCTTTGATATGAAATCATTAAAAATCATTCACCAGTGTTGGACTGAATTTTCTTGAATTTATCTTCTAGAATAAAATGTAGGAAAATGTTTGGGCATCTCTTTCTGATTCCATTCTGTGTCATTGTGAAAATGCAACCTTGAAGACTCAGTTCCTATTATAGCTGCACAGCCTCTGGGGCAGGACTGTGGCATAGATAAGAAGCTTGATGATTTTAAATGGGAATACCCCCAGATCTACTGGAATACATATGTATATGTATGTATAAAAGCTTCTGATCAAAAATTATGTGACAAAAAACTAAGAATTTTCAAAATGTCTTCCCTTTTGATTTTTAAATTTAATCTAAAAATTATCACTGTGTTTGTTCCCGTGTGTGTGTGTGTGTGTGTGTGTGTGTGTGTGTTTGTGTGTGTGCGCGAGTGCGCACATGTTTGCACGTGCTGGCTTGTGTATGGAGGTGAGAGGAGAGGATAACTTTTGGGTGTTGTTTCTTTCCTTCCAATAGAGGTCAGAGGACACATTTCAGGAGTTCTGTCCTTCCACGATTGATGATTTGTGAAGCATGAGATGTTACCCACTGAGCCATCCTGCCAGCTCCCAAACGTGCTTCATTCTCATCAGTTACTCTTGGTGGTGAAATAGTAAAACCATGACCTCTTCTGTTAGCAAATTCCTCTTACCTTTTGCAAACTGCAGGTGTTGTAATTAGCTGAATATAAATTTTTGTAGTGATATTTCAAGCTGAAATTTAAAATTCAGGGTCTGAGAAATGACTTCTTTAGGGTTCTCCTTTTGGTTCTCCTAATGGCAAGACTGACTTTTGTGTAGGTTTTTAATCTTCAAAGCACTTTGAAATGCTCTGTGCATTGCTTCCACTGATCAACAAGAGCAC
Source organism: Uromys caudimaculatus (assembly GCA_028551405.1). Lineage (NCBI taxonomy): Eukaryota > Metazoa > Chordata > Mammalia > Rodentia > Muridae > Uromys > Uromys caudimaculatus. The sequence goes on from CM052701.1 coordinate 116,053,590, forward strand.
ATTTATTTACTACTTGAAAGCTACAACTTTTCTGTGTCCAAGGAAGATCACACTGGCAGTTCATCTTAAAAGACTCTGATTTCTCTTTGTCCCACATGTCAGCATGATGACATGTATGATACCTCCTCAACTCTCCAGCAATTTTACTAGAAAGCCACTGTTCATGTTGCTGAGTTGAAGATGGAAGAACCTTTAGAAAACATCTGGTCTACCCACTTTGTTTTCTGTGAGTGTGAAAAGAACCCCAGAGAACCCAAACCATTTGTCACTTGAGACGCTGCATGACTATGTTAAGGATCAAATTCTGCCAAGCATCCCTTTTGCGATATCTGGAATAATTAAGCACAGAGACAGGAAGCAGTTTAGTGGTGCCCTTTTACTTTGCCTGGAGGTTGGGAGGTGCCAGAGGGATCACCAAGGCAGGGAATGCCGGGAACATGGAAAACTTCCTACAAGAATCCCAGGAAGCCTGCACCTGATCAATACAGATGCAGATACTCGCACCCAACCATTGGACTGAACCCAGTGACCCCAATGGGGAAGGACCAGGAGCTGAACCCCATAGGAAGAACCATATCAACTAACTGGACCATCTAGAGCTCCCAGGGACTAATCCACCAGCCAAAGAGTACACATGGAGAGATCTCTAGCTCCAGATACATATGTAGCAGAGGATGGCCTTACTTGACATCAATGGAGGGGAGGCCCTTGGTCATGTGGAGGCTTGATGCTTCAGCATAGGGGGATGCTAGAGTGATGAGGCAGGAATGGATGGGCAGATGGAGGAGCACCCTCATAGAGGCAAAGAGGAGGGGAGAGGGGGGATGAGATGGAGGATTTGTGGAGAGGTAACCGGGAAGAGGGAATATCATTTTAAATGTAAACGAATAAAATGATTAATAAAAAAGAGGAATGTGACATACTCAGAGAATTAATCACTTTCAGACTCATGAACCAATAAAAGAAAGGGCTATCTGGGGAAAGCCCAGATCTAAATGATAGACACTATCATTTAGTAGGATATAGTTTTCTCAGGGGGTTACTTTATATCTCAAATTATAAACTAGCCTTCCCAAACCATGTGTTATCTCTGCACCTAGATTTCAGGCCTCCACTGACATCTCCCCTTGAAAAGATGCCAGGAATTGTGTTGTCCAATTATGGAATGTGCACCCATAAAGAAATCTATTGAGTGTAGGCATGAGGAGCAAAGCACCCCCAGAGTCAGCCAGGAGGCAAACGGAAAAGCTAAAAATAAGTCACAACCTCAGTCAATTCATTCTTATTTGAGGAGAATTCAAAATCAATGCAATGTGTGGGTCTAACTCTTATCTACAGAGATGCCTGACTATTGGGGCAGAGTTTGCACCAGAGTCCGAACACATTTGTCTTTTCAGCCGTGTTTTCCAGGATGGCAACCTCTCAGCTGACTAAGCTTGGCACCCACCCTACCTCTCCCAGCAGTAAGGCAGGATGGAACTTCTTGGGGCCTGAACATGATGCAAGCAGATGAGTTCCTCAAGGAGAGAGATCACATTTGAGTGTTTTGTGCTGGGGTTCTTTGGTGAGATGTGCTTTGGTGAGATTGTGGAGGAGAGCACATTTGGACTTCCTCATGAATCAGCATGGCTTGGTTCAGTTTGGCTCTCTGGTGCGTGTCAGTAGCAGGCTGAACTCTAGCTTTAAAGATTTTTAAATACTTGAAGAATTGGGCCTGTCCCTGACTTTACATTGTGGTGCTAATGACTCTGTGAATGTTTTGCCACTGACCTAAATACCAGGTGTCCTGTGTAGAATCATACCCGCCTTGATATTGGGCTGGCCAAGACCACCATGAAATTCAAAATCATACCTCCCACGAACAATCCACACAACAACAGCAACAACAAAGCTGGAAGTTATATTTGGAATGCATTATTTAGTAGACTAGTATGATGTGTCTAGCCTAGGCTATAGTTGACGTTGCTAATGGCAGCTAGAATTGAGACACCAACTTCATTTTGGAGGTTTAAGAACTCTCTCCTTTTCTCCAACGTTATTAAATTCAAAAGAAAGCTCTGCTAAGTATAAGAGCTAACTTGTAGAATAGGTGTTGAAACATAGATGCTGTACTTTAGGACAGCTATGAGGTCAATCTTGGGACAAGATGATAGTGAACTGTAGGTACATCTAACCTGAGAATGAATCTGGACTATTCTTCACTGAGGCTGTTCTATGATTATGATCCATCATCCCTGATGGTTATTTAGCCCTTCATGCCTAATGCTTACAGCTGCCCATCAGCATCCATTAGAGCCCATCATCGTCTGATGTTTAAAGCTCCCCAGAGCAAGTCATCTAGCTGATTCAGAGGTACCACAATGTACCTCGTAGCATCATTTGCAGCTCAAGAAAGTGGAATACTGAGAGCTCTCACCTCAGTAACACTAAAGCAATAGAAATCTACTTTGAACCAGTCTCCAGACCTCCTGTTCAGTGGCTGTATCCACTCAAAACAGGATAGCAAAGGCTGCCCCAATCTGTCAGGTTGTTATTGTATTTAGTCAATAGAAAGCTGCTTTTGAGCGTGACTCTGGATGTGTTCTCTTTAAGATTCTTCAGCCTGGTAGCCACAGCACTGTATTCATGGTACTTGCATAGTCAAGTGATGAAGTTGAACGGACAGGACAAGCTGCCAGAGCAGACTGCAGGAAAGATTATTGATCACAGTGGGCAGAAGTTGAAGACCAACTTAGAGACAACTGGGAGAGTATCCTCAGGCACCTGACACCTTCAAGGAAGTGCTGTCCACTGCTGACCCGGCTGAAGCATAGCTTACATGGCCTTCATGGGGAAGGAAAACTTGTGCATGGATCTGGGAGTGCCTTTGGGACAGGCCAAAGTCAATTAGGTTAATGGAACGTTCACAAAAACGAAGGGTAAGGGCCCATCTAAATTCTCAAACATATGAGAATTTACTCCAAGACGTGGCGAAGCAGGCATGCCTGGTAGTACTTTTTCTAGAGGCTACGGTGGAAGGAAGCAGATGTTCCTTGAATTTCACATCACATCATCATTCTAGAACAAGACATGAGGGTATCTGGAGACCAAACTGCAAAGCACCTATACCCTCTGGTGTCTCCCAGTGGGTCACAAAGCCAGAATCAGTCATGATTCAGTTAACAGAGGCAACCAAGCTCAACATCTAGACTCAGGTGGTCTGGGGTGCTTTAAAACATTAGGAAATTTTTTTTTTTTTTTTTTTTTTTGGTTTTTCAAGACAGGGTTTCTCTGTGTAGCCCTGGCTGTCCTGGAACTCACTCTGTAGACCAGGCTGGCCTCGAACTCAGAAATCCACCTGCCTCTGCCTCCCGAGTGCTGAGATTAAAGGCATGCACCACCACTGCCCAGCACATTAGGAAATTTTAAGGCTCCCCAAATCCTGTCAATTCTGATGTGCCATCATTACCAGCAAACACAAAGGGCTGAACAGCCATTGGGATAAAGAACCAGGATCACAGAAATGGCCTCGGTGAAGATCAGTCTAGAAAAATTAGCCACAGGTTGCTCCTGCAGTACCCAACTTCCCGGCTACTTACATGTCCCCTGAAAATTGTGCTTGGAACACAGCAAGTGTATGGAAAGAGTTTATCATTCAATTCACAAAACAATGAAAAAAGATGGTGCTTTCTCTGAGTATCATCGCTGGTCAGTAACAGAACAAGAGTTAAAACCAAGATTATCCTTCTACTAATTCTGACCTTCTTAGATAAATCTGTACACACACACACAACACACACACACACACACACACACACACACACACACACACACACACACACACACACACATCTGAAAAAAAGTCTAATGCCAAATGCTGTGGAGCTAGCATCTCTTGCTGGGTGCAGCATAAATTTATAAAGCTTTTATGTGAGGCCATGTGGCTAAATGGACTGAGGGCTCTGTGAATAGACATATCCCGACCTAATAAGCCGACATCTGTCATTGGCCTAAAATATAGAAACACTGCTCTGATAGAATATGTACCTTAAAGCACCATTTGTAACTCAAGAAAACAGTCAGGGTAAGCTAAACGGGCAGGAGTGGGGGTGGCTAAGTCAATACCAACTGCACTTGGTGCAGCATCGTAAGCTGTGATTGCCCTGAAGATGTTTCTGATGTCAAATGAACACAGCAGCACTATTGTGTTCTGTTCAATGTGCCATACTTTTCAAGAAGCAAAGACACAGTAAAAAATACTTAAGGGAAAAAAAACCAAAGTACTCCAATTACTCAAGTTATCATAATAACTTCCTGTTTTTCTGTTTCAAAAATACTTTTTGCATAATGTGGTAATAGTACTTTCATACTGCAAAGCACAAATAAACAGTTGAGCCTGTACATTTTGGCTAATGGTTTTGGCAGTTTGGAAGGTTCCTCTTTAGTGTAGCTGGTAACCCAGAGTGGGCTTCTGACTCCTACTTGCAGCATGGGCTGTCTGGCCCCTCACCGTAGGCCCTTGGGAGCCTTAAAAACTACCAATGCTGGATCTGCCCCCAGACAGTTACATTATATTGATCTTGGATGCAAAGATCTGAAGAGCAAAACTTCAGAAGCCACAATTTCAAAGACTTGTAAAAGTCTACAAAGACTCATTGATCTTTAAATAGTGCCACAACTTATCACTCTCTGTATCCTCAACAGTATAATTATGGGTGAACCTTAGAAAATTTTTTAACTTTTTTTTTTTATTCTTTGTGAGCTTCACATCGTATACCCTAGTCCTCCTCATCTCCCTGTCCCCTTTACCTGTCCTTCGCCCTTGAGACCTCCCCCACAAACAAACACAAACAAACAAAGTGTAGAATACATCTCATCGTGGAAGCTGTAGTACGTCACAGTGTGTGTCCCACAGTGTATCCTATAGAGAGAATCTCGTGTGTGTTGTATGGAAGCATCCCCTGTCAATAAAAAGCAGATGGCCTGTTACCTAAGGCAGAAATAGGAGATGGGAGTTTCCTATTCAGAAGAGAGGAACTCTGGGATAAAGTCAGGCATGGCAGGAGATTTGCCCTGAACTCTGAGGAGTGAGACACATGAAACAGAGGTGAGGTAACAGTTATGTGGCACTCATAGAATAGAATAAGTAGGTTATTTAAGTGAGAAGCTAGTTGGGGGAACAAACCCTAGCTTATGGTCTAGGCATTTTTTCTTATATAATTAAGCCTCAGAGTCATTATTTTGGGAACTGGAGTGCGGGTGGAAAAGCCTGTGGTTACAATATCTCTCTAATAATGCAAATGTGCATCGCAATGAGTCATTGGTTTGTCTGGTTCAAGATCTCTGGCCCCTGTGACACCATCAAAATTGCATCCTCCTGAGCCTCCTCCTCGATATCCTGTTGTTGCCTTGTGTCATGGAGACCCTACAGCTTTGGAATAGCAGGACTGGCCCTTTCACAATCGCAAACATTCACAGATGATATAGGTTTTGTGGTGGGCGAACTCAGGGCCCTGGATCTAGGCCTGGGTGGTAACTGATCTGGTCAGCATGCTGGCTCTCTCTTGTCCCTTATCCACACCACCAGGGCGAGCTCTCCAGCATGGCTCCATCTCAGCCACCCAACGCCGCTATTGACAGGAGGCAGGGTCAGCTGTCCTGCTGTCATGACCTTGCGGTCCACTCATCAGCACCCAGGCTCCATAGCCAGCACCATTGTGCTTCCCAGTCAAGGCTTGGGCCCCACTCTCCCAAATGCTGCAGCCTGTGACGGGCTGGACCAGCTCTCCTCTCTCACACTCTTGGGACTGTGTGAGATCACCTGTGCCTTTGCCATCAGGGCCAGGTCCACTGTGTTTACCATGTAAAATGCAGCAACTGCTCTCCTGCTTGTTACAGCCAGTGAGAGGGCAGGGCTAGCTCTCCCATGTTCATGCCCTTGGGGCCAGCTCTTACGACTATTGCAGGTGGAGAAGGGGGAGCACATCACCCATGCACCCACGCCACCTCATGGCAGACCTACGGTGCTGCCCAGGCGAGGTGCAGGGCCTGCTCTCCTGAGTGCTACATTAGGTGAGGGGCTCATCTGTTTTCATGACAGTAGATTCCCAAGAGCAAGCTTGACCTTTGAAATCCTTATTGTGGCTGATTCCATTCCTGTTGCTTATTACTCAAGACTCTTTTGGCTCAAAGTACTTGGGCCACCATTATTCCACAGTTGTGTCCTTTGTGGAGTTCTTTAGGCCTTTATGGGCTGTCACCTCCTGTCCTTTTTAGGACATAAAGTGTTCCATGATACAGACACCAGTAGAAGATTAGTGACATTCTTCTCTACAGATCTGTCTGACAAGTGCTTCAGGGGTGAGCCCTTCAGGAAAGCCACAGCCACTATACCTCTGAGCAAGCTGTCAGCAGTCTGCAAGCATGCTTCCCGAAACAGCTGAGAAAGCCAAGGCCAGGGACTTCCTACAGACGAAGGCCTTTAAAGTTACTGCTTCTGGCTGGCTGGGAGTCCAGGAGAGGTTTTCAAGCATGGACCTGTCATGGACTCCCTTTGGGGCTTAGTGAAGAGAGTAGTGTCTCTGAGCCCAACAACCTCACTGGCTCCCAGGCAGACTGTCAGAACTGCTTTGTCTGGCATTTTGCATTTGGGCATTCAGGTGCAGGGTTCATGCAGCCCTGTGATGAGGGGGTGCAGACAGGGGACTTCTGTCTTGGCATGTCTACTCAGCTCCGGGCTGCATGTTTCCTCAGAGGAAGACATGCATTTCATTCCTTTCTGCCTCACACTCTACAACCCATGTTGGTTGACTCTGAGAATGTTGGATTAAGGCAAAAGGGAGATTTAACCCTCCTACTGAGTGTTAGGACATTTCTCTCTCCCATCTTCCCTGTGACTCTTGCTTCTCTTAAGTTTCTGTATCAGAGCTAAAATGTTTCCAAAGACTCATTCAATAAGAAGATAGCTAGACTCAAATTCGATGAAGAGAATGTAGTTGAGGGGATGAATGTTTGCTCTTTGTAGCTGGTTAAAACAAAGTGCATTCTAGGTAGGCCTGGTGGCATAGGTCTATAACCCCAGCTACACAGGGAAATGAAACTTGAGGACCTCAAGTTCAATGACTACCTTGTTAATTTAGCAAGACCTTGTGTCAAAATAGAAAACAAGCCTCCAAGCGTTGGGCTGGAGCTCAGCAATAGATCATCTGCTAGTATCTTCCTAGCATGTGAGGCCCTAGGTTCAATTTCTAGTAATGAAAATCAGCCCATCTGTTAAATGATTACCAAAACATAAGTTTATATGAATATACATATATATATATTTCTTATTTGTCAAGTAAAATACATTTAAAAAAATTTAAAGAACACATTTCTCCCTGAATGTTAGCAAACTAATGGTAGATCTTAGAAGCACCATTGCAGATCACATGTAAAGCATGTGACAGTGAAGGAAACAGAATGAGACCAGCTTAATAGACTCAATGTAATGGAGTACAGCCACTGTTCAAAAGCTAAGTGACCCCAAACATCTTCAGGCTGTGCTGAGGCTCTGAGGATTCAATGGTGGAGCCCTGGGGATTGACCTGTCACACAGTGAGCCCACCACACATGTTGTTAGCTCTCTAGCATGGTCATAGAGGATGGGGCGTCCTGTATGCCTTCTGTATCTAGCATGTGTCTGGCACGTTATAACTGCTTATCACATTTTCATTGGCTTACATTGTATTAAAACTGCAGTGGTATATGATTTAGGGTTGATGAGACAGACTTACTTAAAATAGTAGAAAATGGATTAGAATATATGAGGACCCATCCTGACCCTTGGTGTGGTCTGACCATTTGAACATGTAACCTATTAAAAAATAACTGTTCAGTTGTCAATGTGGATGGAGCTGATATGCCTTTAGCGCATTTAAGAATCGTCACAATGCCAGCATTTCATCCAGAGGGTAATCTATTTTCAGACTAGATTAGAAGTCTGAAATGCCTTCCAACGGGAACAGAGAGAAAAATTCATTAGAAAGATCACAGACAGCAGTGGAAAATCAAACATACAACCTCAGTAGACCCAGAGCTACCACACAGCCCTGGTGCAGACCTATTGGTGGAAAATTCTTCTTATAAACAAAATGGGCCAAGGCATCCATTCCCATTTAAAATGGACCTTCAATTAAGCAATGGATAGTCTAGTTCAGTTCAATCCCAGTGAAATCAGAACGAAACGGCACTGTGAGAAGCACATCTAACCTAAACCAATTGCAGTGAGAAAATGAGAGATTTCTGTGGAAACAGCCATGAGCCGGGAATAGGTATGGTACTTCTGACTTTCCTCATCTTCTCTCAAGATGTTGTTAGCTCTGCCCATGGCCAGATCACATACTGTCTGAGCACGCGCGCGCGCACACACACACACACAAAGAGACAGGGGGGGGGAGAGACAGACAGAGGCAGACAGATGGAGAGAGATGCAGAGAGGGGGGGAGGGAAGGAGAGAGGGGGAGGGAGAAAGGGAGAGGTATAATCTAATTAACTCCTCAGCCTTATCCTAGTTTGGGATCAAAGCATCTTTTTTTCTGGGACATTAGACAGGGTTTGGACTGTGGATTCAGAGTGTTGGAAATCAGATTTCTAAGAGCACTTTGGCCACAGCGACAAGAACCAAAATGTCTCACAGCACAAATGATCATAGCTAAGAGATAAGGAGAGAGGAAATACTTGCCCTTAAGCTGGAGCTGGGGAGGACAGTCCTTATACTCCTGAGGAGAAAAGGTTATTCCAACTCCAATGGCGCCAGTAAAGGAAAGCAATGGTCTTTACTCACTAAGTCATTAGGGTAAGAAGTAGAAATGGAAAACTCATTCAGCTGAACCACACAGACTGCTTTCTTATTTAAGTCATATATATTGAAGTTAAATGTGTACAATTAAAGCAAGCATTAGAATCACCCTGAGAGTTTGCAGGGCAGTGATACTGGGTGACCCATAAGTGCTCCCACCCCAACAAACTGCTGTGCTGTGACTCGTGGCCCTCTCCCTACCTGCAGGTTCCCCAGGGCTTGGAAACCTTCTAAGTACACATTAGTGGACCTGGGCTCTTCATTCTGAAGCAGTAACTTTGGTCTCTGCAAGTTCAGAAGCTCATCTTGTATTAACAATGTGAGAAGATCTGAGAGGCCTCTATGTTTATGTATGTTTTACCTTTTCAAATCATTTCATGACAATTTTATTCTCCTAATACCTTATTCAAATGTTAGGCCCATTTACAAAGGATGCAAGTGAGTACAACAGCAGTTTCTGAATGCAAAGGCATTAGTGGTGTTATTTGTTGGCTGGTTGGTTTAGACAGGATCTCACTATCTTGTCCTGACTGGCCTCCCTGGATAGACCAGGGTGGCCTTGAACTCACAGAGACTCATGTACATGAGACTCGTGTGCATGAAGCTTCAGATTAAAGCGCATGCCAGCACATTGGACCAGCATTGGAGTCTTGTAAGAACCCTCTTTAAGGGTCCTCCCCTGATGATAGAGACAGAATCAGAGCTTTTACAATGCTCTTAGCAGTCACTTTACTCTAATATTTTGCAGGATGACTTAAGGGAAATGTTTGTGCATATATAAAAATTAACTGTTATATTACTTATCTCCCCCCCTGCATTTAACTCCCTTCCCCATTTCCCCTATGAGATCGCTTGTATCCTGCTATTCTCCTCTATTGCTCCCCAGGCTCCCTATTCTGGAAATGGTCCCACCTTACTGTCCTGGTTTCAGGCAACATTGTGGAAGAGGGGGCAGGAAGGGTTTAAGAGCCAGAGGATCATGGAGTTTGTTGTGAGATTGTGTCTTCCTGTTTCCACGACGTTCTGCGGGGGTCTTTCCCTCACACCCCGCTCTATTTTGTAAATTGCCTTTTAAATTTAGCAATCCATCACCAACATTTTTATGTCAGCAAGTGCGGTTGTAGGAGACAAGCTTTAATGGTTGGCAGGGATTATGTTTGATGCTGTGCCACAGTTTATTTCACCATTTCCCCCCATTTTTACATGTTTATTGTTTTGTACTTTGCTAGGCAAGTGCTCACTGCCTAGTTAACTCCAACCCCCTTGAAAGATTGTATATAAAAATAAAGCATGTGCACTGAAATATGAAGTAATTAAGTAGAAAAAGACAAATCCTTTCACTCCCGCCTCTCGCCATTCTGCAGCAACCACCATTAGTCATAATATCTTGAATGTGCTTTTATATTGTGTTCTTTTTTCTTTTTTAAAGATTTTTATTTTATTTATGAGTACACTGTAGCTGTTTTCAGACACACCAGAAGAGGGCATCAGATCCCATTACAGATGGGTGTGAGCCACCATGTGGTTGCTAGGAATTGAACTCAGGACCTCTGGAAGAGCAGTCAGTATTCTTAACTGCTGAGCCATCTCTCCAGCCCTATATTGTGTTCATGATGCACACAAAACCAAATAGATATATTCATATAGCTATGAGACTGAATTCATATAACATGCTGAAAAGATTTGGAATATGCCTTTAAGATTTTTAGTTTTGGCACTCCCTCATCTAAGGTTCAGAGAACTTTGTGAAAGAGGAGGCAGAGAGATTTTAAGAGCCACAGAATCAGAGAGTTGGCTGTGAGACTGTGTCTTCTAGTAACATCAGAAGCTACACCCATAATGTCTCCCCAACATGAGCAATGACCTTAAAGAGAATGACAGTAATGGGCAAACCAAAGAGGATGGGGAAAGGCTCCTAAAGCATCACCTCAGTGTTACACGAAGAGCTACAGGCCACTGAGAAAAGTTGGAAGCTGGAGCCATGGTCTTCCTCAAAGAGCACACCAACCAGTTAGCCATGGACAAACAGTCAGCCTTGAAAACATACATACAAGCAACACTATATGGACATAACAGGTTATACTTAGGAGATATATATATATATATTATATATATATGCCATAAATTTGAAGGAGAGAGAGGAGTGGAATATGGGAGGGTTTGGAGGGAAGGGAAAATCTCATAATTATATTTTAATCTCAAAAAATAAATTGAAAAATCATGTGTGGGGCCTTTTATTGTTCAACACTAATAGGTGACTCAGTTCTCTAAGTGTGCCTGTCCACTCCACTATAAGGATACACTGCTACCTTATTTAGCCTACTCATCTCCCGATTCAGATGCAGCATAAACTAATTAAAGTGGTGTCTAGATCTGTCTACCACACTCCGCTGTGAGCACCTGTGCACCCTTCAGAGCCAATTCGAGGAGCAGGCAGAGAAGAGCAATGATTTCATGCATTTTCAGGTTGATGCTTCATTGCCAAGTTTCCCTCTGGAACAGTTGTTCATTTAGGACTTTAACAAGAGTGCATGAGACTATCTGGACTCTCTCTCTGAACATGGTCTTTCATCAGCGTTTTATCTTTGTAATCTTTCATTTTCTCTCTTGGAAATATTAACAAGCACATTGACATCGCCCTGGTGGAAGGACATTGGGGTGTAGATGACACAGGTACTTCCTTTGCTCAGTCTGGATTTTTTTTTTTTTTTTTTTTTTTTTTTGAGGGAAGCAGCTCCCAGACAAGTCATGTTTCTTTCCAGGAGAGATTTGATGCTGGCTCTTTTGGTTCTTCCTGCCGAACACAATTTGTTCTAAATGCTTGAGATGCCCATGTGTGTCAGCTCATGAATCAAATGCCACACAACAGTACTGACAGCCCTTTCTCAGCTCTGCCAACGGTCTGTGTCCATTCTGATATGACTGATCTTCTCTTCTCACCTCTATTTCACCAGCTGGGAACATTACCACTTCTGTTGTCTAGGGCCCTGGGAGTGTAGCGGAAATCAATACTTCTGCCATGTACAGAGCCGATGAGGGACTTGTCCTCTTTGTCAACTGTTGCCATCTTCAGGTAGAATGAAAGCCCCCTCCTTCCCCTTCTGTGTGTCCGAATCTCCATGTTCTGAATTTATGAAAAACTGACAAAATAAGAGAATCACCTTAGGTCAACTAATATCAGGGGCAAATAGAGTAGAGTAACTTCTAGATAAGAGAAAATGCCTAATTTCAAAGCCCAAGTATCAGTAATAAATACAAAGGCCATTTGGCAAACTGTCTCAAGGCAACTATAGTATGTTCAAATAACCAACTAATATGTGCTAAAGGAAGAATGGCCACAGGATTGTGAAATTGCAGTAAGTGGTCTTAGATGTAGTTAAAGCAAGCATTCTCTGCTTTCTAGATGAGGTCGTGGGAACACCGACAGGTCTGCTAACTTATCCTAGGTCACACAGTCTATTGGCAGCATTCTTACAATCAACAGCAAATAAAACCACCGTGTCCAATTCTCACTCTCCTGTGCACATTTGATATCGAAGAGGAGTTATTTCCAGCACAGAAAGGCTCCATTGTGCAGAATAAAACGATGCACTAAATTCACCGATTTAAATAGTTGGGGGTCCATTCTGAACGTTGCTGTTATCTGTCCAGTCTGGTGTCTGTTCCTTCCCAATACTATTCCCGCTGAGCACAGTGTTCCACAAAGCGCTGAGTTTTTTCATTTTAAAAATTATTTCTCTGTAACTATGGAACCATTATCTTGCTTGGGTTAAAAAGATGAGCTTGGGTGGGCTCTGGGCTCCACCCAGGTTCAAGGAATATTAGATGAAAGTCCTTGTCACTGCATGGAACAGCTGCTATTTTCACTAATGGCAAGATCAATAGAAAAATAGCTTTAATTTGAGTCATTCTAGTGCCTTTATCACAAAGGGTTGAGGGTTCTTTCTACTCAAATGAAAATTGCAAAAAGGCTCCCTTAATGTCATAGCCTGAGCCTTGGCTGTAAGAGGCTTCTAAGTAACCCTTTCAAAGCCAGAGGATGACAGTTCTAAGCCTTGAGAACAGAGCTGTGGCTCTAGGCTTTCAAAGCCTTGAGTTCTGGTGAGCCAGTCCTGGCCACCTGGTATTGCAGTTCAGATCTTTGGGTACCAGGCCCTCAGTTCTGAGCTCCTCTGGGTGTCTGGATGGCTCTCTGGCACACTCTCAGCAGCCAGGGCATAGAGCTCCTTCAGGACCTCCATCCTCATAGCTTCATTTTCTATTCTCAGCTCTTCCCAGTCCCCCATCCAGCCTCTCTCTCTGAAACTTTCCTGCTGCCCCTTAACTGCTCTCAGTGTCTGAGGCACACAATGCCTGCTCTGTGTATAATCAGTGTATTCCATTCAACCTATGATAAAAATCTATAAGTAGAAGAATGACCACTTGGAGAAGGCTTTATTGGGACCTGCACTGCAGGAAGGAGACAGTGAACAGGAAGGATGTCTTTCCTCAGGCTGGAAGAAGGTGAGGGGGACTGCTTACACTGGCAGCCCCATGTGTATACTAGCTATCAAAGGCTGGGGAGGAGTGCCTTCTCCACTTGGTTGAGCAACAAAGGGTGGGGTTACTAAGAGTGATTGACGGAGGGTCACCTAAGGGTACCTGAAGCTGCTATGTCTATGCAGAGTCTCTAGAGACAAGGTAGACATTGGGGCAGTAGCTATGGTAGCTCGATAACAGAGATGATGTCTCATTAAGTAGCTGTAGCCGAAGTCTTCTCCAGATGTTGGGGGCTGAATGGGAGCCATTGAGGCTTTTAAACAGTCATGGTTGCTCCACAACAGCTGGGACAACTACCAAGAGATCAGCTGCTTGATTGACATGTACCTGAAAATGGTGGGTGCTGAGGCCCCTCCAGTACCATTCAGAAGCAGTTGTGGTGCATGATTGCCTCAGGGAGTCTCGAAGATGGTGGCAGGGCTTCTCCATCTGGCCTTCATTCTCACTCTGTCTGGGGATGTCAGCTGGTATTGCTCTGGGAGGATGGGAGAGGAGTGGTGGGGTGGAAGGTGCAGTGGAAGGGATGGGGGTGTTTGACAATTTGTTTCTGACAGCTTTGTTTATTTAAGAACTAAAAACAGTAAAGAATGCATACATGGACATTCTGTCACTAAGGTAACATGCTCAACATTATTGAATGGTGCTGAATCCCCAGCCAAATACCACTAGGAAGGGCTGGGCCTGCTATTGGTCCCATGTTAAGGCAGTCCTATGGAGGAGAGTTAACAATTCATTCTACTTAAGGGGCAAAGGCTATGTGTAAACAGGTGGGACATTTGTAAGATTCTCCTTGAGAACCTAAGTAGCACACTGGCACTCAGCGTGGAAACAAAAAACAGGGGGAAATGGGAGGAAATGGACTCTAGTGGCTTCTTGATCATTCTTGCTAAAGAAATTTGAATAAATGGCAAAGTTCCATTTTGACCTGGTAAGGAGCCCCTGATGATATATATGGACAGAGGGCACCATGTTGCTTTAGCATGGAAAAGAATATTTTAAAGTGATTTTTATTTTAAAATTTACTCTCTGTCTTGACCATCTTAGCCAACACCCATGAAAACCTTAGCAGCTGCAAAAAGAAAGGGCTTTTGTTACCATGTCTTAACATTATCACACACTAGTTTTAAACAGCAGCTGCAAACTCAGAAAATAATTTTAAGTCTTGAATTAAGGGTTAGCCCACAGCTACCTTGTGAAACATGCCATTCATTGATAAAGGGAAAGGAAAGGAAGTTCTCACCAGGATGGCCTCAGGGCTACACACATTCACGCCTTCTCATACCTCATTGGCCAGAGCATATCATGGGGCCAAGTTGCTACCTGTAGGGTAAAGCAGAGCAGCCCACTTCTCCAAGGACAGGAAGCACTGTGAGCCACAAAGAGGCAAGCAGACCATGGACATGGACAGGAAACATTCAGGCAACTGAATGTATAACCAACCATTTAGGCTTAGATTCAGCTGTGTGAGGGTTATAAACATAGGGTTCTTCAAAAATCACTTGGGCCTTTGGACATGTCCTGACTCACTGTTCTTAAGCCAAGGGGCAGCAATGTGGAGCTTTGGTCTTTATCAGCTTCTCTCCACAACTTGATGGTAAGACATTATTAATGATGACACCATGTAAGTGTGTCACAGAACATGGAGAAATACAGCTGGTATGCAACTGGAGGCTTCACCTCACTAGCATTCGTAGTTCTGGAAGGTACTATCCATGTCACTAGAGGAAGAAAAAAATAATTAATCCCATGCAGCTATGAACCTTGAAAGCTATAATAATGACCTGCCTACAAGATATGCCCACCAGTGCAATAATGACAAGGATGTTATAGAAGTTACCAGCTACTTTTTAAAATTGCATTTAAGGTTGTTCCATGGGATGGAATCCATGGCTGGCCCTGTCCTGAGGCTAAGAACCTGAGGCAAGACAGGTCATAGGCCCTAGGGGAAATCCTATTATTATTCTGATAAATTTAGAAAGCAATAAAATGACTCCAAATAACATGTTACTATACCCATAAATCAGTGCATTCATCAGAGCTCATCGGGGAAGCTTCTACTTTCAGTTGAAGGTAACTAAGAAGACAACCCACAACTTGTCAATGCTCAGCGACTAAGAGACTTCAGAATGCTCAACCCTAAACAGGTTGTTGTCTCTGTCACACTCATCCTCTTAGGGCTCAGAGATCTATGCAGAAGAGGGATTTGAAAGATTATTATTATTATTATTATTATTATTATTATTA
>CM052701.1:116069687-116083012 GCA_028551405.1 Uromys caudimaculatus
CACTTCCATATTCCCACCCTTTACTGGGGCCTCTAACACCCTCAGGCCCAAGGGCCTCTCCTCTCTCCCTGATGGCCAACAAGGCCCTCCTCTGCCACATATGTGGTCCGAGCCATGGGTCCATAGATGTGTATTCTTTGGTTGGTGGTCCAGCCTCCAGGAGGACGGGGGGGGGGGGGGGGTTGAGTCAGGCCCATTGACGCTCTTGCTCCCTCCATGGGGCTGCAAACTCCCTCAGCTCCTTCATTCCCTTCTCCAACTCCTCCATCTGGGACCTCACTCCCAGTCCAGCGGTTACTGTAAAGTGAGACTTGAGAAGCAGGTGTCTCATCTAAGTTTCTCCCATCTACCTCCACAAGCTCCAGGACAGGAATCCATGCAGCTTGATGCTATCTGAATATCAAAGGCCACAAAGCCACACACACACACTCAGGTACACAAAGGGAATTCCTACACTCTGATGGAAAAACCTCCCGAAACCAGGATAAACCCTCATTTAGACACTCCAAAATAAATCTGTGCACAGTCCCATTTCCAGCTAAGAAAGATGTTCAAAAAGTCTTCCAATCTAACCCAAGTAGAGCCTGCTCTTGGATGGACATCATCAAGTACCTCTACAGACTTTTAAAGAGTCAAGTTCTCCTGAGCCAATAGCTCAGTGGGCCCTGGGAACTCTGACTCAATGCCAGAGCCCATAAGTCCATCACATGGAGCCCATAAACCCATAGAACAAAGAAGACGTTCAGAGATGGGTATTTTCTCTGTAACATTACTTAGTATTAGCACCACGCAGGCACACCCCTTGCTAGGCTGTATCTAGGTAAGACCCAAACCGCTGTCACTGTTCTTAGGATAGGATATGTGTCGGATGTCATTATAGCTCAGAATATAAGAGCCACAGTCCACCTCTACTTTTGTTGATCCTGAGTGCTGATTGACAGGTGCCAATCACACTTTCCAGCCTAAACACCTGAGCATAACTGTGAGGCCTTATTTCCCACTCATTCTATGCTTGGTTTTGTTTGTTGTTTGTTTGTTTGTTTGTTTTTAAGTCAGCCCAAACAGTAGGCTTAACTTCTAGAATGTGGCATGAAAATCCCTGCCCTGGACACATTCCAAATTCAGAATTTCTGCAATGAATTTAAGAAAAAGACACTACTCATTTGGCCCAAGGGACACTCAGCCTTAATACAAGTTGGAGAAATTCAGAACCCCAGAAATTCTCTCAATGCTTCAACCCCTAGAGCCTCATAAACAGAGTACTAGGAACTCCATTTCTTCATGGGTTATGAATGGCAGGTGAAATGACCCCTTTTGAATCCTACTGAGTAAATTCATGGACCGAATTTCCCAGAGCACTTTCTAAAATTCAATTTCTTTCACTAAAATAGTCAGAGAAATAAGGCACCTAGTTATTCCCCCTTTACATTGCACTGTACAATGAAACCTCAATTTAAATGGTACACACTTGATATTACATGAAAGACTGGTGTTTTGAAAACCAGGCTCTACCTCAGGAGAAATAGCTCTTGCCTCGCCCTATGTGGCTTCTGCCATCACACTTTCACAGAAGCTGTCCTGCTGAGGTGGCCAATGGCTATGAAGCTACTAGGATGTCAGTCCTCAACTAGCCACCCACCGTTGACCTCTTCCACTTCTGCAGAGCTCTCCTTGCATGCTTCCTACTCCTTGTTCTTGACCCTTTCCTTGTCAGTCTCCTTTCCAGCCTGACCACTCTAACTATAGCAATTCCTAAGGCCTTTCCCAAAGTCCCTTTCTTTCTGTTCTAGTCTCTCTCAAATGACCTCATGCATTCACATGGCTTTAAATACCAAGCCAGCAACACTCAATTCTATGAGTTTAGTCCCAGACCTATTTGGTGAATCCAGATCTATATAATTAATTATGCACGTGTCATATTATGCATAAGGACATTACGCATTATGTCCTTAAGGATGGCTCACAGGCACCCAAAACGTGGGTCTGTAGCTGAAATCTTCATCTCTAGGCAATGGTCCTTTTATCTACCCTACACTGCTGGGGAACTTCAAGGACTTCCCTTTCCCAATTCACCCACTCGTCTCTCCACCCATGCCTGGCCCCACTCTGCGATCTCTTAGTGGACCACTGAATCAGCTCCACAGCCACTGTCATCTCTCACCCAACAACAACAACCAGACAGGATTCTTCAAAGTGCAAGTGAGAGCACATAGCTCCCTGTGAGATTTTAAAACCGGAAGTTTACACTAAGGACTGTAACAAAGCTCCTAATCTAAAAAGTAAAGCATGAGCTCCAAATGAGACTTGTTCTTTTTCCCTGAGTTAGGGTTTCTATTGCTGGGAAGAGACACCATGACCAAGGCAACTCTTATAAAGAAAAACATTTCTGAGTTCGAGGCCAGCCTGGTCTACAGAGTGAGTTCCAGGACAGCCAGGGCTACACAGAGAAACCCTGTCTTGAAAAAACAAAAAAGAAAAACATTTAACTGGGGCTGGCTTACAGTTCAGAGGTTCAGTCCATTATCATCATTGAAGGAAGCATGGCAGTGAGCAGACAGACAAGGTGCTGGAGAAGGAGCCCAAAGGCCTACACCCAGATCTGCAGGCACCAGGAGAGAGTAAAGCACCGGGCCTGTCTTGAGCTTCTGAAACCTCAAAGTCCAGCCACACACTTCCTCCAGTTAGACCATATCTATTCCAACAAGGCCACATGTCCTAATCCTTTCAAATAATGCCACTCCCCATAAGTCAATGTGGGCCATTTTCATTCAGACTACAACATGTCTTATGAAATTATACCTCTGTATGCCCTTTGGGATGATTTGGCTGTCACCTCCCAAACCTATGTTGGAATTTGACTGACAATGTAACGATATTGAAAAGTAGACTTCTGATCTGTCTCATGAATAGATCAATGCAGTTACAGCAGGAGATGGCTCATTAGCATGGGACTGGGTTCTTGCTAGAAGTCAAGTTCAAGTTGCAGTTTGTCTCTCTAACCCTCTCTGTCCTTTTGTGGTGAGATGATGGAAGGCTGTAGCCGGATGCCAGCTCCTTGAGGCTGAATTACTCACACTCCAGAGCTATGAATCAGTACATTTTTGTTTGTGAGCTAGCAAGACGGATCAGCAGATAAAGGCATTCGCCACCATGCCTGATAACTAAATCAATCATATTGAACCTACATAGTGAAAGGAGAGAACAGACTCCTTCAAGTTGTCTTCTGACCTCCACACGTAATCTGTTACATATCTATGCACGAGTGCGGGCACTCACACACACAAAGGATAGATAAATAAGTCAATGTAAATTTTTTTCTATTCATTACAAATTAGCCAGTCTGTGATACTTTGACACAGTAGCACAAAAGGGATGAAGATACCTTGTATAACACCAACCTAGAGCAACACATAAATATCCCCAGCATTCTCAAGAGCTCCTGCCCCAGTCGCACCCTCTTCACAGATTACGTTATTGTGGCCTTTATTACATTACATTAGTTTTGTCTGCTCTTGACCACCAGATGGGTTAACTCATAAAGATTAAGAATATGTTTTTGTGGGGCAGTGATCTGTGACAGGCAATCTGGCACCCGGTTGAGCACAGGCGTAAAATCTGGGCGACCCAGCGGAACAATCCGCAAGGGACAGGAAAACTTTATGTCAGTGCTCCCAGGAGGCTTTTGGCTCCAGTCACGGTCACGTACCACCTCTCCTCAGGTAGAGGCGTGGCCACACAGCTCCAAGCCATCCCCATGTTAATGAGACAACTAGAGGCTTAGCCACACCCCTTCCCAGTTCCTATATCTGCCTCGCCTCTCCCAGAAAGGTGGGGGTACACTCCATCCAGGCCACTCCACACAATGAAAATAAACATCTTAGAATTATGGACTGTCTCTTCATCTGGACCTGCTGTGGGAAGCAAGGGATCCGGCCCTCAATTAAGGAGCCGCAACTAATCTCTTTTTTTGTTGTTGTTTTGTTTTGTTTTGTTTTGTTTTGTTTTGTTTTGTGTTTTGTCGAGACAGGGTTTCTCTGTGTAGCCTTGGCTGTCCTGGAACTCACTCTGTAGATCAGGCTGGCCTCAAACTCAGAATCTCTTGCCAAGGGCTTCCCAGTGCTCCCAGACCGTACCTATTCACCCAAGCCTAAGCAGCTAGCCCAGCGCCCCAAGCCGCCAAGACAGCGGAAACCCCAGCTGCGCATCCACTAGCCTGTCTGCAGCATGCTGCGACTGCAGTGACAGCCGCCCCACATTCCCTGAGAATGGCCCCCTCCCCCACCCACGGGCACGCAAAGACTTCCCACAGCCCCCACCTGCCCGTCAGACTGTGTGGGAAGACGAGAGGCCACTTCCCAAGTGTCTCCTGTCCCACCCAGAGCCGCAGCACCCGGGACAGACATGTGGGGCTTTTCCCCACTGCGCCAGGCTTGTTCCAACATGTTTTAACATAAAGCAAGTTATTCACATGTTCCTGCAAGTTCATGATTAGGCCAACTTTAAGATGGGGAACCTTCTGAAGTCACCAGAACCCAGGTACTCAGTTCTAGTGAAAAGGAAATGCACACAGCCCTCCTTCGGGGTTTGGCTGTTCCTTTGACCTGTCCCTCGGTATTAAGATGACATAAAGGCTCTCCGCCTGGGCTTTCAGCCATGTGCTATAGAGATTCAGTCAGCTTGAGCAAAGCGTCCAGCAGAAGGCCCCAGCACAGGAGGTCCCCTCTTTGGGCATGTCTCACTAGGAGCACTGTTATTACAAGGGTTAGTGATCAGCAGGCTGGATTATGGCAGCTGAAAGCTGGATGAAGCCTCTTTTTACTGACTCGGCACCATGTCACCCTGGAGGACAGCTGTCATGTCCAAAAATAGCCTACGATTTTGTCTCGATAACTAAAATGAGGGTCAGTTCCAATGAACGACCAGGGAAGCCACGCCCCTGGAAGGCCCTCCTGAGAGCTTACTCTGTCACCTGACATCCAAAGAGACCTCCCACCATGATGTGGCATTTCCTGGAGCTTGTGCAGACCGACAGCAGAGGCCACAGGAACGTCTTTGTGCTCGTTGGGTCTCATTATCCCTCCCGAAGACAGAAAAAGAAACTCTTGGCCTAAAATTCCATTTGACTAGGAATATTCTAGATGCTTCAGCCTAAGTCTTGAAAAACTGACAAAAACAGCAGAAAGTACAGTGCCCTGTCCCTACCTGTCACCACAGCAGACAGCTGCTGAGCACATCAGCTGCACCGGTCTCCCCACACCTGCTAAAGCCAGGAGTTCGACTTTTGGCATGATGTTGGCTTTTGTAAGGCACTAAAATGATTGAAAACTGTTATCATGAAGGAATCCCCACAAATCACAGATTTTGCTTGCTGAACAAGGAGAAAGAAAAATGCCTGGTCTTTTGTTTTGTTTTGTTTTGTTTTTTTCATTCTGATATGGGGTGGGAGTGTGTGGGAAAGTTGTAAAAAAAAAAACAAAAGGATAAGAAATTGGGAAAAATCACCACCATCTCAAATTCTTTTTGATAAACTAAATCAGATGACCTAAAGGGAAAAAAAAATACACCTTCAGAAGATCTAACCACCTCTGAGTGTGTCTTCTCCTCCTTACTATAACTAAAATTCTCTTGAAACTCATTCTAGTAAATCTCACTTAACCTGCCAATGATGCAACTAACAGAAACATCCAGATCCTCTGATGGGTGGGAGAGTGAGTCCAGATATGCTAGTTAGTTTTCATTGTCCACTTGATATAATATAGAGTCATCTGGGAAGAGGGCACTTAAAGTTAGGAAATACTCAAGTTAGACTGGCCTGTGGCTATGTCTGTGAGATTTTCCTGATTGATGACTGATGTGGGAGGGTCCGGCCCACTGTGGGTAGCACCATCCCTTAGGCAGATGGGTCTGAGATGTAGAACAAAAGCAAGTTAAGCATCAGCCAGGGAACAAGCCAATAAGCAGAGTTCCTTCATGGTTTCTGCTACAATGTCAGAGCTTACTTGCTTACTTTCCTCAATGGTAGACTGTGAACTGGAATTTCAAGCTAAAATAAATTCTGTCCTCCCCAAGTTGCTTCTTGTCGTGGTGTTTATCATAGCAACGAAAGCAAACTAGAACACCAGCCATGCCAGACAGCTTCCCCTATATTCTTTCTTCACTAGTGACAGTGGAAGTTGGGAGGAAACCATCATCTCAGAATCCCAGCTCTGAGTCATACATGTGCACCAAGAGCCAGCCTCAGAGAGAAGAGAAATGATGGCAGAGCTTGTCAGCTGCCACTTTTTCACATCCTCAAATTTCTCCTCACAGAATGCTCTTGGGTTTGCTCAGGAATTGTACTTGTCTATATAGCTATAACAAAACAGCACAAGCTAGATTATTTATAAACAAAAGGAAATTATTGTTTGTAGTTCTGGGGACTAAAAAGTCTAGAATCAAGGCAAGAGAAAATTCAGTGTTGTAAGAGGGCTGATCTCTGCTTCCATGATGACTTCTTGTCACTGCATCCTTATACAGAAGGTCTGCAGAGGCAAAAGGGACCAAAACTCACGAGGAAAGACAGCTCCCCTGCCCTTATTTGGTAGGGTCATTAACTCCATTGATTTAACCTCCTTTTAAAGGCTCCAATTCTTACTACTTTATTCCTATCAGATTGGTGATTAAGTTCATGAGGAAAAGTTCAGACCACAGCACAGATGCAGGGGCTTACATCAGACCAAGAGCCTGAGTCCGACTGGGAGCCCCCAGGAAGAGGCCTACCTGAAACTATCCACAGCAATCCATGGCATGTGGGATATCTAACCCCTGTGCTACAAAGGTTACACAATCTGTGACTTTTAACATTTGTTCAGCATATTTAAGGAGATAGAGAAGGACCTTGGGTTTTGTAAAAATGTAAATAATTATTGATAACAGAGCCTGGACTTCGACTCCACCTCTTCCCTCTCTCCTTTCCCAGGCGCCTTCTCGAGAGCCATGGCTGCTTCCGGCCTGTTGATCTTACCTCCTCAGGAGTCTCGTTCATCCATTCCGTCCTTTCAGCAACATCTTCTACGGTCCCAGCTTACAGGCATTCAAATTCCCCATCACACAGAAACATACTTCCACCATTCCTATCTAAGTAAAAAGCAGTAATTCCCCTCTAATGCATCAACACAGAGTCCGCATCTTCTCCCACCTGGAGCTTCCTGTAGGGTCAGCAGCATCTCACACAGTAGCCACTTCTTACACCTTGAAGTTCTTTCAGCTGGTTTCGGCTGGCCCATACCACACACACACACACACACACACACACACACACACACACACCACATGCATACACACATGCACACACACATGCACATACACACACACACACCACACACATGCACATGCACACACATACACACAAAGAGAGAGAGACAGAGAGAGATAGAGAGAGTGTGTCAGCCTTCCGTCTTCTATCTTTTCGGCAGCTCACAGCAGACACGGCCATAAAATATTCTCCTTTCCTTAGAGCTGACTCTAGCCCGAGTGACTCTTAAATAACCATATTTACACACTATGGTCCCATAGCCACCTTCCAAAGTTAAACAAAAAAGTCATTGGATTATTTCTCCTGAGAAATTAGATTTGGGGCTCAGGAGAGGCCAACAGGATAGTGATCTCAATGGAGAACCAGGCATTTACTGCAGGTAAGATATCAGAGAGAGAGGATGCTTAGACTGGAAAAGGGCGGAGCTTTGCTTAAGACATGAGGAAACTTGTTGTGCACTCACAGAATTTTAGGTTGCTAGTTCTAGAACCCTGGGTACCTCACTATCCTATTCCTCTTGCCCCCATAACTTCCCTCAAAGTACGTATTTTCCTGAGCTAGCTTGACTCAGCTCCTATGGTATGAAACCCAAGGACCTTGAGTAGTCCAGCACTTCCTTCCCTGGGCTGGACCATCTCTTCTCCCCTAGCCACAAGGATTGCAGAATCCCATCCTTTAACTGCTATTCCCTTCTGGGACTTCTTTGGTTATGTCTATGTTTTTAACTACAATGCGGGGTAAACAACACCATAATTAAGTAACCTGGCCACACCTAATCTACAGGCTCCCAACTTCCAAATACAGCTGATGTTCACCCACGTGTCTCCTAAACCCTACAATGAATAACCCCAAGGCTGAACTCAAAGCTATGAGTTCACTGATACTTTGTAGAATCAAACCACCAATCACTACATGTGAGGTCCGAGTCCAGTTTCACTTCTCCATCTTCCTCTTACCACATGGAAGACAACCTGTGTCTCCACAGGTACGTCTGCATGCATCGTGAACGCGCCCCACCCCCATTTCATCAGCATCTTACGTGGCTTCTGCATCTCCTAACACTTCAGTCTTCTCTTCCTAAAATTCAATCTGACCTGGCTGGGTGCAGTTCGAGCTTCTCAGAGCAATGGTCTGTTGATTTCATCCCTATGTATTTTTCCAGTGTCATCTTTTACCATGTTCTAGGGAAGCACTGAGATCTGTACAGACTGAACAACTTTCAGTTTCCTGAGGGACCAAACTTACCCTGACTTCACATCTCATGATCCATAGGTGTCGTAAGATCAGGATTAAGCTTCTGTGCCTCCACATACAAAACCCTTCAATGGCCTTCTGATGGCATTTCGTCATTATCCACTTGTGTCTCCTCTGCATGACTACAGGCTTAGGGGAAAACAATTGGTATCTCTCTAGTGTAGTCATACAAAGCTTAGTGGCAGGACTACGTTCTGAGAAATCCATTCTGAAGTGATCTTGTGGGACAGCACCAAGGTGTGTTTACACAAACTAAGGCAGCTATGATGCTACTAAGCAATCACATTTTATGGGACCACTGCTATAGATGTCACTTGTCATTGACTAAGATGTCACTGTGTGCTGTGTGACTGTATTTATATTCACAGTGCCTGCCAGTGGGGCAAAAAAGCCTTTTGGATATATCATACTGAGCCATCTACAGGGAGCCAGGGAAAGAAAACACTGAATAAGCTTTCAAACCAGCACGTCCTTCTATTCTGCCACTACGTCCTTCTATTCTGCCACCACACTGTAAATGAGAAGCTGGGTGTTTTCTGGCCTTGGTGGCTAGAGCTTTGTGACCTTTCTTGCTCTTGCATAAGTCTCCTCAGGGAGGCTCTTTTCTAGGAGTCTGCATTTGCCTGTGCTGACTCAGCCTTAGAATTCCAGGAAAGGTGCTGGCCACCACCTAGCCAAGTCTCCATAGGTATCGGGACTCAGAAAAAACACAAGATATCGGCTCTCACAAAACCCAAGGTGTTAAAGGCTTAATGACAAGGAGTCCTATATAGCTCCTTCTCAGGAATTCTGAGGTGAACCCCAACTAGACACTAACATTCTTGTGTGATTTCCTGCTCTTTTAATGGGGGTTCTGATAACTTTCTAACCAGGGACACGTAGTGAAGGTGAAAGGGTGTCCCACCAGCTGACTGTGCCAAGTTTTGACCAAGCCAACTATACTGTTGTGAAGCCCAAGTAACAAGGCTCTGAGGGTGTCCTCCTAAGCAACCGGGAACTTAAGCCCTCGGGCTCAAGGCCAATGAGAAACTGAACAATGCAGCAACCACATAATCCTGGATGTAGACCTTTCTCTGGCTGAGCTGTGGATAAACCCCCCCCCCCTTACCTTAGAACACTGATTTCAGCCTCCCTGGACTCCCAGAGCAGACCTACAGTGCCTGACAGAGAGTGCCAGAAAAGGACCTTTTACTTACAGCAGTTCGCTTTGCGAGAATAACTAATACCGTTCCCCTTTAAGCCCACCGCAAGTCTAGCAACTGGAGAAAATGAAAAGAAAAAAGGAAAATCTACATTCTAGTTCTTGCAGATTGACAGGACCTCATCATCAACTGCTTGTCCAACAGCAGAGCAGTCTTATACTAAAACTAATGCAAAAAAATAAAAAATAAAATAAAATAAAAAAATACACAGCATTAAAAGAAGGGGGAAAGGAGAGGAAAGTTGAACCTTTAGAGAGGCCCTAGAGAAAATGAGCAAGCTCTGCTGCTTTATTTAACTTCTAAATCTTGTTGAATTTTGCTGGATGCATGTTAGCGTTCATGGTTCATTTACTTTTATTCTGACTTCTACACGCAAACGCCCTGTGAGCCCTGATAAATGACCGAAAATCCTGCTTGACTCCAATAAAGAAATTAGCATGTTAATCTTAAAACTCTACCCATAGAAATAAATGAAAGCCTGCCTCCACACCCCGAAAAGGGCCCTTCCCAGTCCCTACACCCTCCCTACCTCACTGGTTCCTCTGCTCTGGCTCGGTTATTAGACCTGGCATCCTCTAATGTAGTTCAGATCTGGCTTCCTCGTGAAAGCAAACAGAAGCTGCCCTGGGGCTCTTTATGTTCCCTCATTTACATTCCTCCTTGCCAAGGGTCAGGGCTGTCAGAGTAGGTGGCAGCCGGTCAAGCTCAGCCCAGCATGCCTTATCTACCCACACAGTGTTTTCCTGCCTTGGAACAAGCCAGCACGCATTTCTCTAAAATTGCAGATGGAAATATATGTTCACCAACCTGAAATATTAAAAATGAAGTCTGAGAGTTCGACCAAGAACTTTGGCAGCCAGTATACAAGAGCCTACAAAGCTCACAAAGAGGGTATAGGTGTGGGGACATTGACCATCTATATAACCTATGAAATGTAGGAAAAGAAAGGCCACTGAGATAGTCTGTGTGTTAGTCACCCAGAAGGCAACTCCAGGAACAGCTCATTGTACAGTATGCTTTCTGTAAAAGCAGTTAGTGTGGAGCCCGGTACCAGCCTTCAGTAAGGGTAAATTCAGTTTCATATGACCAGCAGCAGCTCCATCCGTGACCTATTTATGCCTGTACCATCTATAAGGCAAAATCTCAACACGCTTTCCTGATAACAGGATGAGGACCAGCAAAATTGGTTCGCACACTAGCAACGTGTTTGAGCCCACAATTACATTAAAATTGGTCATGAGGTGTGTCTTATCAATGTCTCCTCCTCCTCCTCCTCCTCCTCCTCCTCCTCCTCCTCCTCCTCCTCCTCCTCCTCCTCCACCTCCACCTCCACCTCCTCCTCCTCTTAGTTCTGGCTTTCGATCTGGTAACATGATCTCTCCCTCTTACTATAAATCTGTGATTTTGATCAAGAAAAGATATTTTATCTAAGCAAAGGAAAGTTGATGCCAATGCCATATACTTTAACCAGAATTATAGGCTATCTAAACTTTTTTCTCTATAAAGTTCACAGTCTAAGGTGTTGCATTATAGTAACAGGACACTAGCTAATAAGAGAAACCAAGGAGGGAAATGGCAAAACCTTAGACGTGCCAATACTTTGTGGCCTTCTAAAGCTCAACTATTCCCATAATATTTAATGCCTAACACTTAATTTCTCTCATTAGGAAGAATTTAAATTTAATTAGCTTTTTTTTTTCTCCTGGAGAAGAACAGATAATAATGAAAAAAATAAAAGAAGCCGAGAAACCCTACCCTAGATGCTTGGCATTCTGGATGAGTAAGTAAGAAAGTGAGCACAGGAAGGGCACAATGAAACCCTTCAGGCACTAAGCAAAATCTCCCTGTAAGAGCTAAGAGTTGGGTCCACTCATATACTAAGGCAGGAGTGGAAGCAGGGATCCCAAAAGCCAGCACTGGAGACTCTGAACGTGAGGTCAGGAGAGAGGTGGGCCAGCACACAGCCAGTAGCCGTGCATCCTCAGAGAATGGCTACTCATGATGCAGATATCTTTCTCTTACTGTGATAGGAGAATGAAAATGTCTGTCGCTGTAATACTTAAGGAGTTGTATTATTAATGAGGAACTTTGCCAAGGAGCAGACATTGTTCAGATTACCAGGTGTACTGGGACACATTTGTAATCCCAGAACTTCAGAGGCAGAGGCAGGAGGATCAAGAATCTATCTGTCTCAAAAGGAAGGAGAAAGAAGAAGAAAAGGGGAGAAGATGGGGAGGGAGGGGGAAGCAGGAGGAGGAGAGGGAGAAGGGGAGAGAGGAGGAGAGGAAGGAGAGGGAGGAGGAAAGGGAGGAGGAGAGGGAGGAGGGTACCCCAACACTGCCTAGTGAAAGGTACATCATCCTGCAAACATGAACAGTTCTACATGTGCCAGTGACAATGTCACCAACCCTGGAATTGATGCTACTGAGAATTTGCTTTAAGATGGTGTTCAGAGCCAAGTCTCCAGTCTCTGGGTCAGTATATAAAGACTGCTCATCAGAAACAGCATGTCCTGCATAGGATGTAAGAAGAGTGGTCCAATGAGATGCTTTAAGGGAAACCGAGTCACACTGGGGAAATTTTTCCTTTTCCTCTAACATTCTCATATAAGTTAACCTGACACCCAGAATTACCTGGGGTCTGAGCCTGTAAGACTGTGCAAACTCCATAAGTGTTCACAGAATACACACTCCCTGGCTCACTCTGCAATGTTTACAGAATACACAGCGCTCTCCTTCGAGCTGTGCACTCTCACGTTCCGTGGGCGGAGAATGAATTAGTACAGTCTTTGAGGGGAGCAGTCTATGAATAGGAATCCAAATTTTTGATTCCTTCAGTTTAATGTTTTGTGTTCAGGGTTCCTGTTGAGTAATCCCATGTCTGAGAATCCGTCCCAGGGAAACAGTCAGCAAAAGGAAGAGGCAAGCATACAGAAGGCTGCCCGCAAGGCCTCACTTTATGACCAGATGGGGCACCATTCAGGTCAGCAGACCCGCTTTGAACACAAACATTCCTAAGACACTTAGACTCTACAGACCTATGCTATAAGTGGAATACCTGAGCCACAAACAATAGAAACGGTAAATCAAACTCAATGCTACAAAAAAAGTCAGGAGAGTTCTCAACCAAAACTCATTTGTTTAAAAAAAAAAAAGAAAAAAAAATGAGACCCTGCCAAAGAGTTCAGAAGCAGGCAGGTCAGATTCCTTCTTCCATTATCCTGGTGATCTCAGCTAGTCTCAGATTCAAACAGCAGGCAGTCCCCAAGGAAACTGTATGGAAGGAACCAGTAACTACAGACTGAGGCAGAGCCTGGAGGGGAAGAAGGCTACCATACACATACACACACACACACACACATATACACACAGACACACACAGACACACACACACACATACACGCACACACACACACACAGACACACACACATACACTCACACACGCACATGGACATGGACACACATGCAAACACACATGCACACATGCACACACACACACACACACACACACACAGACACACACAGACACACACATATACACACAGACACAAACATACACACACACACATATACAC
>CM052701.1:116083112-116094730 GCA_028551405.1 Uromys caudimaculatus
ATATATACACAGACACACAGACACACGCACACACACACATACACACAGACACACACACAGACACACATACACGCACACACACACATACACACAGACACACACACACATACACACACACACAGACACACACACATATATACACAGACACACAGACACACGCACACACACACATACACACAGACACACACACACACATACACGCACACACACATACACACACACACAGACACACACACATACACTCACACACGCACATGGACATGGACACACATGCAAACACACATGCACACATGCACACACACACACACACACACAGACACACACAGACACACACATACACACACACACATACACATACACACACACACACATACACACAGACACACACACACATACACGCACACACACACATACACAGACACACACACACAGACACACACATATATACACAGACACACACACACACACACGCACACACACACAGACACACACACACAGACACACACATATACACACAGACACACACACACATACACGCACACACACAGACACACATACACTCACACACGCACATGGACATGGACACACATGCAAACACACATGCACACATGCACACACACACACACACACACACACACACACACAAACATACACAGACACATATCCCACTGCTTTCTTTTAAGCTCTCTATCTCCTCAAGTCAGAACACCCAGGATTTTCAGCTTATCAATGGCCTAAGATTTTCCACCTCAAAGAATGACAATCCTCAAGAGATTAATTGTTCTCTTAAGACCCCCCTGAAAAGCTGCCGAAATCACTGAGGGTCTGCCTTCCTGCGGGCATCAAGAGAAATGTTCGCAAGGATGGGATAGGAAGTGCTTGTTTTAAAAGGGAGAGGAACGAATCGCCATGCAGGAGACTAACGTCTGGGCTCCCAATTTGTTAGCGATCATTGATTTAAAATATCAGAATGATAACCAGAAAGAAAAGACATCTATCAAATGCATTTATCAAGTATCAGCAAGCCTTGGCTCAGCTAGTAAGTCAGCCATCGTAGGTAATCATTGAACACAGGAGGATCTGTGGAAGTACACAAGCCACCAAATAGATAATGGTACCCAGCACACACCTAGTGCCCCGTATCTCAGTGTGTTCTCATGAGACTTACCATCTGATCCTCTACCAACCCCATAAGTCAAGCAGGAAAGGGAAGACTTGACAAAGGCAGCCACGGAGATCTAGGTCAGCTGACTTGCACACCTTGACAGAGCCAACTCAAAGTTACTTAAAACACCGATGTTCAAATATGTCTCTTCCCGTTTCTTCACACCTTACAGCATACTGGGGAGGCAAAACATAAATTCTATGCATGTGATGTGAGGAGCAGATGAAAGAGAGTCTGTAGTCATAGGCCACAGGCCAGCCCTGTGTAGTACTTCTAAGCAGTACTGCCTCTTCTTGGGGAAGGTGAGATGGATATTAAGTTACAATGTGCATCAGTTTCTTCATTTGCCAAGTACAGATGATGGAACCAAGGTACAGGGTTGGTGTGAGGTTGGTTGAGGATCAGCAATAAGGCTCTGACCAAATGTCTGGCACAGAGTGAGAATGTCTGATTTTTTACAGATGGGAAGCAAATAAAATTGAGTTTAGCTATGTGCCAAGTGCATGGTGGGGTCGCTCAGAACATACTATCCCTGAATATGATGCTCAGAACACATTACCCCCTGAATATGACGCTCAGAACATACATGCTGCCCCCTGAAGGTAGCTCCTCGGCATCCTAATCACTTTAATTTGAGAATTAAAAAGCAGTCATCTCTGCTGCTTTCTCCCAGCTCTCTCTGCACCTGCTCCTCTGAAGCAGGGCTGTGACACTTCAGAAGGATTTCTCGGACCTTTCTGGAGGTCATGAGACCCACCTGTGAGCCTTGCCTTCACTACACTAAGAAGGAGGCATTCCCCTGAAGACGCAGGCCACAGAGTGGTTAGGCAGGCCACCCTCAGTCTCCTCCAGTTAACACCATTAAATCTTATCCAGTTTCTTAGTCATGGTTCTCTGACCTTCCTCCACTCTTCATCAAGCTTAGCATAAAAACAGCTTTAGGTATTGCTCTGAGTCTTCAGTTCTTCAGGAAAGTTGACATCTTATACAAAAATTATTACATAAATATGGGCATTTTTATCTTGTCAGCCTGTCTTGTCATGAGCACCTCAGACACAGTGGGCAGGGAAAAAAGTTTCCTTCCCTATACTATGAGTTTCCTATTGTGGCTGCAACAAATCACCATAAGTGGCTCCAAAATGGCACAGACATCATCTTACTGTTCTAGAGATCTGTCTTAGTTAGGGTTTTACTGCACTCATGGTGTTTTACAGACACCATGACCAAGGCAACTCTTAAAGGACATTTAATTGGGGGTGGCTTATGGGTTCAGAGGTTCAGTCCATTATCAAGGCAGAGCACGGCAGTGTCCAGGCAGGCATGGTGCAGGAGGAGCAGAGAGTTCTATATCGTCATCTGAAGGCAGCTAGGACTAGAACCTTAAAGCTGATGCCCACAGTGATATACCTACTCCAACAAGGCCACACCTACTCCAACAAGGCCACACCTCCTAATAGTACCACTCCCTGGGCCAAGCACATTCAAACCATCACAAGATCAGAGGTCTAACAGGGTCCGGTTGGGCCAAAATCAAATGTTGGCATCATTACCTTCCGTCTGGAGTTTGTAAGAGTCCTCTGGCCGCAATTCTGAACTTCTCCGTTCTTGGCTCCTGGCTCCTTTTGCTGTCCTGAAAGAGTACCACTCCAACCTCTGCTCCTTTAGCTCCCTCCTCTTCCTGCTTCCCTCATCAGTCCTCCTCCCTGAGCCTAGTGCCTCCCTCTTACAGTGAGCACATGATGATGACACTGAGTGTCACAGGATACCTCCCCATGATAGTTGTTATTGGTTGTCAACTTGACTACATCAGGAATTCACTAACCCCTCCTCCCTCCAAAAGAAATGGGCACACTTGTGAGAGATTTTTGCTTAATCATTTGAATTGGAAAGATTCATTTCCAATTCAGATCTTTGAGTTGGGAAGGAACACTTTTAAAAGAGATATTTTAAGGTGGGAAGACCCACCTCTAATCTGGGCCACACCTTCTGCTGGAAGCCTATATAAAGGAAATAGAAGATGGAAACTCTCTCTCTCTTTGCCTGCTTGCTCTTGCCCTCACTACAAACTCCATTCCTTCACTAGCATTAATGCCTACTTCTTCAGGATCCTAGTATACACTGAAGAACAACTAAGACATCCAGCCTTGTGGACAGAACAGCCGCTGAATTCTTGGATCTTCCATTTATAGGCAGCCACCATTGGATTAGGTGGCACACAGCCCATAAGTCATTCAATAAATCCCCTTTCAAAATGGAGAGAGAGAGATTCATTCTCTATGTTCTGTTACTCTAGAAACCCTGATTAATACGATGCCCTATCTCAGGATCCTTATCATCCTATCTGCTGATCCTTCTTCTGTAGGTAACATGACCTCACACACACTCCAAGGACTGAGAAGTAGACATCTTTGGGGGATCCTGATGAGCCTACCCGTATACAACAGAAGCAAGGCGCTTAGAGGGACAGATATCCGAATGCTTTGGATCTGATCATCACACCTTGTATCTTTGTCCCTAAGCAGCCTATGGTATCCCAGGTGTGAACAGAAAGCATTCACAGGCTATGAAGTAAAACAGACATTTAAAAAGACTACCAATCCTAATTTGTCCCTTGAGACCTGGAGAGAGGACAAAGTGCTGGGAGAGGGTGGTCACAGAGTTGGTACATTTATCTCAACTAAGCAAGGAAGAGAAAGCTCACAAAGCGTCACACAATGATACAACTAGAGTGTCGGGCCATGTCACCTTAAAGGGTGTTCCTTTAACATATAGGTTATTTGAGAAACTGCAGGCCTAGGAGAGGCTCTGGAACTGGAATCTCTCTATTGAGGGGATTTTATATCTCTAAAGGAAGTCTCGCACATGGATTCCAGAGAAGACTAGGGCTGGAAATCAAAGACCTGAAGCTATAAAAAGCGTTCGTGTTCGCTTCCTCCTTTTGTTCTCTCAACCAGGATGAGAAGGGGGTCTACAAATCATCAGAAACTCTCATCAAAGGGGAAGGCTCAGGCTTAAACCTGCACAGCAAATCTTGCTCCTCCATTGTGTTTTTCTTGGCCCATAAGGACACCATCAGCAGTCTTCTTTCTGCGACTCACTTGAAGATGCACCTTAGGCCCGGACGCACAGCTATGTTTTAAGAACTGCCTCTTTCTTTGGGTCTGTCCCGTGTGTGTGTGTGTGTGTGTGTGTGTGTGTGTGTGTGTGTGTGGCATCCGCATAGCAAACTTCTGTTGGGTTTTTTCCTTGTTAATCTGTCTTTTTCAGTACTGGAAGCTGTCCCAGTTTAGAAATGGGCAAGGCAGAAGGAAGCTTATTTCCCCACCGTGCACTACACTGGCCACTAGTGTGTGCTTCATTTATGATGAAAAAGGACATTTTGATGAAAAAGTTAGAAATACCGATGGACCATGATGATTAGTACCTAGAAAACAACAGGGAGACAAACAACCAGAAAATGTTAGACAGGAACATGTAGGCCTTATTGTGAAGAGCCACATCAAAGCAGAGGTACTTCAGGCTATACAAAGCTGTTGATTGTGCTGTCTTACTAAATTAGTGGACGTAGATTCTCCTTCAATAACCATGACTCCACCAGCACTACGTAGTTAGTTGGCTAGGCTTCAAGTACCAGGCACGGGTTCCCCTTGTTGAGTGGGTTTTAAGTCCAATTAAAGAGCTGTTGGTCGCCACCAAGAATACTTGTATTTTTGTCCTCTATTTTATGTCCTCAAATACAACTTTCCCTTTAGTCTTTAAGAAGAGTTCATGCTAGCAGAATAACAAATTAGGTTTCTTTGAAAACATATGGGGGTAGGGAGTCAGGGGGCATGGGCACTACAGGAGCCAAGAGAGAGACAGAAGAGGCAAGTACGTAGGTTCTAAACTTATTTCACATAAAGAATTATGAATGACATAAAGCTCTAATGGGTCGGTGATATTGAAGGCAATATCAGCCACAACTTAAAATTTTCCAGTGGCTTCTATAGCCTACAGGCAAAGGTTCTAAATGTAATAAGGCAGGGGTTCATCACAGCCATTTGGGAGTTTTGAAGATTACTATCATTTTTTACCCCGTACAAGATTCTTATACCTCCCCATGTTAGCAATCACGGGCATATTCACAGTCCTCCTAAAATTGAGGATATATAACAACATAACAAGAAATGTTACTATTTAGAATAAAATGTATATTCTAGCCTGATGTATCTGTTTCTCCAGTTGGGTTGTCTTCTATCTTCTTGGTTCCCCACTTTGACCTACCAACTCCTTTAAATGCTCCATCCAACCCACAGTCAAAGAGATGTCTTCCCCCAGTTCAACACTCTGCTTGATATTGTGTCTTAGTTCACGTTCTTCCTTTTTGTCCTTGCTGGGCACAACTATTTCACAGAGACAGCTCACATCAACAACTACCTCAGCTAAAGCTATGCCTTAACTGATTAACTAACCCCTAATTTTGCTTTACACTGTATTTTAGGCCACGATTTCCTTATCTTTTTAATTGTAGGTTTGTTACACATCTATCTCCCCACACTGAAAAATAATAATTGATGTTTGTTTGGTTAAATGAATGTTATACTAGATGAAAGAGCAAGTGTATCATTTGGTCTCACCAAATCCATTTACATTTTCAAAATCCTACTGTGTTTATTTGCTATCAATAATTAAGAACTTTTTAAGGTCGTGATTCCCTTTAAATTCAACACATTACATGATTTAGGGGGCAAAAAATAAATCCTATACACAACGTGTCAGTAAAAATTGATTTATTTTGGCACACATGTGGTACACATACTCAGCACATGCATCTCACACACACATACACTAAAAATAAATATTTTGAAATTTGATTTTTTTTTTTTTTGGCTTTACTTATTCTGCTATTGTGTCAAAACAAAACAAGGACTGGGGTGGAGGGGCGAGTAGGAATTGAATTATCCCTACGTTAGGTTTCATGTAGCAGTGGGATTTCGACATGAAACACTAAAACAATAGGTTATCTCTTTCTGTTCCATCTGTGCTGAAGCAAGTGCAGTTTTATGCTTTGGGGATACTTAATGGCCATATCCATCAACAAGGCCAGTGAAGCAGCTCCCAGCCAGCGTGCTCCCTACCAATGGCAAGCACAGAGTAAGCAATTTAATGTGTCGGTGAGGCTGTCTCTGACATGTGCACCTATTAGATGGTAACTTGGGTAAGACTGTCAGATAAGCACACAATTGGTTCTCTCTCCCACCTGAAAGACAACGGGCCTTCTCTGCAAAAGTGTTTCCTCTGTGTGTGGATTGCAATGCAAACTTATCAGCCAGAGAGAGGCACAGGCTCTCCCTAGCACGACGCTCTACGTCAAGGGTTAAATGCCAATCAGGGCAGGATAACCAGGCTTGAGCTGAGAACATGAGATTTAGAAATCTACTCAAATCCTTCAGGAATGCATCACCACTGAATGGCTGTCAGAAGCAGAACACAAGTGACTTCAGACCCTTAATTTAGAAGGAGGACAGAGGAGAATGGTTCCTACAGAGAAGCCGGCAAAATTGTTTAGGAGCTGAAAGCCAAATGGCTTTGGAAAACTTTCTCAGGCTCAAGTCTATGCAAATGAACCTGAATAAAGCAAACAAACCAGGAAACAAAACTCCTAAGCACAACTCTTACACGTTATACCTACGTAAAAGGTAAACATCTCTGAAGAAAATCAGGAGATTTGGGTTCAGGCCTGGGCCATTCATTGTTTTGTTTTGTTTTGTTTTGTTTTGTTTTGTTTTGTTTTTGTTTTGTTTTGTTTTTGGAGACAGGGTTTCTCTGTGTAGCCCTGGCTGTCCTGGAACTCACTCTGTAGACCAGGCTGGCCTCGAACTCAGAAATCCACCTGCCTCTGCCTCCCAAGTGCTGGGATTAAAGGCATGCGCCACCACTGCCCGGCTGGGCCATTCATCTTGAGAAAACATTTAGCTTTTGGAAAAGGGCATCATCTCCTAGACCAGAGCAGATGGTGAACGCTGCTGCTTGAGCTTTTCTTCTGCCTTCTTCTCAGCTGCCACCTCTGCTTTACAAATAGGAGGATGAGGCCAGTGGAGACTGAGGGAAAAGATCGGAGAAGAGCTGCCCTAACTCACCAACCTGCCCCTCTTCTTTCACACAGGATATGTCTCACTGAACCAGGGCAGGGAAAGTAGCTTCCAGAACAGATCAGAAGAGGCCAGGCAGTCACGGCCGGGAGGGGAAGGGACAAGTATCCATGAGTGAGAAGGAAACTCATGGGCGTCATGCTTCTTCCATCGACAAAGATTCCTCTGTAATACACAGTAAAGGGACCACTGATGACAGGTCATACGTTGTGGTCCTTCCTCCAGCCACACTGCCTGGTCCACATTGGTGCCTAATGCCAACTGTGGCAATGATCTTCATTTCCCCAAGGTGGCTGGACTGAGGTTGGTAAGAACCACAAGTTAGTCTTCCATAGTGGCATAAATCATGAGAGTTGCACATCACAGAAACATTTGATCACATAATTCCTGCATTGCTTGCATGGTCTACAATTAAATATATGAAATTAGCAAGCAGAAAGACAACACAAGACAGATATAGATGCTGGTCTCTGCTGGAGAGGCCCGGATATAGCCCCATATCTAACTATTCTATTTTAACTATTATTTGAGATATAACTATATATCTATTTCTAACACTAACTGTATGTAGTTCACTATCTGTTCTCCTTTTAAGTGTTCTATTCTTGCATATCTGTGGAGCTTGGATTAAGTTAACTGATATGAAGGACCCTGCCCACTATGGGATTCACAGGTCCCTAAGCAGAGAATCCTGAACTGCATCAGCGTGGAGAAATCAAGCTGAGAGCAAGCAGATAGGTGAGCACACATTCGTTCATTCACTCTCTCCCTGCTCTTGACTGGGGATGTGATTGACCACCTGTCTCCAGCTCCTGTAACTGTGACTCCTCCACACTGATAAACTGTAGCCTGGAACCGTGAGATACAATCAACCCTCTCTCCACTAACTTGCTCTGGTCAAATTAATTTTGTCATGCCAACAGAAATGAAACTATAACACCACCAAAAATAATAGTCTGTCTTTTTCAGTAAGACTTTCATAAGCCATATGAAATGCTTGCATTAAGGTTTATATGATAATAATTAGAAGACTATGTCTTATGCAATCAATTAAAATTGACACTGGACATTTAATTCCTACCACACCCATGTAAATGATATATCTTAGCAAAAGCAATGTTAGCAAACATGTATCACAACACTAACCACTTCAATAGTCACAGAAGCTTTCCTGGTAATAGACTGGTAGTAGATTGGTAGTAGACTGTTCTACTGGCCTAGAATATTTAAAATATTCTGAATTAACATTAAACATATCTTTGAAAAGATTAAGCCATTTACCAGAAACAAGTTTGGTCCCACGGGATGAAAATGTGGGTAACAGGGAAGTTTTAATTAAATAAATTCTAGTGCTCTTGATAACAATGTCTCAACAAGTGCTTCAGAACACCTAAGTACTTTGGACTCGCAAGTGTGTGGCTCCTCAACCCCCCTGTATGCCCCAATTTGCAGGGCCAAGGCAAACACAGCTGTGCACCATTGAGTGGGTACAGGAAGATCCATTTCCAGCTTGTCCTACCATTATAGAAGCAATCCCTCCAAGGTTAGCACCACCAGGGTTGCGGGCCATTAATATTCTTGAACTTCAAGCTTGAAGTAGATTGTCATTTTCAAAAAGCAAAAGGTCATCTGCATTCTCAAACCCCTTACCCTGCAAGGAGGGAAAGGGTGAATGTGCGTAGTGGAGGGGCTCATCCTGACCTTGGGGTGTTTCAATCAACAAAGACACACTCCTTCAAGCAAATTAGATTACTGTGCCATAGGGCGCCACTCTAGTCCTACCTAGTCTCTTGTTTCACCATTATGGGCACTCTGAACCTCAGCATCAAATAGTTTGCTTCTTCAAATGCTACAAAGAAGCCACAGATTTGGCGTGAACTACCAATGGAAACAGCCTCAGTCACCATCATTACATGTCCCCGTTTGCCTGCTGTAGACACTAGTGCAATGTTCATGAAGTGAGCACTGGTGGTGTTGCAGGATATTTGATCACACTGTGACTCCTGAGATTGTGTTGTTTACTGAAAGAACTTGTTTCCGGTTATGGCGTTGCTCAGCCCTTAGCACATAACCTTTCTGGCTGGAATACAAGCATGCCCTTAGTACACGTCTTTAATCCCAAACAATGAAGGTAAGTTTAGTTTGTAGAAGGAAGCAGCTATGTTTGAATGTGATGTCTAATTGAGTGGCAGACAAACTGACGAATCAGAGCAAGACATGCCCAATTCTCACAAGAAGAGAGAAGAAAAGGAAGCTATTTGAGGGGCAGAGCAGAGAGAAGTGAAATGAGGCAGATTTACCGGGA
Source organism: Uromys caudimaculatus (assembly GCA_028551405.1). Lineage (NCBI taxonomy): Eukaryota > Metazoa > Chordata > Mammalia > Rodentia > Muridae > Uromys > Uromys caudimaculatus. The sequence continues at coordinate 116,092,714 of CM052701.1, forward strand.
AAGTTTTACAGACAGGTTGAGGAGAGAAAAAACTAGACACAGGTGAAGACAGAATGAGCCAGAGAATGGGAAGGAGCCAGAAGAATAGAACAGATTGCCAGAGTTAGTTGGAGGCCAAATAATTGGAAGCCAAGAGAGAAGCAAGATTGAATCAATCATCTTGGAGAGGAGTTTGAGCCAGAACAGCTGAGTAGAATCAGCCAGCCAGTGCCCAAACAGAACGAGAAAGGGTGAACTTATTCAGCAGTATGTCTCAGACACCGAAAACGTTCTAGGCTTAGATAAGATTGTATGAAGGTTAGAAGCTTCCAGGACTGGCCCTAGGTTAGCAGGTAGAGGCAGTAAGCCTCTGAGATGACAATTACATCAGGTGAATAGAAACTCCAACATGATGTGACGTAGGGTTATTCGGACAAGAGACACACAGGCCCTTGTTTATATCTCTTTAACTGAGTCCTTTTTCCTAGTTATACTTTTTCATGCCTAACTTTAGAATAAAACTCACTTAAAAGAAACCAAGGGGGCTGGAGAAATGGCTCCATAGATAAGAGCATTTGTTGCTCTTGCAGAAAACCTGGGTTCAGTTCCCATCACCCACACAGTGGTTCATAACCATCTGTAACTTCAGTTCTAGGGAGATCTGATTCGTTCTTGTGGCCTCCACAGGCACCAAGCACACACGGAATGTACATGCAGGCCAAACATTTATACACATAAAAGAAAATAAATATTTTAAAAAATAAAACAAAATACAGCACAAAATTCAAATGAGCTTTTCTCAGGAAAGCTTTGGCCCTCAGTGTGGAAGGCAGAGCCACCCCTCACAGGACATCATCACAGCAGCAATCTTAATCTCAAGCCCCACCCCTGCGACCACCATCTGTGGAGCTCCCTCGATTTAGATTTACACCCTGAAGAGCCAGAGGAAGGATCCTTTAAAAGATAATTTTTAAATGGCTATATTTACAATGTGGGAAACAAGTTCAAAATTCAAGTCACATATGAGCAATTTTCACAGAGGGAGGAGTAGCCGGATGTTCAAATGCATTTGCCTCTCATTTTGAAGCAATTCATCTTTAAAATCTCTGTGAAAATCCTACAGAGTTGCCCAGAAAATGGCACCAACCATCTGTAAGTAAAAAACACCGGCTAGCTCTAGTATATATCACAGGTTCAAAGCACTTTGGCACAGGCAGATTGAACGTGTTATTAAAAGAATTTAACTGCAAGAAGAGCTCCCATAATTACACAGCAGCTGGTCTAATGTTGACAAAACAACTTTTAAAGGCTTTCAGAAGCCTTAAAGGCTAATCAATTAAAAAGGCATGAATAGTAATGCACACCCTATCCTGCACACTGCAAGTGACATCTCCTGAAATACAGTGAGGTCTCCATTCTGGAACAATCATTCCTTCTATCCTACAATTAAGCCGAACACGTGAATAAATTCGAGTTGTGTCTAGGTGAGATGATTATACCTAAAATAACTCCATAAAATCCAATTATAAACATGCAACCTAACGAGCATCTCCACAGTACAAAGTTATTACCAAAATACCAACAGCTCGTGGCAAGGTTTGTGCTTTCTTTATGAAAAGCAGGCAATGAAATGGTTTGGAAATGTTCTAGAAGCACAATGAATGCATGCACGAATGACGGTTGGGATCAGCCTCTCCACTGCATGCAAGAACCATGGCTTCTCCAACTCTTCCATCTGGGACCTCACGCTCAGCCCAATGTTTGCTGTGAATTGCATCTTGGGTATTCCGAAATTTTGGGCTAATATCCACTTATCAGTGAGTACATACCATGTTCGTTCTTTTGTGACTGAGTTACCTCACTCAGAATGATATTTTCAAGTTCCATCCATTTACCTGCGAATTTCATGAAGTCATTATTTTTAATAGCTGAGTAGTACTCCATTGTGTAAATGTAGAAGGGACTGAAGGAGCTGAGGGAGTTTGCAGCCCCATGGAGGGAGCAACAGTGTCAACTGGCCTGACCCCCTGATGCTCCC
>CM052701.1:116095230-116115208 GCA_028551405.1 Uromys caudimaculatus
AAGAAAGTTGAGGATACCATGCACTTCAGGTGCAAGGCCCAGAGGTCCCTGAGGACCAGAAAGTGCTATTCAAGCTTCCAAAGGAGAGAGTTAACCAATAGTTCTACCCAGCTATGGTGCTTATGAACCACAGTACCCAACACAGCACAGTAGCCCTGAGGATGTAACAGTGTTACCCACACCTTGATAGTACCCAACCAACAGCTCTCTAATTGGCTCGAAACACACTTTGTTCTTACACCCACACCCTCTTCAAGGAAATGTGTCTTTGCAATGGCTGAAGGGCCAGTCTAGAAAACTGCAACCAATCAAAATGTAGACTTGTGGAGCCCAGTCCCAACGAATACATCTAAAAACAACACCCACGTCTAAGGTTTAGGGAACATTGCAGAAGAGAAGAGAAGATTTTAACAGCCAGAGGATAAGGGCGTTTGCTGTGAGACTGTCTCCTAGTAATGTCACAACCTACAACGGTAAAGTCCCACCAACCTGACTGCCTAAGCATGAGCTGAACAAGGGCACTTAGCAGATGAGAAAAGCCCATGAAGCTTCAGCCCTATGGAAGAACTATAGGCAACTGAAGAAAGCCAAGAGTGTGGGAGACCAGGCTGGCCTCAAACTCAAGAGATTCGCCTGCCTCTACCTCCCAAATACTGAGATTAAAGATGTGTCCTACCCATGCCTGCATGAGATTTGGTATTCTACAGGGAAGACCACACTGACTATCCAATATCAAAGATTGGCTCTGAAAACATACAGTAATATCATATAGATTGTGAAGAGTATATTAGGAACATATACATATATGCATATGTCATGTAACAGTCATTACTGAAAAGAGGCCATGAAGAAGAAGCAAGGGGGGTGGAGGGGAAGGTTTGGAGGGAAGAAAGGGAAGTGGAAATTATAGAATTAAGTTATAATCTCAAAAACAGAAGAAAATAGTAAAAGATGCCTTCTAATGTTCACCCCAAATCCTACCTTTCAAATGTATTAAGTGCATTGTTATTTAATGATTTGGAATATTAAAAGACATTCCTGTGGGTGGAAAACAATTATTTTAGAGGGGAGTGGAAATGGGAGCATCACACAGAGGCTCTGGGTTCGTGCTGAGCTCAGGGGAAAAAGAAATCCAAACTCTAGCACCGCAACTGGGTAATCCTGTATGTAAGAATTCTTCCATGTAAGGCTTACAAAATGCCTAAGCAGATCGGGATTTTATACCCAATATTCATTTGCCTAACAACCATTTTGTGGTAACTACTCATAAATACACTAAAAAGCTTTTTCACCTGAGTTTTTCCTGTACCCTCTTATCAAAGCAGAATAATGATAAGGAGATGGGGATGCAGGGCAGGAGACATGGAATTTCATTACATTAAGCTTGACTTTTTATCTAAGTCCCTTGTTTGCGACTAACAGTGGATATGTTTTAATACTGTTTTGTATTTTCCATGAGAAATGACCCAGATTTATTCTACTTGGAACTATGTATACTAAGTTAGAATTAGACTTCAGGTATCTATCTAGATCTTTTATAAAGCCCCATAAAGGGTCAAAATAACCTGAGAGAAAACTCAAGGTGCTGATGGGGCATCACACTTAGGCATTCTCTGAAAGCCAGGAGTCTCTAGTAAATGAGGCATGCCCACTGGGGCCAGGAAGCTGGGAGTCTTCTCTGTGGAGCTGTTACAGAGATGTTGGTATCTAGAAGGATAAAGATTCTAGGTCAGCTGATCTTTCCCTGAACCAATCCAATATGCTTGCTATAATCTCACCCCCAAGCTGCACTGTGTGGACCATTTCAAGGACTCCCCCAAAGGAGTACCTATCCTAGAGCATTATCTCTTCTAGCCAAGATTCTTAACATTACACCATCAGTTAATAACTACTTCACCCAAACCCTACACACAAGCCTGGGCACCAACTCAACTCAACATCTGTGTGCTCTTATCTGACTTTGTCACCCAGCTTTCGGAAACGACAGAAAGAGTGGCATACCATAACATAGACAACAGATTTTACATAAGGACAAGATGAAGCTCTTTATTTCTTCTACTGAGAATCTTTCTGACAACATGTGTAATATTATTTTAACCACAATCCCTCATTGAGTTGATGTTAGAAAACAATATATAAAGACTCTTGAATCCCTTGTATGGATTAAGTATGAATATTTGTCTTAATCCACCCAAGTTGCCATAACAAAATGCCTTAACAGTTACTTTACAAACAAGTGGAATTTGTTACTTAGAGAGTTAGAGGCTGGGAAATCCAAGGTGAAGGACCAGCAGATGTGCTCCCTGGGGAAGGTTCATTCTCTGCCTCTCAGATGGCATCTGCTGCTTATCTTACCACAGGGCAAGACATCCTCTTCAATTTCTTTTGTGAAGGTACCAATACACAGGGCTGGGCACTAAAGGCCCCACTTCTAACCCTAGCTTGGGAAAGGTACCAAATTCAGACCATCAAAATCAATAATAGTTAATAGTTCCCATATAAAGTGCTCCTTTGCAAAAGTTTGAGTTTACTCAAAGAGCCAAGGCTAACTGGACAGGTGTGCACCAGGATCCACAGTGTGGGACTGGGGGACAAACAAACAAAATCCAGAGAAAGAAAGCACCAGTCCCCAATCACGGAAGCTTGAAAGACAAGAAGGATGCAAATGGCCGGAGGGAGCTCAGAAGTCAACATTACGGTAGAGAGTCTATAACGATAAACAACTGCCACTTTCATGATTCAAGAAAAGCCAAGAGAATAACCAGACAGGAGACTAAATCAAGACCAGTGACTCACGCTATGCCAGAGGGTAAACAGCCCTCTGAACTCCTTATTCTCATGGCTGCAAATCCTGAGGCTTTCAGCCCCCTTCATTCGGTTCAGAACACTCAGCAGTATTTATACCTGGGAGATTTCTTTATGCCCTGTCCTAAGGCAAGTACTAATTCCTCTAGAAGGTAAGAAATAGGTTGGTTCCTGTTTTCATGTGCCTTACATTCTTGGTTCTTCTTATCCTAAGAGTCACAGCAAACAGAATCCCGCTAGGTTCTGGCCAGCTGTGACTCTTTACAGAAGCACCACTGCCAATCAAACTGACAAAACTCTCATTTCAACATGATGCCCTTTAGACAGAAGAATCCAGAGCAGGTGGGCAAACTCTCCTCCACAAATGTTCAAAAGACAGAAAAAAAGAAGACGCACACAAGCGAGTCTTTCTTTACAGTAGGACTACGTAAAATCAACAGTTTTTCTCCCCCACAATATGGTTCTTCATAACAGCAATGTACAGTACAAGTACTGTAGGAATTTTTGGTTAGAAACATGGCTCAGTGGATAAGAACATCTGCTCTACAAGCATGAAGACCTGAGTCTGGTTCCCTGGCATTCATGTCAAAATGACATGATAGAACTTGCCTATAAACCCAGCACTTCCAGGGTCATTGCAGCAGATCCTGTCGAGCTAAAAGAGCAAGTTTCCAGTTCAGTGAGAGACCCTGTCTTAAAGCAGTAAGGCAAAGAGTGAGAGAAGACATCCTACATCCTCTGCATACATGCACTGGGCATGCACATGAATATGCAGGCACACATGCGCACACATGCATACACAGAGAATAATACTGAAAATTTAAAAGACAAGAAAAATGCCTTGAAAATCTATACTACACAGAGATAGGCATTGCTAATATTTTGAAGGTTTTCCTCTACATTGATAAATGAAGAGATAGGGAAAATTTAGATAGGTTCACTCCATTACATACTCTTAAAAATAGTTAACACACTAATGCAGTTTTATAAGCTTCTCTCTTTACATTGACTTGAACATTTTTACTAAATCAGGAGAGCTGAGCAATACCACCCAGTTATGCTGTCAGCTGCTAGGGACGGACTTTAAAACCACACCCCATAGGTACACTAGAAACTGCTTCTCCAAGTCCACTTCTCTTCACTCTTCCATTCTGACCTTGATCCTGTTTTTTTTCTTCCCATTCAGGCTGTTCCCACAGAGTCACGTGAGCAGGGTGCCCTTACCATAAGCATGGCTTCCAAGTGTTCACATCTGCAACGGTGTTAAAGCTGACCATGTCCTAACTACTTCCTGGAAGAGCCTATCTGTCCACTCAGAATTGCCTATAAAGCTCCGCTGTGCTTGTTTCTTGGACCACCTCCCATTCCTAACAAAAGACTGTGAATAGACAAGAAACTGGAACTTATAATAGGAATTATTACGACCTATTTTCCTCAATCTCTAATCCTAACTCCTTTTTTCCCCCAAAAAAATAAGTCATTATTTTTGTTATCGTCTGTTTGCTCTGAATACTGATAGCCCTGTCCCAAGGACATAGTCTGATGTGATGGGCCAAGGGTGTTTCCTGAAGCCATTGTCCTAACAAGAGCCCTGCAGGGCACCAGCTAATGTGCCACTAATACTCTGAAGATCTGTCTTATGAACCAAGTCTCACACACACACTTGGAGGAAGGCCAGCTGGCCTTGGTGATGTGTCTGTATCTCGTGTGTTGATCAGGTCTGGAGTCTTCTGAGCATGTGCTGCGTCTTGATCGATGACCTCCAGTGTGGGAACTGCTTGAGAGAGCCTGAGTGCAGGAATCCTCCTCAGCAGAAACAGAAGCGGGGAATTCTATTTTCTCTCTCTTGGCCTCCGGATACATGTTTGGCCTATGAAAGTCTACCAGCCCTTTACTGCACAGTAATTGTGTTTCAAAACTGTTTCAGACATCTGTCCATCCCAACGACCCCTTTCAAATTCATCTCTGACTATCTCATGTGTACACAGAATGTATCACCCTTTGTGCTGATCTATTATAATAGACACTTAATAAGTCAGCAGTTCAAATAGTCCATTTCATGACATGTATTTAGGCATTCTCGTCTTTATGTTTCCCCTATGAATTTGGTGTTTTAGAGCACTTGGGTCTAAGACCTTTGTTTTTCTGACTACATTTGGGTACCTATACAATAATTTATATATCCCTTAAAATATATATTTTTTTAAAATATATATTATATATTTATATATATTAAATTTTATATATTAAGTATATAAAATTATATATATATTTCCTTAAAAGTCATTTGATTTTCAAGTATTTCCTTTATTCCCCCCCACACACACCATGTCAGCACTGAATTCTTTCTTACAAAATGCTTGTGTATTGGACCTCTTTCTTCGGCATGCCCTCTCCTGTGCTGAACTAACACTCCTCTTCATTACAGGCTATTTGTGCTTTAGACAGTAATCACTAAGTGACCAGCTGCCAAATGAAGGGATGGTACCACCAGCTACCAGCCGGGGGGCGGTTCCTAGGTACCACATCCCATGCTGAAGACTTGATGTACATTCAACATTACACTCAGGTGTCAGGCTGTAACCTTCAGCAGCACCTAGAGCAGAGCTGCTGCAAAGACATCAATGAATACTTCACGAACAAACTGAAAAGCTGCATGAAGTAAGTTCATTTTCCAACATTGCAAGGGAATTCGAAGATGGAGTGATCTGATCACTTTCTGAAGTCTCACAGTATATGATGCCAAGACTTGAATCCAAAGCCCGCACAATGAATTAAGACTTAACACTTGTAAAGTCAGTGTGCACTTACATTAATGCAAACAAAATTAACCTCATAAATCTCAAGAGATAGTATGCCATACCCCAAGTAAATATACTGAGCCATGATTTTCCAAGAAAAGATCTATAAATGATGGGTCCTTAATAAATGATCACAGAGGCAGAAATCTGTCACCCAGCCATGCAGCTAAACACATGACTTTACTTTCATCAGTAGCTTCTGCTAAGGCTCTCCCAGACTTTACACTACTGGATAGTTTTTTTTCCCTATAGTAATTCTGGGTTGCTTTGAGTCAGAAAAATAACACAACTGAAACAAGCGCTCGTGATTTTTACTGTAAATTGTCTACAAAACCTGTGAGGAGTTGTTGTTTATGAAGAAGAGAATGCACACGCCCCTCAGACATCCCTGGCAGGAGCTGGCCACCTGGTATTTCTTAGACCCTACAGTGAGCAGGCCATTCCTCAGACTTTGACTGCTCCTATCTCTAGCCACCAGCTAGCACACAGAGTGGCTCCTTAAAGCCATCTTCTGCTTTCTCCTCAACTCTTCAGCAGACGAACTTTAATGGAAGCATTATCCAACAACAAAGCCTTTCAGCAGCGACATACCGGAAGCCATGGGTTAAACAACTAAAGGCAGTAAAAGAGTCAGAGATCAGCAAGCAGCAAATGTTTAAAAGGGAGGAAGGACAAGAAATACAGATGAGGCAAAGGAAGAACTCAGAAACTCTAATTTGAGCACCTTGGGGGTGGGGAGGGATTAATCTGAAAGCCTCAATTGTTCCATCTGGAGAATGGGGGTGATAAAGTATTACTTCCTCAAAGATATACTAATGTATCACATAAACTATACAATATATGTTCTCATTTTCATCTGTCATAACCTAGAGTCAGCCCCATTTATGCATTTCACACTATAAACATTCACCTTACAAAGCTCATCAACAACTTCAAATTGTAGCCCACTGACCCATGTCTGCCGGCTTTGGTTGGGTCTGGAAACATTTTTGATATTTTAAGCCCGTACAATACAATTCATAACAGGTTTTGTGTGACTACAAGCTTGGAAAGCTTCTGTGTGTTCACAGGATGAGCACGATAAGCCACAGTTTAAACAAGGATGCCTCTTTTAAGTCCTCCTTCAGTCAGCTGCTTTTAGTCAAACTAAAACTGAAAAGGCATAGATGTTTTACATTTAAATAGGTTTAGCATCAATGTTCATTAAACTGGTGCATGGATGATCGCACAAATACCTTTTGCAAACTTGGTACACGTGAGCACATATACAGTTGTCTATAGAAATCAGCACAGGTTCAACATTTTAAACAGCTACACGGAGTTCCTGTCACTTGGAAGAAAATGCAACGGCTTTGGATAAGTTGCTCTGGTATCTACGATGGCTGTCCTGAGCAGAGTACAATCCATGAGTCAATTTAACAAGAAATAAGCTTTCTGCTGGAGGATCTGAAGTTGCCCTGCTCCCACAAAGAAAACTGACTTTTGGAAGTCACGCCTTGGGTAGCTTACCAAAGAGACAAGCATACTATTCTTTCTGTCCTGTGCTCTGGCAAGTCAACATCATTCACCAAATTGCTAACACAAAAAGCTTTACCTTCCCCAATGCCCCCAAGTTAAAATAAGTCTTTGTTGTTCCCAAGGATGGTAAGTTGATTGTCATTCTAAAAATACTTGTGACCATCCTGTATAAAACTATACCTAAGCATCAAGTTTTGAACCACGGGACCAGGCAAGTGACAGAAACAGGAGTCTGTGGAAGGATCAAAATGAGTCATACAGACCAACAAATAGAGCGCTTTCTGTTGAAATTAAATGCTTAATCAAATAGAAATCAACCCAACTACTGTAACCAGAGAAGAGGGCAAAAATTAAGTCCACACTCTCTCTGCAGTTCCCAACCGGGGTCGCCAGAGTGGGTGGTCGCAGGGTCCAACAGCAGGGCGGTGCCCTAGCACACCGCGCCTCCTACTACCGCCTCGGGTGGGCAAAGCCCGGCGGCAACACGTGGGGCACGGTCACTCTGCCGCCTGGGAACTCACTCCAGCGGGAGTTCCTTGTGCTCGCCCCGCTGGGCCGCCCGCAGCCAGGGAAGCTTCGCTAGCCTTGAACTTGCAGCTCCTGACATTTGCATCCCTCCACGGCGCGCGCGGAGCGCACTCCCGACCCTCCCGCTGCGCTCAGCCCTTCGCCTTGTACGGAACGCAGTGGCCAGGACTCCCGCCCCGCAAGACAGTCGGGTGGTACGCCGGGTCGCCCGCACCCAGAGCCTCCTTTTGTATCCCCCCCCCTCCGGGGCCACCCGCCCTACTCACCCGGGCTGCGCGCGTCCCTGCCGCCAGAGGCAGCCCGCTGCCCCATCCCACGAACACTGCGGCGCCCCCCGCGTGTGCAATGCGGAGCGCCGCCTGCGCGCGGCCCGAGCCGGGAGCGCAGCAGGAGAAGGAGGGCGCGAGCGCCGCGGGAGGGACGCGCGGGGCGGTGGGGGGGACGCGCGCCACTCCCACTCGCACCCGGCCTCAAGGGTCGCAGGGCCAATCAGCGCGTGCAGGAGGAGCCGAGCCCTCTGCGGGACGCGTTCATTGGCCTGGCCCGCGCCGCCCCAACTCTCGGAGACCCCGCCCTGAGGCCAAGTCTGCAAACTCAGACACAGGTCCGTGGCGCACAGGTGGCGGAAAAGGGAGGACTCCGGACCTGTCCGGGAAGCTGGTTCCCACGGAGCATCACGGCGATCTGTTTGCTCAGATTGCAGGTCCCTTCCTGTGCGCGACCCTCTGCCCACCGCTAGCTGCGCAGCTCACGACCGCCAGCAGCTACGCGTCCTGAGCACTGCTGAGCGACAACGCCCTGACCAAATTTCACTCCCAGCGGTCCGCTAGGGTCAAACTCACTGGGCATTAAAAGCCAAGCTCCAAACCTGAGGCCGTTTGACTTTTACAAGAGCACAGGCGCTGGTCTGGAAGGTGGAAAGCGGGTGGGCAGGACTTGCATTGGAAATGTTGGGGATTTAAGGAAAACCCCGAGCAAAATGCTACCTTGTAAAACCTTTTCTCTAAGTAAAACCTCACACAGACACCTCAACCCGGCTTGTCCAATATATTCTCTCTCTCTCTCTCTCTCTCTCTCTCTCTCTCTCTCTCTCTCTCTCTCTCTCTCTCTCTCTCCTTCGCTCCCCTTCTCATTCTCTCCCTCTTTCCTCCCTCCCTCCCTCCTCTCTCTTCCTTGAGAATTGTGTTAATAACTCCTGGATTTCTCAACCTGGGAACTATTACCACTCCTCCTTATCTGGACAGTTCCAAGAGATAATGGGGAGCTGAGATGACTCTTAGGTCCACCCTTAGGCTGGAAGCTCAGGACCAGCCTCCCTCCCTCCTCGACACCCCCACCCCCACCCCCGCCCACCTACCCTTGGCCTCTGCCTGGTCTGCCTGCACCTGGTCTCTAGGGCTGCCCCCAAGAAGACAGTGTGCCACTGACAGCTTGGGCCCATTTTGGGTCTTCCTCGGTCCTCTTGAGCTGTTTCTGGAACTATTTTAGGCCTCCTCTGAATCCCCTTCCTCCGTCCTTCCCCATAACATACTCTTTCCCAACATAAAAACATACGATTTATTTAGCATCTACCCGCCTTGCCCCCCAAAGCACCTTTGGGTGGTTTGGATCATCAGCCTCAGGGCCTCAGCATCTTTCTTTCTCAGTGTATGTCATGCACGTCTTGTGCAAACTTACACAAGCTCGGGGTTCAAGTTCATGAAAATAATGTGTGCTCTTAAATAATCTTTTGGCAAACAAGAAAACGCTGCTATCTTGGGCTTCCCACGGGGCTCGGCATTTGGAATGTGTATTTTATGAACAAAGTGAACCTGCCTGTTGCTCTTAGTATGTGGGCAGGTTACACCTGCAGATTAGAATATGCATTTAATGTCAGCATGTCAGGGTATTGACACCTGCTGGAACAAAAACTTCCAGTTTTGGAAGTTCACGACTATAAACCTAGTTCACCTGATCAGAAAAAAAAAAAAATTATTCAAGGCTGGGGTTTTAGCTAATAATAGAACTCTTCCCTAGCATCTAAGAAGCCTGGTTTAACACACATTGCCACAAAAATAATCAATTTAATATATAGTATACATTAGGGAAAACCTTAATATTTGGATTCTAAATAATGTCCAGACTAGACATGGTAGCTCATGCCTCTAATCCTACCACTCGGAAGGCAGAGATGGGAAGAGCGCTATGAGTTCAAAGCCAACTTGATGTGCATGGTGAGTTCAGGCCAGCCAGGTTACATAAGAAGATGCTGTCTCCAAACTAAACCAACCAACCAAAAACAAGAGGAAAAGGAGAAGTTACCACTGTCGTTCATCTATATTCCAGCCGTTCAGAAAGCTAGAAGGGTGGAAATGAATTCCATAGGCCAATTTTAAAATGTATTTTAGAATAAATATGTAAAATGGCACATCATCTTTTATGTGTTGGAATAATGGATGTTCTTTTTTATATTTTGTTGTACTTTTTAATAAACATAACATAAAATATATAAAATATAGTATTAGGGAAAAGGGTTGATGTGTCAGCTACCAGCATCCATTACTCCTCAGGTATCAGAGAAGCTAAACATTCTAAATCCTTCTATTCTACACCTTATGTCTTATCATCAAGGCTTATAATCCTGTTTGTAGACTAGCTTTATGATCAGTCCTTTCTTGACACCTCAACTGCTGCTGATACCCTCAGCTTGTCTGCCCAGAGCTCTACAGCTTCTTAACCCATTCTCCCTAGTGGGTCACCCTGCTACCATCTCTGACTTCCTCTAGCTGCTGTACTTGCCCTGTGTGTGCTGGGCTGACCTCCCACCGGCCCACATTGCCCGAGGCAGGACGAGCAGTCATCTACCTATGTCTAAGACATCACAGAAGCATGGAACACTTCTCTTCTCTTCCTCCCTGACAGCAAGTTCCTACCTCTGCTTCAAGATTCATTCCTGATGTCACCCCCTTAATCAGAACAACCAGGGGCAGAATTAGTACCTCCTCCTCCTCGCTGTGCTTTCAGCACAGCCACTTTATTTATTCCTCGATTGTTAATCCAGATCCTGCCATGTGCCAGGCACAGTGAAGGAAACATATATCGTATTTATTCTCCAGGAGCACACCATGAGAGAGACAGACTTTAAATCAAGTATTCACACAAACAATTTCATACTGAGATAGAGATGATGAAACCACTACATCTACAGAAAAAGGCCAGGTTTGCTCTGAACATCTGTCCATCACAGTTCATAGTAAGTTGTGTTAGTGTATTTCTTTATTTATTGACACTTCTGTCTTCCATCATATGCTTCTGTGTACATCCATGTAGACAATAGGGCTTGGCTTATAGTAGGTGGTCATTGAAAAATGTTAAAATAAATAAGTAGGAGAAGTAAAGTTTAAATACACGCCCCAGATGCACCATATCTCCTGTGTTAACGCATTAGTGTCCATGCACCTCAGTTCCATGTTGTGACCGTTATCATCAGAGCCTTGTCTTGTGTTTCTACACTCTTAGTTCTCCCTGCATAAGCTCTCTGATCTCTTCCTATTTGATTCATATTTAGGGGATAGAGCTAATGTATTATGTGTAGGTGGTCTAAAGGAATTTAAAGGAAGTTGTTCTTTCCTTTTTCTTCTGTTTTTTTTTTTTAAACAAATTTTACTTTCAGCATAAAAATCCAAGGCTTGAGATTTGAAAATTGAAGAACAAATAAAAAGCATAATCCAAAAAAAATGTAATTGCACTTTATCCATCTCAAGCCATTTTACTTTATAAATATCACCCCATTAGGAGAATGGAAAGGCAAATTTTGATTGGGAGAAATGACTTGCAAGTTATCCCTGACATTGAACTGTTAGCTAATATGCAAAGAGCTCTAGGAAGTCAACAATAAGAAATTAAGCAAGCAATTATAGTAAGTGGGCAAAAAATGCTAAGAGGCACAGAAAAGAAGTCTCAATATCATTAGTGAAATGTTAATTAAAACCACTTGAAATACTCTACACTTGTAACTGTAACTGTAAGAAAGACAGGAAAACCCAACAACCAGCAATGCCAAGTGCTGATGAATGACATCTTACATGTTCCTAGTATTAATACCATAGCCATTATTGGTGGCTCTCCAAAACCTTGACAGTAAGCTCTTATTGTTGAAGACAACACCTATACAACTCACTGAAGATGAAGAGGCCTACCTAGCACTGTCAGCACTACAGATTAGCATTCATGGTACTAGAAGGTACTCTACGTAATACCAAAGGATAAAAGTAAACACCAACTCAGCTGCAAACCATTTAATACACAAGAGTGACCTGCCTGGAATGCTCACCGGTTCAATAGTGGCACAAAGTTTGTGGATACAATCCATCAGTATACATGATTTAGGTTAAAGCCTACTTCATGAGATGGAACCCATGCCCAAACACTGTGTATTAGTCATGGTTCTCTAGAGTCACAGAACTTATGAGTAGTCTCTATATAGTAAGGGAATTTGTTGATGACTTACAGTCTGTAGTCCAACTCCCCAACAATGGTCAGCAGCAGCTGTGAATGAAAGTTCAAGGATCTAGCAGTTGCTCAGTCCCACAAGGCATGAAGGCAAAGGGTGAATCTTTCTTCTTCCAAAGTCCTTATGTAGGTCTCCAGCAGAAGGTGTTTCCCAGATTAAAGATGTGTACCACCACTCCTGGATCTGGGACTTGCTTTGACCCAGGCTGACCTTGAACTCAGAGATCTCCTTGCCTCAGTCTCCTGGGATTAAGAGTGTGTACTACTTTGCCTGGGCCTAAGTTTTTCATGGCCACTATGCCTCAAGATCTCCTTGACAAGATCCAGGTCAGAAACTTGTGTCTTCTAGCCTCAAGATCTGGATCACAGGTGAGCCTTCTAATTCTGGATTGTAGTTCACTCCAGATATAGTCAAGTTAACAATCAGGAATAGCCATTACACACTGCTTGGGTGGCCAAGAACTAAATATGCCAGAGACCTAGGATAAAACCAAATAAATTAACCCAGCTAAAGGAATATGGCAATAAAATGACCCCTAACAACATTCTTCTCTGCTCATAGATCATCCATGCCCTATTCAGCCATCACCAGAGAAGCTTCCTCCTACAACAGATGGGAACAAATACAGAGATCCACAGCCAGACAATATGCAGAGATTGAGAGGTGTTGAAACACTCAGCCCTGAAGAGGAGAAAAAGATGTAAGAGCCAGAGAGGACGGAGGATGCCAGGGAATCAAGGCCTTCTAGACCTAACAGGCCTGGCTCACATATGAACTCACAGTCTGGTAGTTGGAATGAAAATGGCCCCCATAGATTAATAGGTAGTGCCATTATTTGAAAAGGTTAGAACATGTGGCCTTATTGGAGTAGGTGTGGCCTTGTTGGAGGAAGTGTGTCACTAGGGCTGAGCTTTGAGGTTTCAGAAGGTCAAGCCAGGCCCAGTGGCTCACTCTTTCTTCCTGCTACCTGCCTATTCAGATGTAGAATTCTTGGTTCCTTCTCCAGGACTGTGTCTGTCTGCTTCTTCTCATGGCAATAATGGACTAAACCTCAGAACCTGTAAGCCCACCCCAATTAAAAGTTTTCCTTTGTAAGAGTTGCTATGCTCATGGTGTCTTCTTCACAGCAACAGAACACTGATTAAGACACACAGAGATTGTGGCAGCATGAACATGTGGGGCTGTATTGGTCTGACCAGGTGGGGTCCTAGAGATGAAAGGGAAAATTGACAAAGGACTCCATCCTAACCCAGAAGCTATCTCCAACTGGTAGCCACTTGTAAATGAAAATATTGTCGAGAGAGAGAGAGAGAGAGAGAGAGAGAGAGAGAGAGAGAGAGAGAGAGAGAGAGAAGCATAGAAGCAAAATAAAGGATTCAAAATGTCTCCTGCTGATGGAGGCACTCAGGGGTCCGATGACCTAAGGCTACATGAAGCAATTGTTGTAACTGTGGTTATAGGTTTTTATGTCACTGGCACAAGGTTAAACTTCATTTTACCTAATATATGAATGCATGAGTTAATTGCTTGAAAATTCCACTCAGCCTATGCTTATCTTAGTCACAGAAATATTACCAGTGCTTCCTGTGCTACTGGCTCACAGAGTAGATATGCAATAAATATCAGTTAGATGCATAAACAGATACAAATGAAGACAGAGTTAGGATTTTGCAGGAACAGAACATAATTTTATATTCGGATTCAGTGTGTCCTCTTCAAAGTAGCTACACTGGCACACCACATCTTTTATCCCAGAGATGCTGCTTCCATCTCAAAACACGTTCCCATGTCCCTTTCCACTTATTAAAATATTGTCCTTTCTTTAAGGGAAGTCGTTTCCATTAAATAAATTATTTGCTTTCTTTGTTCCCTCAATAGGCAAACAATAAATTTAATGTGTATTAACATTTTACTCATTTTTTCTATGCAACAAGTCATATCTAATGTATCTTCTTTATCTCTATCAAATATAAGAGCTTTATGTAACAGGCACAGAGTACAAATAAAAACTTCAGATTTTATGCAAAGCTAGAGAGGTTCGGGCTCGGGAAAAAAAACCATCTTATTTCCAGATGTATCAGTAAAAGTAATTTTCCTTTATTGGACACTGATGGTTGACATTAAGCTCTTGAAATATCATTAAAATATTTCTGCTCTAGCCAGTTTGCACAGTCAAGTAACTTTTAAAAAATCATTTACAGCTAAGCTGCTGCAGTGCAATTTATTGTCGAAACTCAATTTTCTCCACCAGTTTCCCACTGGGAAACAGTGATCCTGGCTGCAGGCAGGGACCCACCTCAGATGCTTTAAGGCCTCACTTTATATTTTGTTTCTCTCGGAGAACATTTTTTTTGCATAAGAATAGTGTGCTGGTTAGTTTTATGTCAACATTACACAAGGTACAGTCATCTTGGAAGCAGGACCTTGATTGAGAAATAATTCTGTTAGATAGGCAGGAAGGAAGTCTATAGAGCATTTCTTGATTAATTATTGATAAGGGAGGACCCAGGCCACTATGGGCAATGCCACCCCTGGGCAGATGATTGTCAGTTATATAAGAAAGCAGACTGGGGAAAGGGGGGTGAAGAGATGGCTCAGTGGTTAAGAGCACTGGCTGCTCTTCCCTATGTCCTGAATTCAATTCCCAACAACCACATGGTGGTTCACAACCATCTGTAACGGGATCGGATGCCCTCTTCTGGTGTGCATGAAGACAGAGCGCGCGTGCACGTGTGTGTGTGTGTGTGTGTGTGTGTGTGTGTGTGTGTGTGTGTGTGTGTGTGTGCATGCGTGCGTGCGCATTTGTATTTTTTTAAGGAAGCAGACTGACAAGGCTAAGAGAAGTAAGCCAGTGAGCCACATTTCCTGACTTGAATTCATGCCCTGACGTCCCTTCATGATGACCTGGAAGTAGTAAACTGAAATAAACCCTTTTATCCCCATGTTGTTTTTTAGTCTATATTTTATCACGGCAACAGAAAACAAACTGGGACACACAGATTCTTTCCTACACCTCCTTTCCATTGTAATTCTACACATAAATACACATTTTCTAGTAAGCATCAACATTAAAATTATTTGGGAGGAAGGGGAGAAAAGTAAAAAGATACGGCCAGAAATGTGTAAACTAAACAGGGCATTGCAAAGAAAGACTACAGAGAAGTCTAAACATATTACTACCTTTATTTTTCCAAGTTTCCTCTGTACCTGAGATAATGAAAGACTGTTTGAATTACCCCTTCCTCTTTCCTTTTTACTCAAAACCAAGGAGGATAAGATAGGCAAAATTTATGACATTGGATTCTTGTCCTCCCAATACTGATGCCTGCCATTCCACCAGAACAAATATCCTTGATCAGAGGACAGAGACGGTAGTTTGGTTCCCACATACAAAGTACATGATAAAAAAAAATCTCTCTAGTGTAACAGAACTGATTCTTAATTCTTAAGAATTGGGGTTCTTTGGTAGGTGGAGAGACCACCTGTGCTCTAACCCTCATAGAATGAGTCTGTTACAAAGGGAGAGCATCTTGTCCCCTCTCCTACTCTCTGTACCAGCCTTTCTGCCTTTGTCATGTTTGCAAGGGATGACACAGCTTGAAGACCTTCACCAGATGCCAACATCTCTATCTTGAACTTCCTAGCACCTTAAAACTTCAAGAAATAAGTCTCTGTTCTTTCTACTTCATCTCGGGTAGTCTACTATAAATGCATAAAACAGTATAAGACCAAGCATCTTGGCTGGCAATTAATCTTAGCTGTTGAAATCAGCTAAGATTGACTGGGGCACACTGCTGGCTATAGAATGCCAAGATAGGATCGTCCAGTGTGGAGTTGGTTAGGTGGGTTCAAAGCTCAAGTAAGATTGTCTTTGAGACTTATGTATAAAGCTTCACTTCTTTTTACTTGTGTCCATAGTGGACGTTGTAAAGCAATCATGTCTTGATCTCTGCCCCTTCTCTGTAAATGGCTTCTTATAACTACCAACAACAACCAGTTAGAACAAGAAATGACAATTAATTTTCCACATAATTTATAGGAATAGCAAGCTTAGCACTCTGTGAGTGAGTATAAGACAGAAGCTGGACCAGTGAGATGACTCAGTGGATGAAGGCACTTACTGCCAACCCTGATGACCTGGGCTATCAGAAGCCATAGGGGAAGGGGGGGATGAACTCCTATGGTTGTATTCTAACTCCCATTCATGTTTGGGTTTGTGCTGGAAAGATGGCTCAGGTGTTAAGAATGCTTGCTCCTCTTCCACAGGACTCAGGTTCAGTTCCTAGAACCTGTCTGAGGGTTCCCAGTTGCTTAGAACTCACTCCAGGGAACCCAATGTTACTCCTGGACGACATGGGCACCTAAATATAGTAGCATTCACTCACACAGACACAAACACATAAGCATAAGTAAAACAATTTGTAAAGATTTTTTTTAAATCACAGAAGCTAAACATTCATAGTGCCAAAAGATTCTGTATAGCGTCCTGTGGGGAAAGTCACCAAATAATGTCACCAGCTTTTGTACTCTGCCTGCTACTATACTGATGGCCAGATGTGATATGCTTACTGACTCAATAGTGGCATAACTGTTATGGGGCAACCAACTGCTTTTTGATGAGAGTTGAAGCCTGCTCAGCAGGAAAAACTCATGCCTGGGAGTAAGCCTGGTCAAAAGACCACAGCTCTGGAGACACAGTTGTCTCATCAAACTGACATTTTGTCAAAATGCCTTCTAAATATTTTTCTTTATAATGATAGACTGAACGTGATCTCAGCCTTGGCGAGTGGCTGGCAGCTGAACGTGATCTCAGCCTTGGCGAGTGGCTGGCAGCTGAACGTGATCTCAGCCTTGGCGAGTGGCTGGCAGCTAACACAGAGACTCAGGACTGATCAAAGTGCTAAGGATAAGTGACTCCTGACTGTTCAGCCTTAAATGAAATATCTATGTCACCCCTTTTAAGATCTGGGGGACATCGTGGAGGGGCTAGAAAGAATGGAAGAGTCAGAGGATGGAATTCAGTACTGGGCAATGACATCTACTAGATATAATATGACTGTTATGATCTCACAAAGCTGTGTTTACATATAAAAAACCATACACAAGAATAAGCCTACAACAGCCCGTCTTGGGTGGTGGAGAGGCTCATAATCCACTTCTCCTGCTTGAAGTGCTATTGATAGTTAATGGATTGCCAGGAGAGGTGAAGTCATTTTTCTCAATGGGATAGCCACTAATAAGTTGCCCAAACTAAATAACCCTGCATCTCTGCTTATGTCAGCAACTCTGGTTGAACTCTGGGCCCAAAAGACATGAAAGTAGGAGTTGTGGGCTAGTTGAATAGAAGAGGTTCATTAGAAGATGAAAGAGAAGAAGAGAGAGTAAAGAGGAGTGAATCTGAATTCTTTAAATACATGTACAGAATTTTTAAAAATCTACATTTTGTTTTCATGCATAAATTATTTTTTAAAAAAACAGAAGCTGTGATAATTACAGAATTATTCAAGTGACTAACTATGATGTCTGGGTTGGTTGAAAAAAGGGTAAAAAATAAAAATGGACTCAAAATGAACTTTTTCTCCTCATCAAACCCCAGATTCACTACATTCTGGTACTACTTTCACTCACATGGTTTCTTTAGCTCTTGTGAAGGTCATTCTGTGTTTAACGTGGTATTTCTAGGGGTGAGCTTTAAAGAGCTCTATCCCACCAGACACCATCCACTCTCAAGAGCTGAACCTCACACGACTCCACATCCTTGGATGAGCAGTGTTGGGATCAATGGTGCTTTCTCTACTGGGTTAAATATGATGGAAGCCAAGAGCCTGGATCTTTGCTGGATAAAATACACGCTCTTGGAAATAAGACTGCTTGCTTTTCAAGGCTGCCTTAACGTTTCCTCTTGTGGTGTTTCTAACCTATGAGTGACATCACAAGCTACAGTTCTAGTGTGCCCGGTATTGCTGTTGTAAAGCACCAACCAAAAGCAACTGGGGCAGAAAAGGGTTATTTCCCTTTGCACCTTACGGTCTGTCATGAAGAGAAGTCCTGGCAAGAACCCGGAGACAGGAACTGAAGCAGAGTCCAGAGTGTGCAGCAATGCTCTTACTGGCTTGTTCCCCATAGTTTATTCAGTTTGTTACATACCACCTTCCCAGGAGTATCACCACCCATTTCTGGCCTGAGCCCTCCTATGTCAATTGGAAATCAAGAAAGGCCTCGATAGACTTTTCCTTGGGCCAATCCAATGGAGACATCTTCTCAATTGAGGTTTCCTCTTCCAAGAGGATTGTAGCTTATATCAAGGTGACAGAAAACAAAAACAACAACAATAAAACAAACAAACAAAAAAAACCACAAATAAATGGAAAACACACATAGTTAGCCATTCCAGCCAGCCCCTGCTTTACAAAACCTACTTTGAAACCGCCAAGTCCTGGCTCTAAAATACTTATAAGTACTTTGTGGAAATCTATGACAAGAACCCAAAAGAGAACAGTGGCTATATATTCAGTGTTTGTGAGCACAGGGAAGTCAGCTACCAACATTTGTGTAAAGCTTTATGGTTTAAAAATGGGCAGTGGGGTAGGCTTTGGATGTGTTCTGATGAAAAGTCATTTTGTGGCCATAGAGAAGCTGGAAGTAGAAGTAGAAGGATCACATCTACATGAGTAGGTCCACAGGCATTGTTCATTTTCCCTATTACATCCAGAATTGGAAAGTCTATGGCAAAGTGGGGGGAGCTGCCAGAGGCTTGCTTTCCTGAGTTGGGCTGATCCTTGTCTGTTTGCATGTGCATCTGCTTGTGTTCTTTTTTAATTTCCCAATTTGAAGATGTTGAGGCTAAAATCACATCCAGAAGATGTTGTTCATCTTGTAGTTCGCCTACTCAGTTCAACCTTTCTTGTTCATAGGCTTCTTGTGCAGGCAAGTCTGCTTAACTTGATGCTTCCAGGGGAATGAACTTTAGAGAGTGCAGTTCTACCAGACATGCATCCCAATGCCAAGAGCTGAAACCAACATATTTCTAGGACCATACTTTTCTCGCCCATGTTAAACATGACAGACCAATAGCCGTTTACTTGTTCATAGATTTTTCTGGTGATCATTAGAGTACACAACAGTATATAATCCACATCTAATACTATATACTGTATCTGGTCATAACCATCTGTTTCTTCCTCCTTTTCCCACTGAGAGATTACAGAATGCTTAAATAGGTTTCTATAGCTCTCTAGCAGTGTTGTTTGTCAATACATTCTATGTAGGAATAGATCTCATGCTTTGGAAAGGTCTTGGATGTCACAGGTTTCTAGAGTCCAGAAGGATAGTACCTAGGCAAAAATCCTGTCAATCTAACACAAAAGTGTCTATTTGCCACTATTTATTCTGACCAGTAGAGAAGATGGATGCTATGAAAATAAACAGAATAGTCACAAACAATATAAAGTATCTTGGTGTGACTCTAACCAAGCAAGTGAAAGATCTGTATGACAAGAACTTCAAGTCGCTGAAGAAAGGAATCGAAGAAGACCTCAGAAGGTGGAAAGATCTGCCATGCTCATGGATTGGAAGGATTAATATAGTAAAAATGGCCATCCTGCCAAAAGCAATCTACAAATTCAACGCAATCCCCATCAAAATTCCAACTCAATTCTTCGTAGACTTAGAAGGAGCAATTCTGAAATTCATTTGGAACAACAAAAAACCCAGGATAGCAAAAGCTATTCTTAACAACAAAAGAACTTCTGGGGGATTCAGCATCCCTGATCTCAAGCTGTACTACAGAGCAGTAGTGATAAAAAAACTGCATGGTATTGGTACAGTGACAGGC
>CM052701.1:116115708-116137625 GCA_028551405.1 Uromys caudimaculatus
GTTCGATGCCCCAGTATAGAGGAATGTCAAGGAGGGAAGATGAGAGTGGGTGGGTGGGTAGGGGGATATAGAGGCAGGGAGAGGGGGAGGGGATATGGGCATTCCAAAGGGGAGACCTGGAAAGATGGAAACATTTGAAATGTAACTAGAATATAAAAAATAAAATAAAAAAAGAAGAAAAAAAAAGTGAAATGGGTAAATTCAAAAGGAATATCATTTTATCTTTACATATATCTGACAGATCATTGGAAGCAGACATAGATAGATATAAATAAATAAAAAACCCATTAGATGTTAAAATAAATAAATAAACAAACAAACAAACAAACAGAATAATCAAATCTGGAAGTAATAAAGATTCCCGAAATTCTGTGGGACTAGCAGTAAGTTTTGCTGACATCCCCAGGTTCATTTACTAACTATAAATCAAAGCAAATCTGTATACTATCCACTTGAAAAATAATGAGCAAAAGAAAAACATAGTTGATCTCATCATGTCTTGTAAAGCTTTCAGCCTAGTGAGGGGCAAAATAATTGATCAAATATTCTAACAAGTAAACATGAAATATGAGACTGTTAACATGGGGAATTTGGAAGCTCTCAGAAGGTATACTCAGGAGATTAAATACCTAACGTACTTTACTATAGAATACACTCATGCAAAAGGTATTTATAACAAGCCATTAAGCAATTCATTAGATGGGCACTAGTGGAGTTCTGCTTCTAGAGAAGATGGAGTAGCTGGGATCAAATTACCCCTTGAACTAACCCTGCTAAAAGCCAGTCAATATTTGTAAGACACTGAAGATCAGACTTCAAATGGCATAATTCTGATGGACAGAAAACATTAAACAATATTCCTGTTGAATTTCTCACTGGGAGAAACAAAAGCTACAAATATGGGGAAAGAGAGAAGCTCTATAGAATTCACTTGAACACGAGGAGGACATGAACTTGATCTCTTGTCTCACTTATGGAGGTATGTTAGTGTAGGGCCTTTTAAAGTAAAGCCGCCCCTGCGGATGTCTTCTTTCTTTCTCCCTTTAATGCAGCTCTTTCCCAGGACTTCCCACAGGAGGAGAAGGTTCCATTTATAAAACCTTTGGCACACCTAACAAACTTGAGGATCTTGGCTGTAGTGGGTTAGCCTGATGCTGCTTGTATTCTAATGCTAATATTGGGCCTCCAAGACTGGTTACCTCAGAAAGAGAGTCTGCAGGTAGATGCTAGCTAAGTGACACTGCCTTTAAGTTATTTCTGATTGGTAAATAAAGATGACAACAGTTAATAGCTGGGCAGAAGAGACATAGATGACATTTAGGTTTCTCGGGCTTGGGGGCTTAGTAGAAGAATGAGAAGAAAGAAGAAGGTGAAGGAGAAGCCGCCATGGGTTAAATAAGCCATAAAAATGTGATCCTGAAGGCTGGCCAAGGTTAAGAGCAGCCCAGATAAAACATATTAAGTCATAATTCGGGGTTATCTGTAGGAAAGCAGATCCTAATAGCGTTGAGGGTAGGTATCTGCCCAACTCTTGTGCTGTTTAAGGCTTATCGTAAATATAAAGGTTGTGTGTGTCTTTTATCCGGGAACTAAGTGATCAAGGCAAGGTAGACACTCCCGGACAGGATTAATCATTTCTACAACACTTGACCTTCCAATGACTAGGATCCTGCCATCACTGACTGAGTCAGTCCCTGAAAGTTCTCAGGAGGCTATAATTCTCAAAAGGTTGAAAAGCATGACCTTCTTCAAATACAGAATGCATATATGTCAAAGGTTTTCTTCAGCTCATTAGATAGTAAGGAAACAATATTTTTTAATGTAGCCCAAGGAGTAGTTGTAATAATAGCAACAGCAGTGTCTGCAACTTAATAATAAAACCACATTAGGATATGGTTGGTGGGAATAAAACAGGCTCATATAGTATAAACCGTCTACTATAAAATTATGTCTATATTTTCTAGTGTGCATACAACATTTACAGGTGTTTTTACTTTTAATTTTAATTTACATTATTTTATTGTATGTGTAAGGATGTTTTGCCTACATGTATGTGTATGCACCCGTGTGTGGGCCTGTGCTCACAAAGACTAGAAGAGGACATCTCAATTTCTGAGAACTGGAGTTTCAGTTAAGAGCCACCATGTGGGTGCTGAGACCTGAATCTGACAAAATTCTACAAGCTGACCTGTTGCAATCAGTATTCATAGTTAAAGATCCCACGTCAACTGGTAGAGTTTTGTCAGAGAAAGACATAAATAATTTATACCAAGGGGCTAGAGAGATGGCTCATCAGTTAAGAGCACTAAGTATTCCTCCACAGGACCCATGTGATGTTTTTAGGGAAGGGGATATGGATCAGATCTGAGTGAGGGAAAATTGGGGATATTGACACAGTTTGGCCTTCCTGGCAGAAAATGACTAGCTTCTTCATTCACTGAGTCCCCAACTGGCTGGGACAGGTCACCATGGAACCAACTTTTCTCACTAACAGCGTCTTAGAATTAAGTGGATCTTTTCAGAAGACCAAGTAAAAGGCCAGAAGTTTGTGGCTGAACATGCTTAAAAAGTCATTACTTGAGAAGGATATACAGAAAGCAAACTATGTCCGTTTGCCTAAGCCACAGTAACAAAGCAAATAGTTTTACAAACTCTAGGAAAAGACCAATGGTCCTGAAATGAAACAATGTGTGTGTTGAACTACCAATTCTTAGTCTGTGTTCAGGGAAACAAAATTCATTACAAAGGGCAATTACCATGTAGCAGGCAAAGAGGCTTTATAGGTCAACTCCTGTCCGCAGTTCCCACCTGCTTTGAACTTATTCCCTTGGCAATATATACAGAAATGAAGGAATGACTGAACGAGGCTAACTGGTGATGGATTCTCTCTGCTTCTTTTGGCTTTCGCTGAGGCATCTAAGTAGAGGGCTGGAGGATGAATTGTCATCACCCAGAGGACACCGCTGTCTGCTGCGACCTACAACCTGTGAGCCCTGTGAGGCTTGTCTCAAAGGGCACTGGAAAGGCCTAAGAACTAATGTTGGTCTGACCTCATCCTGCCCCTCATTCTCTCACAAACCAAGCCACAAAGATGTAATTCTCTTTGTAAGGCGAGCATTACAAACTCTAACACTGTCCCCCCAAGCAAGCTGTAAAACCCATAAAAGACACCACTCTAACTTTCCCAGCTCCTCTGTGTCAGAGCTGGCTATAGCCTCTCTCTCTAGAAGGGGTCTGCTTCACACCAGGAAGCCAAGCAGAATCGGGCCAGCCAGGCCTCGCCAGCCCCGCTCTGGGCTTACCCTTTAGTTAAGTGCAGCGGTTTGTTCTTTACTAAATCTAAGCATAAAAGTAGACGGGTTTCCCTGGGTCTTTGAATCATCATTCTGAGGGCTCTGGGGCACAAAACACTTTCATTAAACAAATGCGTCATGCTCTTCTCTTGTTGTCTGGCATTTTTGTAAAGGTGGGAGCCATGGTCCTTAGGTTGGTGAGTAAAGCTGTGGCTGTCATGGTTGACCTCCTACAGCTTCCTCCCTGTAGAGTAGAAAAGCACCCTAAGAGGAGGAGGCGCAGGTAGAAGCCCTCGGGCAGACTGCCTTTTGTGATCGAGCTCACCTACAGTCACCACTGCCTGAACCGAACAAGGGAAACTACTACGTTCCATCTTTTCATGGAAAAGTCAAATAAATGAGAATACATCTTAAAACCATGCAGGAATGGTATTTATTATCTATTCTTTTCACTCATTATGATTTGTTCTTATAGCAAGGGATGTGTTTCAGTGTGGTGGCTGGTTTCAAATTTTCTTGTCATCTACACTCTGTTTTTCACTGTAGGGATGCTTGCTCAAATTTTAGAACAATTATAATTTCCTTACTTTTCTTGCCTTTTCTTTTCCATTTCCCATCCCCCTCTGCATTTGCATTCGCACACACTTTCTCTGATTAATGTTTCCAATCGTTATAACAGTTTAAAAGTTTCTGCTGACCTGTTTTCGTTACCATGAATCCTTTGTCGTCTTATTTCCTGCACCCTGTTCCAGTTAACTGAATGCCATTACCCTGATGGTCTAAATGCAATTATAAATGTGGCTCTTCATAAAAACCACATATCTGTGCTAATTTGACAGCCTCCCTCTGCCCCAGGTACTCCTCATCTAGTTCTTCCAAAGGGTTAACATTTAATCACAGGCGGCAAACTAAAAAAAAAAAATCTGTATTTCTAAATCAGTTATCAGAAGCCTAACATACATTGTCCCTGCATTAGCATTTTTGGGCTAGCCCCAAATCAGAGCACTTTAAGCAAGGGACTTTTTTCTCTCATGTTGTGGAGGATGAAAGTCTGAAATGAATGTATCCTTCCAGAGGGCTTTAAGGGAGAGTCCCTTCTGAGGTATCTTGGTTATTCCTCAACTGGTAGGCACTACATTCTGATCCCGTCTTTGCTGTTACATGTTGTTCTTCCTGTGTGTCTTCTGTCTCCTCCGTTTTCCCTTCAGAGAAATAGTCATTGACTAAAGCCTAGCTTAAACCAGTATGGCCTCATCATAACTAATTATGAAGTGTGATCAAGTGACATCACATTCTGAAATATCAGAGGCCAAGACTTCAACTTATGTTTGGGGGACACAATTCAATCTGCTCCGTAGAGCCCTCTCTTATGTGTCTCCCATCATAGGATCAGAGACTTCACTAAATACTTCCAACTCCCATGGTTCCCTTATGTCCAGCCCAACCCTTTACCACTCACAACGTCTCATCTTTAAGAATCAAATGTTTCAGCAAGTATATTAAACCAAACTGAGTGCTTTCATACTTATTCATTAAAGCACTTCACTTTTGAGGACTCACTTTGGGTCAGTGGGGGCATTAAAGCCTTTCCTCATGTTTTACCCCTGATTCGAATGTTCTTAAAATCTGTCAGCTTAAGTCCATCCCATAGGGGTTACGGAATGAAGAGGCTCCCTGATCTGTCTTTTGTGTGCCTAAGCTGAGACTTGAAAGGGAAATCAGAGCACAGGTTTCAATCATGCTCAATCACTCCCCAAAGTTCATTTTAGTTCCCTATCCCTTGCTTTCTCACATAGACACATGGATGCCATATGTTTCTTTGATATGTTTCTTGGCCACTCTAAACTTGGAATTGCACGTGTGTGAAAATATGTGGTGACCTCACATGGGTTTGCTTCCCTTTTCTCCTGCTATAATTAAAATGCACGTATTGTCAGGAAGGGGGAATCCCGTGTCTTTCAGCAAGATTCCGTCTATTTTTTTTTTCCAGTAAGAACTGGCCTGGCTAAATGTTTGCTTGTATTTCTTCTGCAGATGTCACACCTTGTCACCAGCAACCCCCACCGTGATGAGAACACCCTACAGACATCTGTTCCTTTTGAGCAAATGCCACCCTGTAATGGGTTTTAGCCTTCCTATGGAATAAAGCATGCTTTGCACTAAGTCCATGCCTTAGTCAATGAAGGGCACAAAGAACTTTCTCCTCAAAGGTAAACAAATGACTTAAAACGGAGGGGTTGCAAAGTTTGGCATTTTCCCCACCATCTGTATCTTATCAAAGACGGTATTCCTATTGCTATGTCAGGGACAACTGATGGTGTGCATTAGTTAATTTACTGGAGCAAAAGAAAAATAAGGAGAACTAGTCAGTGTTTTGGTTGACATACGAGGGAGCCTTTCTATACAACATGGTGAAAGGGCCTGGAAAGAAATGTCGATTTTTTTTTTCTGTATTTCTTTACTCTTTGCCTGGGGCAGTGCAGCCCCAGTCTTTGAACAAGGTCAGGTGCATTGTGTATGCCCACAATTTGAAAAGCGTTGAAAGATTCCTGGAGGGAGTATATCTCCAGCAACAAATAGCTTTGTGGGGGGAGGAGACAGGGAGACAGGACCCCACACAGGCTGCCTCTTTATTTCCCAAAGGTTGAGGCCCTATAGGGTTTTAATGAGCTAGGGTGAGTTAACACCTGCTTCTAGCAAGAATTTACTCAGGCCTTCTGGTCACAGATAGCTGACTTCCTGATGGGCAGGACTGGAGGCCCCTTTCAGGGGGGAATTTTTGTCTCAGCATATCGACAGAAAAATGAACTGTAGACAGCCATACAATGTCTTAAGGCCATTAGGTACTTGTTCCCACAGCACAAAGAAATGAAAAATAACCCCTAAAAGTGTACACATCTGTATGTTGTATATAGCTGCTCACTCATATTTTATCACCTTTGAACATTCAAATATTTTTATTAATCAGCACAGAGTGTTTGAATGATTAAGGAAATACATGGTGTTATGAATATAGAATTAAAGAAATTAAGGAAATATAGGCTAAATTGGTCTGATAATTGATATTTTTAATGAGCCTTACTGCTACTAAAGAATATATCATTTGAGTGACACTTTAATGACAAGCTCTGGTCCCTGTGTCTGAACAGTCAACAGACTATTTAGACAATGGAACATGCACACATAGTCGAATTAACTGACATGCACCAAACTGTGAAAAACATCACGAGTATTAATGGAAGAGTTTCATGTTCAGACATCAAGGAGAAGAGGAATAAATAAGAGTCACGCAGGGGTTTTACAAGGGGTCTGCATGTGCTTTTAGGGCCCACCGATCTTACTCTTGGGCTCGGGCGATATCATTCATTTACCTTTTGCAAGACTTGTAGAATGATCAGTAAGTTTGCCTTCCTGATCTGCACATGTAGACATGGTGTTCTAATGAAACCTCCTGCAGGGAGCCTGTGTCTACAGAGACCATTTGGATTTTCCATACTGTGGAGAAATCGAAATGTTGCTGGTTTAAAAGACTAGTTACCTTATCTTGGTTAGTTCAAGCCCTTGTCCACTTGGGTGTCAGAACTAGCATCCTGTAACTGATAGATAAAACACCTTTTAGAATCTATTAACTTATAAGACCGCTAACTTCCACCAATCCAAAAGCTAAGAATGTCATCAGATAGCATTTGAGGCCTATAGAATGGATCCTCTCTGGCATAATCACCAATACATTTTAAACTCGCCTTGATTTATATTTTCTTTGTTATAAAATTATAAAAACTTCATGACATTGCTTCCACTTTGGAACATGGAATTTGGGGTGACCCAAATCTGTGTTCCCAAGCTAGGGTCACACGGAATGGTTGGAGAATAAACTACCTTTTATTTTCTTTGAGATGAGAGTCATGTTTTTGCATTGACAGTTAGATGTAAGGTTTTGTTTTTTTTAAGTACCCACCTTGGGCAGATATCTGCTGCTCAGGTGCAGGACACACCAGCCAGAAGAAAAGATAGGCTGCCATCTGCTTGCAGAATGTTCCCACTCTCTCAAAGAAGGCTATGCTTGTCAGAAGAACAGACTCAGGCACCAGAACTGCAGATAGATGAACCACCCAGGGACCTCTTCCACTCTCTTAGTGCCCCCCACACTACCCCAATTCTCCCTCTACTCCTCATCACCATGTCTCACACTCCCAACTCTGGAAGAAACCTCCTCAAAGAAGGCTATGCTTGTCAGAAGAACAGACTCAGGCACCAGAACTGCAGATAGATGAACCACCCAGGGACCTCTTCCACTCTCTTAGTGCCCCCCACACTACCCCAATTCTCCCTCTACTCCTCATCACCATGTCTCACACTCCCAACTCTGGAAGAAGCCTCCTGCTAAACCAATGGCTACACTAGCCACCAGAAATCGTGTCCCCAACTCAGAAAGAGACTCACTACTGACTGTCAGAACTCCAGGCCACAATGACCAGAAGACCAGAAAAGAAACAGAAACCAAGGAACAAGATACCCATCAACAGCCAGGCAGTGGTGGTGCACGCCTTTAATCCCAGCACTTGGGAGGCAGAGACAGGCGGATTTCTGAGTTTGAGGCCAGCCTGGTCTACAGAGTAAGTTCCAGGACAGCCATGGTTACACAGAGAAACCCTGTCTCGAAAAACCAAAAAAAAAAAAAAAAAAAAAAAAAAAAAAATACCCATCAACAAAGACAAACTCAGAAACTCACACCTAGACCTATTACCATTCCAACCCCAAATGTCTAGACAACAGCATATGAACACAATCAACAACAGCCAGGACAATATGTCCCTACTGGAACCCAGAAAATCTGGAAACGTCAAACACAGCTGAAGCACAAGAAAACAACCTTAAAGCCAACCTTATAAAGACAATAGAGGTCCTTAAAGAGGAAATGAATACATCCCTCAAAGAAATCAAGAAAAGGACAATCAAAAATTTGAAGGAAATCAATAAATCCCTTAATTAATGTCAAGAAAGCCAACAAACAGTTGAAGGAAACAAATAAAACTGTTCAAGACCTGAAAATGGAAATAGAAGCAATAGTGAAAACACAAACTGAGAGAATTCTGGAAATGGTGAAAGACCCGAGCCCATTATAAGGAAGTTAGACCCCCCTTAGTAAAATTAAAGCCAGAGATAATATAGCCACATTCCACTGCCTAATGGCTAACCTACATCTTTTGTCCCAGGAAATAGCTAACCACAGGAATGATGAACTTAGGACATTCTATACCTTCCCATGACGCATAGAATTTCCTTGTTTTATGGTTTTTTTCTTTAAATACTCCTGACTTCAGCTGCTCAGGGTCGAACTCCTCTGCCTCTGCATAGGTTATGAGCTCGACCCCAATGCACTGGTCCCCCCAATAAACCTCGTGTGATTGCAGCAAGGACGGTCTTTCATGAGTTCTTGGGGGGTCGCGCCGTCCCGAGACTTGAGTGAGGGTCTCTCCAGCTCGGAGGTCTTTCAATGGAAAATCTAGGTAAGTGAAAAGCAACTACAGATGCAAGATCACTAACAGAATACAAGAGATGGAAGTTAGAATCTTGGGTGTTGAACATATAATAAAAGAAATAAATACATTGGGTGTTAAAAATACAAAAGAAGAAATAAATACATCAGTCAAAGAAAATGCTAACTCTAAAAATCCCTAACACAATACATCCAGAAAATATGGGACACTGTGAAAAGATCAAACCTAAGAATGATGGGAATCAAAGGAGAAGATTCCCAGATCAAAGGCCCAGAAAATATCTTCAACAAAATCATAGAAGAAAAATTTCCTGAACTAAAGATTTCTTTACAGACCTTGAAAGAACAATTCTCAATTCCATAGGGAAATGCAAATAAGCAAAACAAACAAACAAAACAGGATAGCTAAAATAATCCTGAACAATAAAAAGGATTTCTGGGGATATCACCATTTCTGATTTCAAGCCATACTACAGAGCTATAGTAATAAAAAAACATATAGTATTACCATAAAAACAGACAGGTTGATCAATGAAATCTAATCAAAGAATCAAATGTAAATATACATACCTACAGGCACCCAATTTTTTATAAAGAAGCCTAAAATATACAGTGGAAAAAAGAAAGCATCTCCAATAAATAGTGGTGGTCTAACTGGATGTCTGCATATAGAAGAACGCAAATAGATCTATATCACCTTGCACAAAACTCAAGTCCAAGTGGATCAAAGACATCAACATTAAAGCAGACACACTAAAACTGACAGAAGAGAAAGTATGGAATAGCCTCGAGTCATTGGCACAGGAGATGACTTCCTGTACAGAACACCAATAGCGTAGGCACTAAGACCAACTATCAATAAATGGGTCCTCATGAAACTGAAATGCTTCTACAAGGCAAAGGACACTGTCAATAGGACAAAACAGCAATCTACAGAATGGGAAAAGATTTCATCAACCTTGCATCCAACAGAGGGCCAATATCCAAAATATATAAAGGGCTCAAGAAACTAGATATAAACAACCAAATAACCCAATTTTAAAATAGGGTACAGATCTAAACAGAGAATTTTCAATAGAAGAATCCCAAATGGCTGAGAAACACTTAAAGAAATGGTCAACATCCTTAGCTATTAAGGAAATGCAAATCAAAACAACTTCGAAATTTCATCTTACACCTGTCATTATGACTAAGATAAAAGCACAAGTGACAGCTCATGCTGGTGAGGATGTGGAGCAAAGGAGAATGCTCCTCCATCACTGATGGAAATGCAAACTCGTACAGTCGCTATGGAAATTAATACAGTGGCTCCTCAGAAAATTGGAAATCAATCTACCCCCAAACCCAGCCATATCACTTCTAGCCATATAACCAAAGGACACGTCATCCCATCACAAGGTCACTTGCTCAGCTATGTTCATAGCAGCTTTATTCACAATAGTTAGAAACTGGAAACAACCTAAATGTCATTCAGTCGAAGAACACATTTTAAAAATGTGGTATATTTACACAACAGAATATTACTCAGCTGTTAAAAAAAAAAAAAAAGATATCATGAAATTTTCAGGCAAATGGATGAAACTAGAAAGAATCATCCTGAGTGAGGTAAACCAGACACAGAAAGACAAACATGGTATGTATTCATAAGTGGATATTAGGTATAAAGTAAAGGATAATCACCCTACAAACTACAGACCTAGAGAGGCTAAGTAACAAGGAAGGCTCAAAGAGAGATGTGTGGAACTCACTGGGAAGGGGAAATAGAATAAATTTCTTGGGTGAACTGAGGTAGATGGAAATGGGAGCAGCAAGAATCGGGACATGGAGGGAGAGAGTACTGGGAGAGATGCATTCTGGGGGTGATATGAAAAACTAGTGCAATGGAAACTCCTTGGAATCTATGATGGTGACCCAAGGAAATGGTGGTACTGGGGATACAGAGCCTGAAGTGGCCATTCTCTGTAACCAGGCAAGGTTCCCAGTGGCAGGACTCGGACATAAACCCAGGCACAAAACCTTTGACCCACAATTTGTCCTGCCTACAAGATGTGCTATGGTAAAGGTGGCACAGAACTTGTGGGAGTGGCCAACCAAAGATTGGTCCAACCTGGGGCCCACACCCCAAGAGGGAGCCCACACCTGAAACTGCCTGGATGGCCAGGAACCAAAACTGGATAGCCCAGAAACCTAGGTAGAACCAAAGATAAGTGGCATAAATAAACAAACATTAATGAAATGATTCCTAATGATATTCTGCTATACTCACAGATCAGTGCCTAGCCTAATTATCAGAGAAGCTTTGTCCTGCAACTGATAGGAGCAGATGCAGAAACCCACAGCCAAACTTTAGGGGAAGTTCAGGGAATCCCAGGAAATTGGGAAGGAACAATTGTGAAGCCAGAGGGGAAAAGGACACTGATATAAGGGTATGTGCTAGTTTTATTGAAGCTTGCTAGTTCCTGTTCAGCTAATATCCCCGGTAGGCCTGCTCTTTTAGGAAGGAAAAAGGAAGAGGATTTGCTCTCTGGGAGAAGAGAGATGAGGAGGGAGAAACTGCAAGGAATGGAGGGAGGGGAAACTGTGGTTAGGATGTAATATGTGAGAGGAGGTTAGACAGATAGACAGATAGACAGATAGACAGATGATAGATAGATAGATAGATAGATAGATAGATAGATAGATAGATAGATAGATAGATAGATAGATAGGCAGCCAGTCAGCCAAAAGAGAAGATCAAGCTAGCCCCTGGATAAGAGAAACATTTCTGTGGACAAGAAACAAAAGCAAAACATAAACTGTGTGTTGTTTGAACTCTGAAAGTATAGGTAGTGGTGACCAAGAACTTGGACTCTGTGTGACCCGCAATAAAGCCCAATGAATAGGTTTCTGTAGGTTTTCAATGGTGGTCAGGGTCTCCACTGTACTGCAGTTATGGCTTTAGAAGAAGGGATGAGATTGGAGAGAAGAACTAAAAGAAAATGAGATTTTCAGGAACTGAGATAGCCGGTGGAGTCCATGATGGGTCTGTCATTGCTTCCAGTGTCTTCCAGGGGCCACATAGCCCCAGGTCAATTATACGCCTCTTCCCAGCTTAGGAGTATGAGGGCTGATGCAGTAAAGATAAACTTTCATGTCTGGGGCGGGGGGGAGTTGGGCTCTGGTACTCAAAATGAGCCTGCAAACAAAAATTCCAGAACAAACAAATTCTAAGCTCTCAAAGGACAGCAAGAAACAAGAGACTTACTACAGTAATTCACTTCAAATGAAATTTATTTCAGAGAACAACATGAAAAGACACCAGCATAAATTTGTTAGGGTTTAAAGGCATAGATAAAGCCATTTGTGCATCAGAGAAATAAATTATTGGACAGAAAAAGGCAGAATGAAATGCAAATGAGCAAATTAAATCACATCCTCCATTCCGACATTGCTAGAATCTCTGGAAGCCAAACTAAGGTCACAGTCAGACCCTATGCCGTACCTATGAAGGACAGTCAACCTAGGAGGCTCATTTAACACTGTAGGGTGAATCCAAACTCCCTCGCTCCTATGACGGCTGAGCTACCTGAGTTACAGAGGGTTAGTGATTTCACCACTTACCTGTGTACACGCATGTAGAGGCAAGAAGTCGCCTTCAAGTGATATTTCTCATCAGTCACCCCCTTGCTTTGCATTTGTCTATTTGTATGTGCATATGCGCACCATGGCCAGAGATGGACATTGTGTGTCTGCCTTTACCATTCTCCACCTTAGTGAGTTGTTTGTTTGTTTTTTGGGTGGTTTTTTTTTCGGCACAGAGTCTCTCAATGAACCTAGAACTTGCCATTTTTCAGGCTGGTTGGTCAGTGAGTCCCTGAACTCCATTTGTCTCCTAAATGCTGAGATTATAGATGCAAGCCACTGTGCCTTGTTTCTTCACTCAGCTTCCGGGGGATCAAGCTCAGACCACCATACTTACATAGTAAGCACTTTACTGTCTATGCCGGCTCCCTGGTCCTTCCCTGTCAGTCTCCAATTTTACTTTCATTACTAGCTTTGAACACTTTGATTATTATGTACCTTGGCCCAGCGGCATTTCTGAGTCTTGTGCTTTGAAGTCTTTCCACTTCTGATACCTGCAACCTTATAGTTTTCACATAATTTAAATATATTTTAGTCACTGTCCTTCCAAATCCATTTTTGTGTCCTCTCCTGACCCTTTGGCAACATCAAGGTTTCCCACAATTCCCTGAATCTGTTCATTATTTTTATTGCTTTTGTATCTGGGTTTCACTTCAGATAACTTCTATCTCATGTCTTCGGCCCATCTGACTTCTGCCTTGTAATGTCCAGTATGGCACTGATGGGATACTTTGTATTTATACAAGTTTGTGTCTTTGTGTCTAGAGATTTGATTTCCACTCTCTTCACCTTTCATCTTTCTAACACTCTTTATTCTTTCCCCTGCCATTTCATGATGTAAAATACAGTTATAACTGGATTAGGATGTAAAATATAGTTATAACTGATTAATGCCTTTTTGGCAAATAATTTCCATGGCTTCAGTTTGGGATCAGCTTTGCCTAATTAATTTTTCTCTTTATGCTTCCTTGTATGGCTGCTCATTTCTTACCCATTATCAGGAATTCTAGTTTTACTTTCTTGGGTGCTGGGTGTTGTGTTTAGTATTTCATGTCTTCCTGGTGTGTTGTTCCCTTGATCAGAATAACATGCTGCTCTCTAGTCTCCGGATTCATTTTGGTTTACAGTTTCTTATCATTAGAGTAGTGATCCCTGTTTGTTTTCGGGCCCCGTTTTCCTTGAAAACTTCTTTCCGTTCTTTCATTCTAAGATTGTGTTTATTGTTGAAGGTGAGATGTATTATTTTCAGACAAGAAACCAATGGATCCTATTTTTCAATGGCAGCAGCCACCCTGTGTGTGTTGACTAACAAACCAAAGCCTTTATGACCTAGAGTTATGATTGACAGGTGTGCTTTAACCACTGCCATTTTGAGGATTTTTGTGGCTTATCTTCTCAGTCCTACTTTGCATACCTCGTGGCCTGACGTCACTTATGCTTTCTCACCATCTCTGGTTGTGCTCACCCTTCTCTTCCATCCAAAGAATTCCTTCCTGTTTTCCATGAAAGTCGGGTCTGGTAGTCATAAATTCTCTTCACTTTTTTCTAACATGGAAAGTTTTCTTTCTCCTTTAATTATGATGGATCGTTTGTCTACAACCAATCGAGCATCTCTGTTCTTTCAGGACTTGAGTCACATTGCTCCAGGCTCTTCTGGCTAGAATCTTCCATTGTGAAATAGTTACTATTCTGACAGAACTGCCTTTTTATACTTCCTTCTCTCCTGCAGCTTTCAAACCCCGTTCTTTGTTGTGTCTTTGGTATTTTAACTGCAATCTGGCCTGGGGAGTTTGTTTTATGGTCCTACCTATTAAATGTTCTGTGTGTCTCTTGGGCCTAGAAGAGCACCTTTTCCCCTGGAATTGGGAAAATTTCTTCCATGATTTTATTGAAGGTGTATCCTATGCCTTTGACCTGGAATTCTTTATCTCCTATATGCATAATTTTAGATTGAATTGTAATGGTATTCCAGAGTTTCTACATATCCTATAAAGATATGTTTGAAATGCATCGCTTTCTTTGATTGGATGATCTGATTCCTCTACCTTGTCTTCAAGTCCTGATATTCTGTCTTCCACATGGCCTCTTCCATTGATGAGGCTTTTTATTAGACTTACTGAAAATTGCCTGTCCAGCTTCACTTCTATCTAGGCTTTTCTTTATTATTTCTCTCTCTTTATCACACTCAGTTTTAATATCCTGAATTGTCCCCTTGGATTTCAGTTAATTTTTGTCCTCTTTAAATTCAAGTGTTTATTCATGTCCTCTTTGAATATCTCGAACTAGTGAGCGTGTTTATAATTGTTCTTTTTAAATTCTGTCTTGAGTTTCACCTAAGTTATTCTCATTAGGAACAATTATTATGGAGCTTGGTGATATTTGAAGGTGACATACTGTCTTGGTTTCTTCTATTGCTTATATTCTTACGACAGGAACTGGACATCTAGAGTTAGGCTGCTGGGTTTTTCATATGGATTTTTAGCTTCTCAGGCCAGCATTTCTAGGCAGAGTTTGATCTGAGCCATTTGGGGGGGGGGTCTTAAATACATGGAGCTGAGGGATCCTACTCTCCTAAACAGCTGTATGGGTCCTCAGTCAAGAGGTCTTGGGAGAGTAGCGGGTCATGCGGGGTCCTCATCCTATGAGCCAAGGAGGTCAGTTCTCTTTCAAGGGTAGTCTGCGGGGGCTGGGTGACTGAGCAGGTCTCACGGCAGGGGAGGTAAAGCCAAGAATAAAGCTGAGTCCATTCAGTTTGGGGGATTGCTGGTACAATTTTCTAGACTGGCACAGCCTGGAAAGCCTACCTAGTAGTCCTTTCAGTGTGTGGGACAACCTAGGGAGAACAGAGAAGACCCTCCCCTGCAGTGAAATCAGCATATGATGCAGCCAGATACAGCCTTGAGCAGCCTGGGGAGGAGGAAGGAGAGGACCCGGACACCCTGAGGTATTCTAGATGCAGGTCCAGGGAAATAGAGGTGGATGTTGGGGCATTAGATATTATGAACTTTTAAATAAATATTCGAGACAATTGACCTGAGATATAGTGAAATTTCTTGGAACCAATTAAGACCTGCTAGGTCTTACTTTCAAGTAGACTTTTTGTAAGGTAAGACTAAAGCAGAATGTAGTCTGGGGCTAATTTTCCCCTACTATTGAGATGCTCTCATCATGAATACCATTGAAGATGAAGCTGAGTTGGTGGCAATAGGCGTTTTTCTCAGACCTCCAATACTTTCAGATGATTTTTTCCCCTTAACCTTTTGGTTGTGTTTTAGGCCAGGTTACTCAAACCCAAATAGTTCATTAAAACTAGGGGGTTTTTTTGTTTTGTTTTGTTTTGTTTTTTAACAGTCCTGAAGACTGGGAAGTTCAGGAACATGGTGATGACATTTTCCTGATGTCTAGTGAGGGACTTTTTGCTGCATTACAAAGTGGCAGGAGACATCGCATGGTGCAACAAGGCACATGTGTGAGGCTAGACCTTGCTTTCACTTTCTATAAAGCCATGAATGTCTACATACAGATATAATCTCATCTTACTCAAAATATCTCTGAGCCTCCTCACCAACCATGAGTGCATGGATTCAGGGATGCAGTTGATAAATCATGACCTCTTAGAGGATATACTCTAGTGGCAAGTAGTCTCTTCACACACTTCTGTATATCTACTGATAATCAGCTAAATAACTGAGAAAAGTCCTCTTCAGATCTTGAGTTTTCTCATTGGACAGCTATTTTGTACCCAACATTTTGGCATTCTGACCACCAGACTTTGGGAACTTCCCAGGCGCTTTGAAATTACTACTTCCTACATTACATTTTGAAACTCCTTCTGAAAATAGACTTGCCTCTTCTCAAATATCACAGACCATTAACTGAAGCTTACTGTCCATTTGAAGTCATTCATTATTCAAGGAAAGAAACCAAGTCTCAATCAGGACAAAAGCTGAAATGACACCGGCACAATTCCTTAGTGAAATGAGTGAAGCAAAGTCATCTTTTCTCTCTCTGTGACCAGTGTCCTTGCCAATATTTCACTCTCTTAAACTACTTTAGATCTGCCAATTAAAAGGGACAGATTCCACAATCTTAATAAGATAAAGAATATGGAATAAGATACACTCAATCAAATGATAATGTCTTTGCACTGAATATATAAAAAACAGACTCTAGTTCAATTTGGTTGTGACAGGATAAAAATACTCAATCTCTTTATGGATATTTTAGGGAGAAAATTACTCACTTTTCTTCCTCTAAAATTAAATTAATTTGCAGTTCATCTAGAAAGGAAAAGGCTTGTCTCATGTCAGTGATAGAATCGGACACTGGCCTGAGGCCGTCTCCTT
This sequence comes from Uromys caudimaculatus, assembly GCA_028551405.1. NCBI lineage: Eukaryota > Metazoa > Chordata > Mammalia > Rodentia > Muridae > Uromys > Uromys caudimaculatus. The sequence goes on from CM052701.1 coordinate 116,132,469, forward strand.
CTGTAAACTCTGCTATATTTATGAGGAGCAGGAGGACAAGTCAGCTGCCATAGAAAGTCTTCGACTGGCCACGCTCCTTAGTCCACTGAGCCCCATGAATACCACTGGCTGCGTCCTTGCATTTGTCCATGAGGATTTCCAAAGACCTGTGAAAATGTTTTGAGATGTGTAAAAACAAAAGCAAAAGTTAATTACATCCAGACATAAAAAATAAAAATAAAATGTTTTGAGGTAGCATCTTATTATATAGCAAAAGGCAATCTGCAATTCCATGTTTAGCCCAGGCTGACCTTGAACTCCTGATAATCCTTCCTCATCTTTCTGAGTTCTGGGATCCCTGGCACACACCACTATTCTCAGTCCTCAAGCTTTTCTTTCTGAAAGTACAATGTGGGAACCTGTAGCTGCAACTTAGCTCTTACATTTTTCTATTTATTTGATTACTTAAGTGTGGGTTGTCAGTTCATTTTCATATAGTTGACATGATGTGACAGGAGTGTTCACAAACACACCTGCACAGGGTCACTGTGGTCATTTAAATGGTTATGTTTTTACTGAAACTCCAGAGACATATCTTGTGTCCTCCTAGTGACTTTTATTTAAGAACAGTGATGAATTCCAATGAACAGATACCTGGTTAAGATTTTTCTTTTCTTCATCTCCCCTAATATTATTTGCAATCCTTGGCCGTTTTGTACTTTTGTTTGCTAAATTGCCATTGTCCATTCGGGACATTCTGCAATCAAAACAGAGGAATATCCATTCTGACAGCAGCAGATCTGTCTCTCTGTCATCTTCTAAGAAGACCTTCAACAAATCAGAAGTGCCCACTGTCTAGAATGTTACAGCATTGTGTTCCCCAAATTTGCTAAGTAAAATACATCTTCTTTCAACCTACTTTCACCAGAATAATGGTAACTTTTCTTACTGAGACGCCATCATTACTCTTGGAACTTACAAGACCCTAATGTTGATGTAAGAGGAAAAATAGGGAACAACCCCTCTGGGATGTTGTTTTACTTTAGTGTGTGTGTGTGTGTGTGTGTGTGTGTGTGTGTGTGTGTGTGTGTGTATCACCTGTTACACCTGATGGGCCCTCAAGCTATTTTCTATACCTAAGGGGATCCTAGGACACTTGAGTCTATACTACTCAATTGCTATACTAAAATCATTCCTACCTGACATTCTACCCTCTCTTGAAATGTGTATTGCTATCATCTCTCTCTTTTACCTAGGTTCAAGAAAACCCATGGCACTCCAGTGTCAGCCCCAGTGATGTAACAGAAAATATATGCTCTTGGTTCCTGAGGTAGGGCTTCTAAAACCTTCAGTTTTCTAAGTGATAAGGATGCTAGAACATCCTTTGTATTAATATTTAATTTTTCACAATGATTCCTAGCACAGGGCTTCTTAAACCCTTATAATTTTCCAGGGGTCAAGAAGATGTTTTTTTGAATTGTGGCAACTCTGGATAGGCTAGCGGATAGTTTAAGCGTGGCTTGTCTCAGTTAGGGTTTCTATTGCTGTGAAGAGACACTATGTCCACAACAACTCTTCTAAACAAAACATTTCAGTGGGGCTGGCTCACAGTTCAGAGGTTTAGTCCATTATATTCATGACAGGAAGCATGCCAGTGCACAGGAAGACATGGTGCTGGAGAAGAAGCTGAGAATTCTACATCTGAATTGGCAGGCAGCAGGAAGAGAAAATCATACTAGGCCCGGCTTGAGCATGTGAGACCCAAAAGCCTACCTACCCCCGGTGTCACACTTCCTTCAACAAAGCCATATCTATGCCAACAAGACCACACCACCTAATAGTGCCACTCCCTATGAGCCTCTGGGAACCATTTTCTTTCAAACTACTACATAGCTGTTCATTGTAAACACTAGACCATGATTAAAAGCTCACCCAACTCCTCCAAAAAGGGGAGAAAGATTGACTATTGAATTTATATCTAGCAAGTCTACATGATGAAGCATTGATAAAAAATTTCAATATAGAGAGCTCAAAGAACTTCCAGAGGTTCAGAAGTTCATGAATATTCATATGTGTTGAGAAGGTAACACATTACAATTCCTTAAGGAGAGAACTCTTATGTCCTCTACCATTCTGATTTCACCCCCACATACCTCTTCATCTAGCAGTTCATTTGTTTCTCTTAGAGCCTTTCTAACAACCTGGAAACATAAACAAACCTTTGCCTAAATTTGTGAGTCATTATAGCAAATTATCACATCTGAACGTGGGTGATAAGAGCCTTCCGTTTGTAGCCACGTTAGGCAGAAAGGTGAGTATTCTGAGAACTCATTTGCAATTGACACCTGAAATGGTGGAAGTTTTGTAAAGTCTCAATCTCTAGGGTCTGACCTAACTGTAGCTAGCTCATGTCATAATTGATTTATAGGACATAATTGTTGATTGGAGAATTGAAGAATTGGCTGGTGTGGGGCATCCCTTCCCCCCTTCATATATTTGCTGACTAAAGTATCATAAAAGTAAGGAAAATTAGTCTGTCTTCCCTATCCAGACCTCTTCTGTCTGCACAGGATTAAGTTTAATTTTGCCTTATGTTCAGACAATGAAATCCTTTCCCTCAATGAATCAAAAGCAATGTTTCTCACTGTGGTGGTTTGAATAAAAATGACCCCTACAGACTCATCAGGAGTAGAATTGTTGATGAATGGCCTTGTTGGAGGAAGTATGTCACAGGGGGTGGGTTTTGGGGTTTCAGAAGCTCAAGCCAGGCCCAGTGACTTATTCTTTCATCCTGCTGCCTGTTGATCCAGATGTAGAACTCTCAGTTACCTCTCCAGCACCATGTCTGCCCGTGTGCCACCATGCTTCCTGTAAATGATAATGAACTAAACCTTTGAACCTGCAAGCTGGCCCTAGCATCATGCAGGCTGACTTGGTGCTGGAGGAGCCAAGAGTTCTACATCTTGATCCCAAGGCAGCCAGGAGAAGGCTATCTTCTGCAAGCAACTAAGAGGAGGGCCTTTTCTGAAATGAGCAGAGTCTGAATATAAGACCTCTAAGCCCACCTCCACAGTGACATACTTCCTCCAACAAGGCCATACCCCCTAAGAGTACCACTTCCCATGAGCCAAGCATATTCAAACCACCACAGATGCTAAGAGCATCCTTTGTATTAACTTTTAGTCTTTGACAATGATTCCTGATGCAAGGTTCCTTAACTCCCTGTAATTTCCAGGGCTCAAGATCTTCAGTTACTCAGAAACCTAGCTCTTTGAGCACTGTATTAGTCCTAAGTTAACTAAGTTGAGTTAAACTTCTAAATCCAGCATTCTTGCTATAATCCTTGTTTCCTCAGCTACCAAGCTAATAGACTATGATATAAAAACATCAACACAGCCAGAAGGATGTAACACAATCAAACGCAGGGTTTTTAACGCTATTTAAGGCTGTCTCCTAGGCGGTTTCCCTCTACAGATGCATCAGAGGCAGCTCTGGAAATGCTTCTTCCTGACCAGTGTATCCCATGCAATTAACACCTCATTCCACCACATTCTCATCTCTGCACTTGACTCTTCAGCACATTTTGTCACTGTAAAATGTACTTAATTATCACATTGTCTTGTCACTAACTGCTGTTTGAGATTATTTTGTTTCCCCATCACAGTTTTATACTTCTGGTGAACAAAGAGTATTGAACTCTTTGGCATACCATAATAGCTAAAATAAGCCTAAATACCTAATAACTACACAGCTATGTAACCATAAGTTACATGCATACATACATACATACATACATACATACATACATACAGTTAGATTTAAGCCTCACATCAAAGATAAAGTGAAATCCCATTACGTCTGGTCACCCACCTCCCTCCCACACATACAAATTAGACATTGGCTCAGAGGCACTTCAAAATATTAGATTATTTGTTATAAAATCTTGATTTTATTGTCTCCTTCTAAAAGGCATTCAAGCTGATATGGTTTTGGCTTTAGAACTGAATCCTCGCTGTGAGGGTCTAAAAGGATGAAAATTTGATTCAACACTATTATGTAGAGGTGGGGTGTGGCTTTGGCGGGTACACTAGGACCAAGGGAAGTCATTGCAGTTCAGATCTTATGTTTGACTATGGTGATTTGTGTGTGTGTGTGTGTGTGTGTGTGTGTGTGAGAGAGAGAGAGAGAGAGAGAGAGAGAGAGAGAGAGAGAGAGAGAGAGAGAGAAAACACAGATAGAAAGCATACACATGTACTCTCTGTGCCTTTCCATGTGCTGCAGTTTGAATGTGACCCATATGTCTCTAATAGTTCTCTGTGGTGAGTAGGATTGGTCACCATGGTGGTAAGAATCTATGAGGTGGGATCTGATGGGAAGTCTGTAGTTCACTGGGGACATACTATCAGAAGATAGTTCTATTGTTCTATTGAAGGAGACACAATAGAGATTCTTATAAAAAGAACAAGATTGTCTCTTCTTTTCCACCTTTTGTCTCTCCATCTTGTGGTCTTTCCTCATTGCAGGCTCCACCATCTACCATCTACCATGAGGTCCCTGCTAGAGCCAGACCAGCATTTGTTTGGACTTTCAGCCAACAGAACTGTGAGAGAAATATAAACCTCTTCTCCTAAAAAGGTAGCTGTCTCGAGTGTTTCATTATAGTAACACAAAACTAATCAACACGCTAATAGCTACCCAAGGCTCAGCACATCTCGGGGCTCTGTTAGCAGAAGACTGTTACCACATGTGGGCCCTTGGACTTACAGAATTGTGATTTCTTAGAACAGTTACTCTTTGTAATGGGCTATAGCCCTTCAGAATTTAATTATAAAAACATAAAACAGGCAAATATAGACTGATTGGAAAAGGGCAAGGCCTTAAAGAGTTGGTGATACAGAAGAGTTCGAAGCAGAAGTGGGCTTTCAGCAATGCAGTTGATTTCATTTTAACTTGAGTCCTAAATTAAATCACATTAAAAAGGCTAGAACTATGCTTTCAGGCTTATTTGGAAGAGTTCAATTTGGGGCATGTAGAAGACTAAAAAATATAAAGAACAAGACCCAGGTCAAAGGTCTTCCATGGAAGAGGCTTTGTGGCTACTGATAAAACTTTTAGCATCTGTCCATCACAATCTTCAAAGCACATGACAGTACAGAGCCCAGAGCAGCCTGTGGGTCA
>CM052701.1:116137725-116167113 GCA_028551405.1 Uromys caudimaculatus
GAGGAAGAAGAAGAAGAAGAAGGCGGCAGTGGCAGAAGGCATCTGTGCTGTTTCACAGAGCATACCCTGATTTTGTCAGCTCCATCTTGTTTTCACTAAAATGGAATAGAGTGTCAGAAAGTCAGATTTGGACCAACAACAATGGTATTTTTCTTAACAGGTCTTTTTTTCTGGACAGCCTTACAGCCACTTCAAAGTCCTCTCTCTGGTCAAATTCAGTGAAGTTCCTTTTTCTTCCTGTCTCAGATTGAACCGCAGCTTTGGGAAGGGCAGTGAAGGAAGCTGAAATGAAATTGCCAAAGTTATGGTTCTCAAGTAAATGAGATTTTCTCTAATGCTTACCAACTGTCACCAGGTTAGATGGATTTTTCTGCTTGAAGTCCCTTGGTGCATTAATTTCCCTGCTGTCTTCTGGTATCCCTGAGAAAGTAACTTTGGCAACCATAAAGGCATAAGAAGAAAATGCATAGCATCAGTGGTACACAAAAGGACAGTAAGAAATGAAAAACAGGGAGAGGGATGGAAGAAAGACGAGGCTGTTGTCTGCTTGGTTTTCACATCAGAGGGCATTTCACACATCACTGTACCCGCTGCTCCTAGCAAATGGCTAGACGTGATGAATCCAGGTCATCTGAACTAAATTCCTAAAAGGCTTGTTGTTATTCTCTTTGTTGTGTGTAGCACAGTCGTTTTTTAAAATCTTTTTAAAGCAGCATAAACATTATACAAAAAGTAGCGAAAGTGGTGCTACGCTGGCTGAGGTACGGACCTCAGCAAAAGGGTGCAGCCCACGAGGGCCTCCAGGGGGCTGCCAACTCACTCTGGAGGATTTCAGTGAACCGGCATGTGTTACACAAGAGTTTTATTTCTCTGGTAGCCAAGAGCTGTGACCTAAGTTAGAGAACAAGCACACATCTCAGCCTCTCTCGATGTATGAGCACGCCATCTCCCACCTCGCTCCAGTTTCTCAGGGGGGGAGGATAATATTATTTACAATAAATGCCACCAGTCTCACCACCTACCATCTAGATCTTTTCATCTTTCTTCCTTCAAAGGACAGCTCAACAGAAGGATTTTGACAGTTCTTACATCCAAGGCACTAGCTGGAATTGAAACACACGCGTGCGCGCGCGAGCGCACACACACACACACACACACACACACACACACATACACACACACACACACACACACACACACACACGCACACGCACTAGGGAAGGATGTCAAGGGACAAATTTAACTTTAAATGTAAGTGTGATGGTAACAGTAACAGCGGTAGTGACGAGAATAGAAGAGAACACAGACACACCATTACATACCATTCACTGAGTGCCAGATGCTGCTCAAATCACTACACATGTATTGTGTCATTCGCTCATGTAAATCACACTCTAGGAAAGATGTGACCATCACTCACAACTTGCAGATGAGGAAACAGGAGCAGGGAAGTGAAGTGGTTCACACAGTTCTAAACCAGCAAGCAGCCGAGCTGAGCCTTGGATGTGGCCAGCACAGGTCTCTAACCTACATTTTCTTTGGAACCCACCAATGCTCTTCTTTCCTCTCTATGATGCCAAAAAGAAGTGTCTGCTTGAAGACCTTCAAGTTCTGCATCCTTCAGAAAGGACTGGGGATAGAGCGTTCATGACAAACGCAGCTGCCTTTACCTTTCCCTCCAAAATTGTTCACCAATTACCGGCTCTTTGTCAGGAATTGTATGACATCAGTAATCTTCTGGGGGTGAACTCTTTTTTGTCATTGAAAAAGCTGGAGATTTAAGAAACTTGTTAATTTGCTTTAATGAATAAGTATCTATGATGGGTTATTTTATTATTATTTTATGTGTATGAGTGTGTTACCTTTATATATGCGTATGTATTGTGTATTGTGCTTGGTATCCACAGAAGCCAAAAGATAGTACTGAGTCCTCTGAAACTGGCATTATAGACAGTTGTCAGCTGCCACGTGGGTGCTGGGAACCAAACCAGGTCCTCAAGGAGATTATTAGCCAGTGCTCCTAACCACGGAGTCATTCTCCGGCTCTTGTCTTCCCCTCATGGATTCTGACCCACAGTGATCTCAATACCAAGGCCATTTCCTTAATATTTCCAAGTAATGTCAATCTCAGCTAAGATTGTGAGGCGGCTAAACTTACTCAATAATGAATTATTAACACCACATGCTCCTTTCTCCCACTTTCTCCTCTCACCCTGTTCCTGTCCCCATAGACTCCTGCTGTCTCCCTGTTTTACAAAGCAGAGCCTTTCCCTTACTGACCTGAAATGAGGAAAAAGGGAAGGTCCTCCCTGCCCAGTCCATGGGTCATGAAAACAGTTTTGCAAGTTTTGGGACTCAGCCACTCGAAGTCCTGTGGTATTCACTTGCTTCATGCTGAACCCAGAGCTCTTGCCTGCTTGCAAATATCCAGACACTGAATCTTCCCATTTCCTTCATTCATCAACATGCAGCACAGGGCTTTGATTACTTGATAGAAGCTAATGGGACATGGGGCGGTGGGATCAGGACACTTGAGCTAGTTTGGAACATGGGCAAGAGTGACAGCTCTGTCTTATTTATGAGGGTTTGCACTTCCATTTTCTACCGAGGCAGCAAATAGCACAGAGGAGATTGGAACACAAAATTATCACTGGAGCAAAGACTCTGTCATGTTGGAGACGCCACACCCACAGGCTGGAAGACATATGCGTGCTCTAGAGAAGACCATTGCATGTCCAGGTGCCATCCCAACACCATGTAAGTAAGCAGCCCCACGTCTGAGATATGCCACTTATACATTGCTGCGTCGGTGCTGCATCGGTGGCAGCTGTAGCAGACAGAGGAGATCCTTACCATTACATGTGTGGGCTTAAGAAGTTATAATGCTACCAGCTGTCACTGCCACTGAGGGTCCCATCTGGGCTGAGTGTTAGGGGTCAGTAGTTGAAGAGCAGAAGAGTGTGGGTTAAAAATATCACTTACTTTTCTCTGTGTGTGTGTGCGTGTGTGTGTATATTTGTGTGTGTTTCTCTGTATGTGCATGTATGCATGTCTCTGTGTGTGTGAATGCATGCATGTGCGTTTGTGCGTGTGTATGTGTGTACGTGTGTGTGTATTATATATGGGTGTGTGTGTGTGTGTGTGTGTGTGTGTGTGTGTGTGTGTGTGTGTTTCTGTCTGTCTGTCTGTCTACCTTTTTATTTTTTGGAACTTGCCAAGTAGGCTATGTGAGTTGCCCAGCAAGTCCTAGGCATCCTTCTTTGTCTCCCCAGGGCTGAGATTACAAATACCTACTACTGTGCCTGACTTTAAAATTTTTTTTACAATTATTTTCGAGATAAAACTCAGATCTTCATGTCTGCAAACAAGTGCTTTCCAAACTCAGACATCTCCTCAGTTCTTCCTGTGGAGTTTTAAGCAGAAAGTCTCCTGCTGTAGATATTCTGTAAATTCCTTAAGAACCCCAGAGTATTCAAATATATTTAAAAGCCATTCCCTTGATTTTTGAGGAACCTTAGCAACTCATGTTAAGCAACCTGAACCTGAACTTTCTAAAGCAATGTAGTTTTAGGAAATTTGAATTAACTACATTTACAAGAAGCAACTCAGCCAGGCAGTGGTGGCGCATGCCTTTAATCCAGCACTCAGGAGGCAGAGGCAGGCGGATTTCTGAGTTCAAGGCCAGCCTGGTCTACAGAGTGAGTTCCAGGATAGCCAGGGCTACACAGAGAAACCCTGTCTCGAAAAAACCAAAAAAAAAAAAAAAAAGCAACTCATTACATCATTACATCATTACATTGTTGCTCAGTAATGTCTCTAATTAACATTGTTAACACCACATGCTCCTTTCTCCCACTTTCTCCTCTCACCCTGTTCGTGTCCACATAGAATCCTGCTGTCTCCCTGTTTTACAAAGCAGAGCCTTTCTCTTATCGACCTGAAGTGAGGAAAAAAAATCCTCCCTGCCCAGTCTATGGGTCATAAAAACAGAGCAGGGCAGCAAATAGAGACAGACAGAGAGACAGAAACAGAGAAAGAGACAAAGACAGAAAGGAAACCTTCTGTTCCTGGCTTCATTATTCCATCGCTCCATTTCATCAAGAAGCAGCAAGCCACAAAAGGCAGAGGCTAAACTTCTGAAGCAAAACCACAATGGAGAAGAGATCTAAGTGAGAACTGAGGTCTCCATGTGCTTGTCAGACACAACCATTAGGACATTAACATGACTGGAAGTCCGTAAGGGAGAGATTTGAAGAGTACAGTGCTCTGTAGAAGCCCCTCAGCTTAGCTATAGGACATGCTTCCACAGCCTTTCCAGATAAGTAAAAAGTACTTTTTGGTCAGTGGTAGGGAAGAGAAAAATGGGTATTGGTGGTTCTAGGAAGTCGGTGCTATTTGAACAGGGGTCTGTGAGCAGCTGGATGTCAGGATCTTCTGGGGCAGAGCAGTCAACTATGGTCAGCCCGCAAGAATCTGACCAGCTTCTTGTGATGGTCCCAACAGATAGTCCCAATGTAAATGGGTGGCAATATGGCATCAGCAAGGACATGTCCAATCAATAGGAAGATCAGACCAGGGGAAACAGACGTGTGGGAAGCAGTGCAATCTGCGACAGCACCCTGATCAAGACTCCTGGAAGGAATGTGACTCCATTTGGAACTCCGAAGTCCTAGAAAAGGAGGAAGAAAGAAACCTAGTCATTCAGCATATGTCTGTGTGTGCACACAGAGAGGCTCCTTTAGTACAGGAAAGGGGCAGAGGGTACTAGCTTCATGCACGTAGGCTAGCTGAGGCCTTGGACGATTGAGATTCAAGCTGTTGCTATAACCATGACACATGACACATGTCACTGTGAAAGCGTGGGACTGACAAATTCCTCATATAACACGGGAACTGATGGATGTAAAGTTTCTATTAATTTGAAGAGAACTCCTAGAGTGATGCTTGAAACAGATGCCTCTGGACCTTTTCCGTTTGTTTGTACACTTTCGTCTTTTCAAGGTCCATAAGTACTTGTTGGAAGCACTAAGTCAAGGTTAAGTTGGTAAATAGTTAGATGTGAGAATAAAAATAACCACAAAAATGCATACACCAAGACAAACCCAAAGTAGCCTCAGGGCTCTCACAGCTTAAGGAGGCTCTGACCTCTTAAAAGAGCAGACCCAGAACAGTACAGTGTTGGGTGGTGTGTGCAGACCCAGAACAGTACAGTGTTGGGTGGTGTGTGCAGACCCAGAACAGTACAGTGTTGGGCGGTGTGTGCAGACCCAGAACAGTACAGTGTTGGGCGGTGTGTGCAGACCCAGAACAGTACAGTGTTGGGCGGTGTGTGCAGACCCAGAACAGTAGTGTTGGGCGGTGTGTGCAGACCCAGAACAGTACAGTGTTGGGCGGTGTGTGCAGAGGTGAAGGTAGGTACAGGGGAAAGGATGGTGGGGCTGAGGAGGGTTTCTTGGTAAACAAGCTACATGGATCTTAGTGGTGATATCAACTTTGTTTGGGCACCCGAGTTGTCACTGAATGATGGACCTGAGCTGTAGGGCCACATGAAATACTCAGCATCATCTCCAGGCTGCTTGTCTCCACTGTGTGCCTAGGCAGTTGTATTGATATGGACCACAGCCTCCTTTGTCCTCTGCCTTCTAGCTTTGTATTACTCAGAGGAGATACCAGCAGTTCAGAGGAGAGAGAGAGAGAGAGAGAGAGAGAGAGAGAGAGAGAGAGAGAAATGGAGAGACACAGAGAGACAGAGACAGAGAGGGAAACAGACAAAGACAGATGGAGCGACAGAGTCAGAGCAGAGACTTCTCTTCCTGGCTTCATTATGCCTACTCAAACCTCTGAAGGAGCCCCTTCATGTAACTGTGTCCTATCATTTTTCTGGGTGCTCCATCTGCTACCCCACTAAGACCCTGCATGATATATCATCCTAGTTATAGTATGTATGCAAAAGAGATATAAAACAACCAAGCTCAAGGATCAGAGCAGGGAGTGACAGCTGAGAGAGCTCAGAGGCCTGGTCTCATGGAGTCCCATAGCTATGTGTCAGAGACTTTATCTTTTATTCCAAAGACTGCTAACGCCACTGGGTGATCTTTGGGGCTTTCCTAGTGATTTCTTCAGAATTTGTGGCCTTGATTAAAGGCTTTCCCTGCCTCTGAATTGTAAACACAGTGTTTCCACTGCTTAGTTGTGTGGTATCAGAACTTTCTCCATGTTTTAATATTCTTAAGAGTGAAAGCCAAAGACTTAGCTGAAGGAAGCAATTCTCACCTCTCAATGTGGATATTCTCCAGGTACTCCTTGATCAAACTGTGTAAGAATTGATGGAGAGAACTGACTGCTCTCCCTGAATAAAGTGTGGGTATCATGACTCATTTTCTCTTTATTTTAAACAATGACTAGCTTAGGCTGGAAGCTGAACCAAGTAAGAGAATCACTGCAATCCTAGTCTGTTTTATATACCCTTTCAAACTCAGACCTTTACACTGCCTGAGAGAAGAACCAATCAGCAAAGAAGGGAGACAGGTCTTAGTATGGATTATAGTATATTTATTGTAACAAGTCATTGCTCATGGACTGATGGCTTTAAAGAGATGCTTTAGCTCCCAAGGAACTACTGGGCGAGGTATCTTAGAAGTGAGCTGATCTATACCCCTTCCCAGTCTTGGTTTCTCTTGTCCATCTGGATCACTGAGAGTGGGAAAGAATACATTTCATGTCTGCCCTTGCAGCATGGAGATGTGATGAGCTTTCAGCTAGTGACATGTAAGCAGAACTCTTTTGGTGGTTTCTGAAAGAGCTTTTGATTTTCTCTGGCTTTGGAGAGGGGAGGGTGGCAATCAGGATTACCATCACCCTCCGCTCCTTTCATCTTGACTTGAACCGAGAGGAGCTGGCTGGAGAAACAGCATCTCGTAAGGAGGAGGCAGTTACATTAGAACAAAAAGGATGGAAAAGATTGTGGCCAAGATGGCATTAATAAGCAGTTAAAGGGATGATAGCAATAGTTATATCTTCGGAGTTCTGATTATGTTAGCTGCCACTTAAATAATATTTATTGAGTAATCTGCTCTTCTAGCAAAATGCGTTCTTACTTAACACACCTGGATCACAGAATAACCACAGCCATTCCACCCGTCTCATCTTCTCGATTAGAATCGCAGGTTTTTTGAAGATAATAGCATGTCTCATATAATAAGCTGTGGTTTTTTTTCACTCCAGAATGATCTTTACATGTCTCTGCACAGAAATTATTGTTTCTATCCTAACCGACACCCATTTAACAGAAATAATAAGTCTACCTGCATTCCCGCTTAGCTTGGAGGCCTAGGTCATCACTGCAGTTCTTACAAACCTTCTTCTCATTAAGCCTCACTGTTTCTGTGGAGACCTCAGCAATAAAGAAATCCAGCTATCGCCTTGTCCGTGTGGGCGCTGAGGCTGCTACAGACGGATTTCCTCCTGGGGCACAGTTGCATATCTCCAATGGGTCCTCAGCTCTGCCCCAAATCTAATTTTCTTTAATCCACTCCATAACATATGCTTCTCTAATTCCCCTCTTATTCTCTTCTCGCCCCACCCCTACAGTGTACTTGAATTGTCTTGTTCAGCAGCTGCCCGTTTTCTGTCTCCTAGCCTCTGAAAACTGGGAAAATATATTGTTTTCAAGTTCCCCTTGCTCAAAATGCTCTGTGGACTAGCAGAATCTGGGAAAATACTAGAAAAAGAGACTCTCAGAGACCATCTGATAAGCGCAGAATCAGAATCTGTGAGGTCTGGCTGTGGTGAAGGGGGAGGATTACATGTATTTTGTATTTATTGATTGATTTGCTTTTATTTGTTGTAATGCTGGAGGCCCAACACAGGGATTCTTGGATGTGGGCCAAATGTTGTACCACTCAGCCATGTGCGTGTGTGTGTGTGTGTGTGTGTGTGTGTGTGTGTGTGCGTGCACACACACACACACACACTAAAAATACTCTTGACTATTTCTTAAAATTCTCATGGCTCCTTATTCTCTCGAGTTATCATTTTTTCCCCACTGATACAACAGTTCAGTCCTATCAGTAACTAAATACTGTCAAATACTTCCGATCTTCAAAAACCCAAACACTCCAAGGCTTGTACCTCTATCCAAAGAGTATTCTTTCTCACTTCTCCTTTCCAAGTTCATGAGATAATTCCATGTATGCATTCCCTTCTCCTTTCTTATCTACTCAAAAATCCAATCAAACACATTCATTCTTACAAGGTAACTCAGAACAAGCTTTAGAACAAGCTAAGGTACCCCACCATCCGGTACTTTAGCACAGGGAATGTTTTCACTTGAAGGATTCTGAGAGCCCCACAGAAACAAAAAGCTCACTCTGACATTCTCCTCTTCACCCCTGAAGTAAGCTATGAGACCTTTACTAACTAACACCGTCCCTCTGATGATACAGAAACACAAAGAAGGATCAGAACAAATCCACCTTTCTGATTTCCCTCCAGCATAGCACCATTGCATCAGACTCTTTCTGCCCAGGTAACCATCTTTCTGCATGGCCATCACACTCATTGAGCTTAGCATACAAATGGCTTTCTTTTGGGGGGGGGGTCCTTATTTCTGAAGGCTCTTGTGTTATGCAAACTTACGTATGCATGGTTTTTGTATCATTTGCATATCCATCTCTGTGACCATAATGCCTTGCAGAACAACATCAGGGAGAAAGATTTCTTTTGGCTCAGCATTTCAGTCTTTCGAGGCAAGGGGCAAGATATAGCAAAGTTCACAGAAGAGGGGTGAATGGCAGAGACTCCCCACTTTGTTGTAGGAACAATAAAGCAAGGCCAGAGCCAGCAACTGCAACTTTGAAAGTCCCATCTCTATCGACCAGCTAGGCTACAGCTCCTAAAGATTCTTCTGCCTCAAAATCATGCCGTGGGTTGGGAAGTAAGCACTCAGAATATAAGCCTGTAGTGGACAATAGAATCAAACCATAGTGCGCTCAACCGTTTAATCTGGTTTTTGTTACTGGAGTCTCAGATATAAACGTCAAAGTGGGTGAGGAAAACATATTTCTGGTTCTCTTTTTTTGCAGCAAAACCCAAGGCTTGCTTTTCTGAGTTTCCTCTAGGTCCCTCCCAGCCAAGCCCTCTCCCTTGGTCTTTCTGGACATTTTCCTTCTTCACCACAGTGGCCTTTGCTTCTCTAATTATTGGGGTTTCCACAGTTTAATCTCAATTTTCTTCTCTGCCTTGTCTCTAGGTGATTTCATCCAATTGCCTAGAATTAAATATCACTTGCTAATGTGCTGGTGTTTTCCAAATATATCTCCAGGCCCTGAATTCCTCTCTGGAACACTCACTTTCTTATGTGGTATTTGTGTGTGAAAATCTTGGATGGCTCTCAAAGTTGTTATGTTTAAAACCGAAATCTGATTTTTACAACCTTCTCCAGAAACATTTCCTCACCAGGTCTTCTCCTGCTCAGAGGAGAAGAAGACCACCCACCCAGCGGCATAAGTCAGGGACTTAGGAGTCACTCCTGACCCCTCCCCCAAGTCCCTACAACGTATTCATCCATATGATCTGTTTCTCTTGTCTCCCAGACAGATCACACACTGTGTATATCTCATCACAGCCAAGGTAGTGCCTTCTTCACTTGACTCGTCATAGAAACTTCTTCATTGTTCTCCCTTCTTGACAGATTTCCCCTCTGCAACCTCTTCTCCATACAGAATCAACTGAGCTTATTTGATGGCGTATCAGAACTATGTGGAATGACTGACTGCACTTGGAGTAAAGTGGCATTATCTACAGGTGGGTGATTCTACCTGGCCTCCTCTCTTCCCAGTCTCCCCCTGCCTCTCCCTATTTCTACACCTGATGTGCCTTCACACTGCTCAGAACCACTGAGTCTCTTCTACACCTGAGAACACAATGTATCTTCCTGGCTCTTTCTAATCCTTTAGGGATGTGTCCTTCTCAGGGGAACCTTTGACTATCACATTGAAACATCACACACACACACACACACACACACACACACACACACACACACCTGCCCTTTCCTCTGTGAGCAATCTGCTTTTGTTTTCAAAGCACTTCCTATGCACAGGCTCACCACTCACCTATTTCCTAGACTGGAAGCCTCAGGAGTGCAAAGGTAGCATCTGCGTTGTTCTTGTAAACTGCAAGCCTAGCACCTCACAGGGAACTGAGTCAGTGAATGGTAAGTGTGCTCATTCATAAAACTCTCCACCCTGCCAACAACAACAAAGCCTGTTTCTTTCACACTAGCAAGGATTTGAGTATGATAGAATATAAACACTTAAGCAGAACTTGAAACTGGGATGGACAGAGAGAGGAACAGCACCTTAAAATTGCAAGGAAGAATAGGTTTCTTGAGAGGTAGAAGATTGCTATAATCTTTGGAGGAAGCAGTTCTCTTCTTGATTTGAAAGCATTGTTAAAAGAATCCTTTACTCTCTTGTAAAGCAAGTTCCTACTGCAGTTCCTCTGGGTGAACTCTGAAACCCTCTTTGACCAACACATATGTTTTAGCCTGTATACTAACTGTTCTAGGAACTCTGGACTATTGAGTCTGAGAGGCTTGTCCTAGAGGAGATTAGCACTCTCTCCCTTTTATAGCTTAGGAAACCTGGGCTTTATCAGGCAGGCTGTACATCACACTTTGAATATAATTGGTTGTTTTTCAGGAGGTCTGGGTATATTCTTTTATTACAAAAGTGGGTCACTGAAGCCATGAGAATGCACAAGACAAGAACAGAAGAAAACATTATGAAGATCATTAAAGTCAGGTATTGGGCCAAGCACTTCACATGTACTGTCTCAGTTCCTCTTTTGTCTGGAGGTAAATATGTGTCTGACTGTGGTTTACATTTGAAAAAATATATATATAAAAATTTTTTTTAAATAATTTTAAAAAGCAAAGTTGCAAGTGGAAAGGGTAATTTTAAAAGGTCACACAGCTCCTTAGCAGCAGAGCCAGAATTTGAACTGACTTCTAGGTAGGGTCCAGAACTGTGTGTTAACTAGGCAGCCGATATATTGAGGAATAATCTTCAAGTCTTGCTGGAAGAGGCATTGGCAAGAGAAATCCAACTGGAATGTACTGGGCATATCTCACTTGAGACATTATTGAAGGCTGGATCCACTGTTGGCTGCCATGTTGAATCACCCTGTTAGGGTGAAGAAGAAAGCCCATATTGTCAAGTGCAGTATCTCACCACACAAAGAAGACACTTCTGTTTACTCGTTTGAGAAAAAATTGCTTTGGTGTAGGAAATATTTGAAGAGATGAGTAGTAAACTAAGTAAAGGAGAAATTGCAACTCTTCCCTAGGCCTTGCCTCAGAGGGACAGACATACCTGAAGAAGCTAAGATGGTTGGCCTGGCCTCTGTCCCTGTGGTCAGGCAGGGGCCAAGTCAGGAGGGTCTGGGCTTGAAGGCTAAGGTTGTATCCAACTAAACAGATAGTTAAAATATGCTTTCATATCAGTGGTAGTGTCCAAATTCAGGGAAGGAATGATAAAGCACAAAGCAATCCTGGCCCCATCTTACAAGGCAGTTTGGTAGTAGTGCCAGGCCTTGGAGAGACAGAAGAACTCTTTATAAAAAGTGGTAGGAGTGGTGTGCCTGCATGGCCAGGAGCAAAGGCTGCCAGGGGACTTTTTAGGAAGCTATGAGAGAGTACCCTGCAGGACAGGAGGTCGCTGGAAACATCTTGCTTTCTTGTCCCCACCTCCCATATGATGAGAAACTAGCTTTTCTCATAAACAATCCATTAATATCTATGACATTACATTTTTTCTCACTGGTTGTTAGGATGCTCTTGTGTTTAAGGTAACATTCATGATGCATATAACTGGCATTTTGTGTCCGTGGGTCTTTCAGATTCTGTGGCAGACAGAAAAGGAACTCAGTCCCTCTCATATGTGCAAAGGCCCCCATTCTTTAAAAGTTTGGGTATAAATAGCTCAAGAACTCAATTCAGCCCATAGCCCATGCTTGGTCTGGTATTCTCTTGTATAGTTATTGCCTCCAAGTTGAAACAGTCCCTCCTGGACAGAAGAGGGAGGTACACAAGACTTAGGAGAAAGCTACAAGACTCAAGAACCATCCTCCAAGGTTATATAAAAGCAGGAGAGGCAAAGAGGGGGAGACTATTTCTGACAGAGTTGTCTACAAGTTGGGCAGGGAACTCAGAGATGCAGCTCTAGTAAATTGTCACTCATTCTGGAAGGTGACATGTGCTTCAATGATGCATGAGCTTTTGAATCGCCCATGTCCTTGTAAGTAACCCCTTACCAGTGCTCCTATAAGCAATACCAATGGAGCCATTGATTCCCCAAGCTAGCCTTGAGTAGAATTATTTCTCTAGTCTCCATGATACCCAATCTGGGAGTTAATAGACATTTGTTCATATCTCCCCAGGAAAAGTTACACAATTCCTCTCCCCCTGCCTCTGATCTATCTGAGGTGACTTTGTAATTAGTCAAACTTCACGTTGTAGCAAATAAAGTCCTACTAGTCCTAAGATGAATAAACATATCCAAGATACTCTGAATAAATAGCATCAATGACAGAAATTGTAGGATCATCTCAATAGATGCAGAAAAGCCAGTGGCAAAAAACCCCACACAAAGCAAAAGGACAACCACACCCTTCATGATAGAACCTATGAGAGACAAGAAATATATGGAAATTATCTTAACATTACAAAGACTGTATATAACCAATCTACAGCCAATATCTTCCTAAATGGAGAAAAAACTAGAAGCATTTCTACTAAGTCAGGAATAAGATAAGGATTTCTACTCTCCTCACTGAATCTAATATAGTAATTGAAGTCTTATCCATGGTGTTAAGACAATAGAAGGTCATGAAGAAAAGAAAGAAGTAAACTTTTCATATTTGAAGATGATGCAAATCTACACATAGACCCTACAGACTTCCTGCAAAACCTCGTAGAGTTGATAAAGGCTTTCTATAAAGTAGCAGAATACAAAATTAGCACACAAAAATCAGTAGCCTTTATATATGCCAAATGTAAGCCTGTTTATAAGATTCAAAAAGAAAAGCAAGACATCTTGGAAGAAACTTAAGCAAGAACACAAGAGATTTCTACAGTGAAAATTTTAAGATACTGAAGAAAAAAGACAATGGAAAGACCCACCCAGCTCATGGATGGGTAGACTCAACATGGTGAAAATATCTGTTCTACTAAAATTAATCTGTGCATTCAATATAATCAATCCCGCCAAAGAAATCAGTGTGGAAGCTCCTCAAAGAGCAAAAAGAGAGCTAGCAGATGATTCGGATACACCTCTCTTAACCCCAAAGTATATCCTACTACAAAGATGCTTGCTCAGCCATATTTATTGCTATGCTATTCACAAAAGCTAGAGATGGAATCAGCTTAGATGGTCTCCAACAGATTTTATTCAGTTGTAAGGAAAAAATGAAAATTTAAAGTTTGAAAGTAAATGGATGGATCCAGAAGATATTAAAACAAGGGAGGTAACTCAGGCCCAGAGAATCTTTTACCAGAAAAATGTAATTGAGGAGACACTTCAAGGAATGGAGAGCAGGAGTTATCACTGATAGGAAACAGAGAGGAAAAGTACTGAGGGTAGTTTAAGCCGGGATGAGGTTAGGGAGACAGACCCCTGTTACTGGAGAAACCACACACCATGGTACACATTACAGAGAATGCAAACTGGAACTACACTGTACGTGTCCTCCATGCTGCTCAGCTTTCATAGTTCAGTGTAGTCTGCTGCAGCAGGGAGATCACTCTTACTCAGCTGAGAACTCCGTGGACTACAAAACTGACCTGCAAGGTAATATGGTTCCACCTATGTAATACTGGCATGACTGTTGGGAAATAACCAAGGGCTCTCTTAGTCTCGTGCTAAGGGCCACTCTACCAGAGGAGATTTTGTACAAATTTGGTACAAATTAAACCTGGTTAAAAACCTTAACTGAAGGGGTTATATGCAAAAAAGGGAACTTATTACTGGTTCAAGAAATTATCAGAATGCCAAACTGCCTTCCATATACTTAATGTTTATGCCCATAGACAAATGAATATTATTGTCAGTCTTAAACACAGAAATTTCTCTTTGCAATGAATTGTCATGAGTACAGACATATATGACTGTTCTAGGTGCTAAGAATAAGAGACAGTCCAATGCTCAGTCAGCCCTGAACAAAACATTAGTACTATCCCATCTAAGGCTAGATAACAATTCAGAAGAGGAGGTGGAAAGAATGTAAGAGCTTGGGGTGGGGGGACTATGAAATACCATCTTCTCTACATGACTAAGTCAATGCAAGCATTATCTCGTAGCTGTAGTGGCTACATGCATTAGGTGTGCACAAGCCTGGGCCTGTCAGTAGTTAATACAGATTAGGGAGGAGCCCTCATTACCCTACCCCTCTCTGATGCACTGCAGACTACTGATGGATTCTGGGGAGAGGTCACACACTCTTCAGTTGTATACCTACTGATGAACTCACCATGCTCTGATAGATAGTTCCCTACCCACAGTCACACAGGCAAGCCTAGTTAAACTCAGGGAGTCATACAAACACAATGATACAAATATGGGAAAGGTACTTAGAGCAAGGAACATGGGTAAGAGGGAAATATGGCAGGCAAAGGGAACAGAAATCAGAACACACTATCCACGTGTATAAAGTTGTCAAAGAATAAGTGTGTGTGTGTGTGTGTGTGTGTGTGTGTGTGTGTGTGTGTGTGTGTATTCTTGTCAAAGAATAAGTGTGTGTACGTACGCGCGCACGTGCGTATGGTTTCTGGAAAGTATGAAATGACTCTGAAAGTCAAGGTCTTAGGGTACCGAACCCAAGGCAATACCTTTTCCTTTCATCAACAAAGAGATGGAGCTAGTTACATTAGGAAAAGAGATACAAAGGGCAAAGGCATTCCCAAGAAATCACTTAAATTTATGTTTACTCTCTCTTCGTTTCTATAAGTTAAATTTCTATGTAGAGGATTCCATTTTAGAAATGTCACTAGAGTTCTGAGAAAGCAGTCTCCACTTTCAAATTACCAGGGATGACTTGAAATCATATGCATGCAATCAAACATACGGGAGCCTTGAAATGTAATGCCCACGGTAGCTAAACATGGAGGAAAGGCCTTAAGATACAGTTGAACTTCAAATAGTTTTAACTGAGTCCAGCTGAATCTCTGCCAAGAAGCCTCTGGATCAATGGCTTTCTTGCTAAAGATAAGTATCTATAATCAGGGCAGATTTCATAAGCTATCTGGTATCAAGCGTATGGGTGTCCTCACTTCAAACTTTTTTAAGAATAGGAAAGGACACACCAATAAGGAGGAAGACACAAACAGAAAACCTGGCCACTTTTATTTGCAAGCACCCCTACACAACCGATGATAGTTACCTGTATTACACTACGTAAGGCATACAATGGCCAGGAATCTCTCTCTCACTCATGACAATGGCATCACAGAAGAGCAGTGCCTAACTTTCAGCTTTTCCTTTATTCAGCTACTTGTCCCAGACCATCTGCATAGTGCCGAGCACCTCTCCTTTCAGCTCTTCTTCTGACTGACAAGACACCTAACATTTTTAAAACAATAAAGAACAAACCATCTAGATCAGTGGTTCTCAGTTTTCCTAATGCTGCAACCCTTCAATACAGTTCTCTCGTGTTGCCGTGACCACTAAGCATAAAATTATTTTCTTTACTACTTCATAATTGCAATTTTGATACTGTTATGTATCAAAATGTAAATATCTAAGATGCAGGATATCTGAAATATGACCCCTGTAAAAGGGTCACTTGACCTGCAAAGGGATCATAACACATTGACCTAGATAAAGAGCTCAGCACATAGGAGATTGGGGAGAGATGGGAAGAGAAAAAAGACCGTTTGTTTTAGGTGTTTACCTTTCAGCCAGTCCCTTGGGGAACCAGTCAATTTCACAAGAAACCATCTTTGCAACTTAAACACCAGCCATCATCTCTGTCATCATCTTCTGGGTGCTGTTCATCCTTCAAATGCAAGAGCTGGCATACCATCTCACTTGATTCTGAAAATACACTAATAAACACCACACCTTGTGGATCCGTCTTAATCACCCCATGTCTTGAAATGGCTGTTTACCAATTTTGTGTGATGTAATTAAATGCTCCAACACTATATTTAAGAAACATTAAAGATGACTTACTCAGATGAGGGCTGGGAAATTCCAGATCTGGAATGTCTACAGTCCCTGATGCTATAAAAAATACGATTCCCCAAGAGAACATAAACTAGAATGGTAACTAGAGAATATTGTCTCTTTCCTGTTAAATATTATGATCCACAAAGAACACAAGACATGCAAGCTTAAAGGCATAGAATTTGGTTCAACACTTTCTACAGCAGGGAATCCAAAGCATGAATTTGGCTTTAGGTTTCAGAGACTTGCTTCCAGTGGTTTACAGAAAAGGAAAGAGAGGTGTGGAAGTATTCATTTCTTCTATTTTCTAGACTAGAATTCTGCACTGACATCTGGTGTTTTCCCACCCCACTCCCTCCACACCAGCTGGAAATAGGTTTCTCACTTCAAGGAACAAGCATGAAGCCTAGAATACATTTGACTGTGTGTTTCAAACAATCTTCCCTTCAATAGTCCAGCAGTTTACTCTGCCGGTGTCTCCCTTCCATGTGCACATCGGGAGCTCCAGGCTGGGATGTCTGCTCATTGCCTCATCTCAGAAGATCAGCAGTACAGGGAAGAGTGGGGTGAGGAGACAAAGTGGCTACAGTAGTTTAATACGATGTTCTGTGCAAGACCACGATAACAACAGTCCTTAGGATTATCTTGCGCCAGACAATAACATAGCACTGGGGCAAGACTTTGATTAGATACAACTGTCCATCTCAGGTGAAAGGAAACTGGTTTTGAACCTAAATTTCCGGTGTTGCCAGAAGGGCATATGTACATTCTAGAGCCTATATTTAGGTAGCTGTGTTGGTATTTTCTAATAAAGACAGGGCATTCAGCACAGATGCTGTGATTAACGCTGATGCTTGTGTGGGTTTATGGTGGTCCACTGTAATTTGCCAAGATCAACTCCATTTCTTTTCTCAATGGTGAGGTTGCTGTGTTAAACACACAAACCAGTGTAAAGAGCACAAGGATACGCTGAGTCTATACTGTCTTCAAAGATTATTCAAGAATCTTTAAGATAACAGTAGAGATGAAAGGCAAGTTTACCATCAGCTCTCCCTCCACCTTTCACAGTCTGCTATGCGAAATTAACCATTGACTCACACAAAGCACAGATATCATTGCTAGAAATAAGAATGATCAGATTCTTTGACTATAATGTCCAACGATCCAGGATGCTTGTTAGCCACTCTCCTAAACTTGCTGGGAGGAAGTACCTGTGTGCATTGTGGACCAGTCTAGGTACAGCCTAACCTGTGTCCATTGATGGTGTTTAAGCTGAGTCACTTGGGTGTTGGGAATGAGACTCGTAATCCAAAATCACATTTTCTCAGGAGATAACAGGACAGGTCATGGCTTTCGCTGAGTCACGTCCACTCTCAGGCATCCAGAAAAGCATCAGTTCCTAGGACAAGACAAAGATTAGAGAAGAGCTTTCAAGGCATTAATACTGTGAGAAGATAATCACATCAACAAATGATTATTAAAAAGAAATAATTATAAGATGGACCAGGAGAGCTGGGCTGTCATTATTTCATCACAAATTCAGCTGCCTGAACAGGTTTAGCCTAAAATCCTAGGAACAAATCCCATAGAGCAGAGACCCACCCAATTAAAAAGCAACCATTTTATCCCTCAAAATACTTTCTGAGCTGATGGAAACGCTGCCAAGGAGAAATGGAATAAAGGAACGAACAGAAGCCCAAAGCAAAAGGTTGTCTTTCCTCCCCAAAATCTTTGATGGGAAAGACCAACCCTAACCCGTACACAGGGATTTGTATTGACCCAATTGAATGCTCCCTGAAGTGAGCCTAGCCCTATTGTTTACCTGACCAGCTTATGGTTTTTTGTCCCCTTGATGTAGTCTCCTATTGCTCAGGACATTCCTGGGACCCTCTACATCAATGTCTTTAACTGCTTCAAAATAGAAAAGTTTTTCTATGCATAGTAAGTTCTTAGGGAGTTTTATTTCACAACATAATTTTCTGTGTGTGCACTAGTTTCTGAGGCAGAGAAACTGCTAAAGCTAGTTAAAACATTATTTCCCCATACAATACCATAATCACCCCACAGGATACGTGCTATGGTACAATATTAGACATTATTTTGCTAACAGTTGCTAGGCCTGTAAAAGTAAATACTAAGTATATTAGTCTGATTTTTAGACCACAAGAAGAAGCTAAGCATTACACCTGGGGACTGGCCCTTTCTCTCCATAAATATATCCTTCATTATATTTCTTCACAGAGATGCTAAATGGTATTCTTCAGCCTAGAGCTAATGGCTGCAGGCCTCCACTTCATCATCCCTCAGCAGCTGTGGCCATCACCTAAATGAATACATGAATTGAGTTAATGTGCAATGAGTGGTCACGATGTTCAGAACTACATTAAGAAGTGGATTGATGGCTCTGGGGGATAAGTCCCTATTTCTCTGACTCCCCATATCTTGAATGAGAAGCAAATTAAAGCTATCTAGTACACAGATCGCTTCTCAATTGTGAACCAGAAAAGTACATGCCCACAAGAATGTTTACTTTGAGTTAAAGGTCTACTTTTGCTTACTAACTGACATAGATGTGGCTGAAATTCGGGGAAATCATAACACTTTAATCGAAGAATAAACTCTGATGTGAGGCTGACACCCCTTCCTCTTGAGCGCACATCCCGTGTTGAGAAGATCATGCATGAGGCAGTCAGATAGCTCACAGAAGGCATGGAGCCTTGCAGAGAGTGAAATAGGAGTCTATGGAGAGGCTTTGGAGTGGCCAAAGAAACACTCAGAAAAAGTTGAATATACCAGGACCATGTTAGAGGGAGTGATTATCACCCTAAGATCGGATAGGGGGAAGGGAAAGGCCGTGCTGTTGAGAGCACCAGAAGAGTGGAGGTGTGTCATAAGGGAAAACCAGTCATCACAGAAGCATACGCCACACTAGAGCACTGTAGGTGTCAAAGCAGAGGGAGCAGGAAAGACACCCTCTGCTCCTCCTTTCGTTCTGCCTCCTGATTTGCATTACCTCACCCTCTCCAAATGCAACCAGAAACCAGAAGCTAAGGAAGCCCCTGCATGGTGGCACCTATAACACTCAGGTTGGAGGAGAGGAGAACAGGGCCTGGGGGAAGCTAACCAGTTAATGACCCGTGCAGTCACCACCCACGGCAAGATAAAAATGCTAACTTCTGCTTCTCTCTCTTTTCTTGACTAATATAACATTTCCCGTGATGTATTCCAGATGAGGGCTACGTGAGGTGGCTCCAAGGGGCAAGTTTCCTATGTTTAAATTCACTTAAGAAGCACTGAACTAGCACATTAAATAGGTCTCATTATCCCAGAAATGTTCAAAGCTGTACTATATTTACAATACTATTTTTTTCCTTGTCAATAACAGTCATGGAAGGCTGTGATGAATGAAGCCCTAGGCCAACACTGGGGCTCTGTAGTAAGTGGGCAGACACCTCACTCACAGTATGTATAAATAAAAGGAGGACAGACCCCAAGCAGAAAACAAAAGCCGGAAACAAAGCGCTGCAGTGTGGCTCTCAGACGGGAGTAAAATGTGCAGAATGTCTCAGGATAAGCAACTTAGTTTTAGAGATCTTCAATTCTGGGCAACTTTTAGGGTATAAGAGATGGAAAAAAAACAAAAGAACAACAAAAACAAAAAAATAAAACAACCAACCAATCACACAAACAAAAAACCCTAGCTGTCCTCTGATGGTTGGTGTGTATTTTGAAAAGAAATTTATATAATTAATGATAACCCACGATTCCTAGTTGTGGTGATAGGTTTCACCCTGCCAGCCTCAGACAGCTGGGCAGAGTAACTAATATTCATGGAAAATGGGTGCTGGGAGGTAACATGTGAGAGAAGAAGCTGCATGTGCGTAGTCAGACCCTAAATACTTCATCTTCCTCACAGTAACCTCAAGGCCTCGGTAAGATGTGAGGATTTCTATTTGATAAACCAGGAAATTGAAGTTCATGGTATTAAAAACTTACTCAGTATCTTGAGGCTATTAACTTGTACAGTGGAGATTTGACAGGTTTTTTATTAGCAAATTTAGACCCTTATTCCTTTATTGCCTATTTTATCCACTCTATCATGTTTGGCTATTTCTTAAATTATCAGAGTTTATAACACCAGTTTATAGGGTAGTCATCACAAATCTCTATACTGCTATTTGTATTAAATACAGAGAGAGAGAGAGAGAGAGAGAGAGAGAGAGAGAGAGAGAGAGAGAGAACCTTCTAGAATTTCTCTGGTAGTAAAATAGGCTACATAATTAAACACTTATCCTCCTTCTATGGGGATGATGTATGAAGATTTTTATTTCTTCCCACTTGTAATGTTTGACTTGTCTTTTCTGTAAAATTAATGTCCATTGATTTCTCAGAAAACTGTGTTTTCTTCCCATAGAGGGCTTGGTTTTAGGAGAACCAAACAGTACATCGCAATCGATTATGATTGCCTTTCCCGAAAGCGGTTGTGAATGTGAACACTCTTCTAAATGGGTAGCCGGACAAAACACTTTATTTAATTCATTTCCAAAATGTGGCTTGTCTCCTAGAAAATGCAACATAATTCACCTTAGAAACTACATATTTTTTCATCCAAAAAAAAAAAAAAAAAAAAAACCAAACAGTAAAACTATTATATTAAGCATTAGCTTTTATACCCAGAGAAACATGTGTGTCTCCATCTTGGTAGGACACCCTAAAAGAATCTCTCCTCTGGAGCTGAGAAGCATGCACTGGTACCCTCCAAGTGTGTGTAATGGGAATATTGACAAGGCAAAGAGAGAGCACTGAGCTGGTGATGGTACAGACATATCTTGGGAATTATCACTCCCAATGCCGCCTGAGCTTATTTCTAACTTTGAGCAAGGCTGAAAGAACCAAGCAACTTCCTGTAATTGCCATACTCTAAGGGTTCCAGAGGGAAATTACTAATCACAATTATTTACTGAAACACAAATGGGAAACTCAAGTCACCCCAGGGTTGCATTGAAACAGCTCCAGACTTGGGTTACAACTTCAAAATTAATGGGAATGAGCAGGGGGTGAGGCTGTTGAGTATATCGAACGGCCTCGCAGTAATTAAAGACCCACATGCAGCCAAATGAGATTATCCCCCACTCTGGGAGGACTGAGGGTTTACCCACTCACCCAAACCTCAGAACACCAGGTGGTTGCACGTCCGTGCCCACAGTTTTATGCCTTTAAGAAGCAGGCTTTGTCCCCTGTTGTTGATGCAGTGATTGTCATGGCAGTCATTTTAATTACTTTTTAATCTTTAATAATCAAGTTATCAAATGATTTATTTAAACACCATTCTGTGCCTGGCATGAGACTTCAGGCAGCACACAATGAAGGTATCTGTGGGCACTCAACTCTAATAAGCATAGAGAGCTTAACATTTTGAGCTTCCAACTTGTGAGCTGATAACTTGTGAGTTAATCAACTCTCCCAGAGCCGGAGATTTGTTAGATTCATGGAAGATGATTAGAAGGAGATGAAGAGAGATTTGGAACACAGCGACAACCCACGTGGAACCTAACTGACAACTATGCTACCAGCTTCTGCCAAATGAACAAACGTACACATGATTCGAATCTAAGGAGGACTGAGACCACTGTAATCATCTGGCTGTTTCATTCTAGCTGGGTGGGATGGCTTGCTGCATCCTTCCCCAGAGAGGATCTTCCCACAAGAAAATAGGAGCTTTCCTATGTGGCTTCCAGTAAATAGTGCTTTGGCCACTGACCCTTAATATGAAGATATGGAGGAGCCATTTTTATGAGACTATGGGTATAAGGAATGCAAAGAACATGTAGTACATCTACACAATGGAATACTATTCGGCTATAAAAAAAAAAAAAAAAAGACATCATGAATTTTGCTGACAAATGGATGGAACTTGAGAATATCATCCTGAGTTAGGTAACCCAGTCCCCAAATGACATGCATGGTATGTACTCACTTATAAGTAGATATTAGCCTTAAGTACAGAATAGTCATGCTATACTCCACGGACCCAAAGAAGCTAAACAAGAAAGAAGGTACAAGCAAGGATGCTTGAAAGGGGAATAAACTTTAATCCCAGCACTTGGGAGGCAGAGGCAGGTGGATTTCTGAGTTTGAGGCCAGCCTGGTCTACAGAGTGAGTTCCAGGACAGCCAGGGCTACACAGAGAAACCCTGTCTCGAAAAAACAAAACAAACAAACAAACAAGCAGAAAGGGGAATAAAATAGTCATAAGAGGCAAATGGAGAGAGGGAACTGGGTGGAGAAGGGATGAGGAGGGTGCCGTAGGGGTTCAGGATTAGGTGTGGAGAGGGACAGGAGAGATGAACAGAGGGACACGAGAATGAATGGAAATCTGCAGCTGACTGGGTTGTGGAGGCAGAAAGCATTTCCAGGACCAGATAGAGACCTGAGATCAGGGAGGTACTCAAGAATCAATGGAGATGACTTAGCTCTGACTCACTACATTAAGGATATGGAACCTGAAGCGACCACCTCCTGTAGCCAGGCAGGAGTCCCAGTGGAGGAATAGGGACAACCAACCCACCCACAAAACTTTTGACCCAAAATTTATCCTGTCTACAAGAAATGCAAGGATTGGGGATGGAGCAGAGACTGAGGGAATGGTCAGCCAATAACCAACCCTTCTTGATACCCATCCCATGGGCAAGCACCAAGTCTTGACATTATTAATGATGCTCTATTATGCTTGTAGACAGGAGTCTAGCATGGCTGTTCTCTGAGAGGTTCCATCCAGTCGCTGACTGAAACAGATGCAGAGACCCACAGCCAAACAGTAGCTGGAGCTTGGGGAGTTTTATGGGAGGATAGAAGGAAGGATTGTGGGGCCCCTAAGGGAATAGGAATGCCACAGGAAGACCAACAGAATCAACTAACCTAGACCCTTGGGGCTCTCAGAGACTGAACCACCAACCAAAAAGTATACATGAGCTGGGTCTAGGTCCCCGGACGTATGTAGCAAATGTGCAGCTTGGTCTTCATGTAGATCCCGAACAACTGGAACAAGGGCTATTCCAAAAGCTGTTGCCTTTATGTGGGATATGTTCTTCTAGCTGGGCTGCCTTGTCTGGCCTCAGTGGGAGAGGATGTGCCTAGTCTCACAAAGACTTGGTGTACCAGGGTTGGGAGAATACCTAGGGGGTTCCCACTTTCTCAGAGGAGAAGGGGAGGGGGAGGGGGTAAGGATTGTTGGAAGGGGTTACTGGGAGGGGCAGTGAACGGGATATAAAGCGATTAAGTAAAAAAACAATAAATAAAATACAAATATGTTTTAAAATTTAGAAATTAAAAATGTAAGCTATTTTCCCTCAAAAAAATCTGATGAAATTATTTATGGAGGAAGAGTATGGTTTATGTTGTTTGTTTTAGAGGAATTTGGACTTGTATTGTTTTACTTAGTGTCAGTATTTTGGTATAGGGAGTTTATAAGTTTTGTTGCTTAAGTTTATAGTTTCTTCCAGTTCCATCTGTCTGTTGTTGGTGACAATAGAACAGCCACCAGACCCCTCATAGGGACCAGCAGGATAGCATTAGGATCCAAGACTGGTGACGCATCAGTTTGCCTAAACATGCCCAAAGCCACACATTGCTCCAGCTATTTGTGCTTTAAAAAAAAAAAAAAAAAAAAAAAAAAAAAAGCCAAAGCAGCAATAGAGAGAGTCATGATAACAGGAGACTTAGTCCTATCGCACTTTCCACATGTCACTAAAAGGGGGAACCACTACGAGAAGGTCCAAAATGGAGACTCTACATCAGTTAAGGAGTTCATTACCTAGATCTAGTGAAACTGATGGGACCATCGTGGCTATTATGTGAAGAAGAAGAAGAAGATCCAGTTGGTAAACCAGCCTAAGACTAGCTGCACACTCACAATTCACCGTTTTTTCAGTTAAACGAATATCTAGTAAGCACCTCAAAATAATGAACAGTGCTTGAGTTTCTCAAGGGCTCACCAACATCTTTTTTGTGTCATGGACTTCAACTTTATTTCTGGATCATGCTCTTTATTTATACAGGCTCAAACGGTATTTTCAGAATCCTGCATGTAATATCAACACGATTTGAATTTGTAGTTTCCCATTACCAGGTATCAGTGTTAACTCTATCTTCCCGGTATAACTCAACCAGACTATAAAGATCTAAACACCCATATGAATACGGGAATGAAGAAAAATTCTCTTTTGTGATCTGACAAAATAATTACATTCTTAATGTTTTTAGAAAAACTGACAGATTTAATATCAGGTCCAAGTGGACTGTTAAAAATGCAGCCAGAATATTTTTCTTGCTAAAAAGAAAAATGATCTTAACTCCCACCCCAACTCAGTTAGTTATCCATGCACGAATGAGACAGCTCCCGACATTTGTTCCTATCCAGTCGCCTTCAGGGTAACTACAGTCACTGTCTCAGACAGCAGGCCAGAAGCATCTCATTTCTCCCAAATCTCTTGTAGGACCTCAGATGAAAGCATTAGCATATACAGATGAAGTTGCCAGCAGGGTAGATACAGAAACCACAGCTCTGCCACATCATAACTCCGCTGTCCTGGTCCTGTCCCTTCTGCTGGGTGCAAATTTATTTTTGTAACTCAGTGCACCATTCCTGTTCTCAAACAAATCCATCATCTCTGTTTAGATGAAAAAATAAAAAAGAAAGTACTTCATGAAAGGAAAGTTAGATCATGTGTAGTTTATGGATCTTTTCAATCACTGATAGGTGGAGTTTTTTAATGAATGTCTTTTTGTTTCTTGAAATGATTTCATCTGTTATGTATGCTATTCTTTATTATCAATTAATCCAACGCCCAAGAGCATTAATTATCCCAGCAGCAAGTCAAAGAAAAACACTGATTACAGACATTTACACTTTGACCTTAAGAGGTAGTTACTCTTTGACATGATTTATTTTACTTTTTGTCTCCAGAGCTCTAATCTTTCAACCCTTCCCAGACAACCTATAATTCTGCTCCTTTGCCCTCTCTAAAATTACCTGAGTGCTGGCTGCCTTTGGGGAAGAATTACTGCCCTGTGGCAGAAGTGGTGAAGGTCAGTTCAAAGCTGTAGGTCCATCTGCCTGGGGACAAGGGATTCCTCAATAATTTCACCCCATGCCCCCTTCCAGCACCGACTGGTTTTAGTAACTGATGACAGGAAAAGAACTACCTCACATAGCAAAGAAACTCTCCCCTACTTGGAAGAACTTGTCAAGTTCTCTGTATGACAGTAGCTAATGGTGGGCAGAACAAACAGGACCACTCACATGACACATGAACTAGCCTTCAGACAACAGCCACATCTCCTGGAATTTGGGGGTGTGTAACACTACTACTCTTGAGAGACACACTGCTTGGTTCTCGTGCCAAACCTTTCCCTTGCCTGCCTTGTGGGTGTGTAATACAGACCCAGGTGGTTCACTGTCCATCAGGAAGCCTGTTCATCTCTGACTGCCTAGATTCTCTGAAAAGATCCATAAAATGATTCCAGCAAGCTTCTCCATCAGGATTTGGTCTCACAGCCAGGATAGGATCCATAAACATTTTGGGCTACAAATCAACACAGAGTGAGCATGTCAACTCTCCATTACATGAGACAGAGCTACCTATGGCTTGAGTATCAGTTCCCACCTAGTCACGATGTCACTCTGTTTGATGGACTCTGTTGACTGCCACTGGATCCCCTTCCCCTACCGCACTGCCTGGTTGGGCCTCAGTAGGAGAGGATGTGCTTAGTCCTTCTGAGACTAGGTGTTCCAGGGTTGGGTGCTACCCAAGCAGGGCTTCTCCATCTCTGAGGAGAAGGAGAGGGGGAAAGGAGAGAGGGATTTGTAAGGGCAGGACTGGGATGAGGTAGGGGGAGTGACAATCAGAATGTAAAGTGAATAAAATAATAAATTATTGAAAAAAAAAAGAATTTTGGCAGATCAGCCCATGAAACCCCAAAGAACTACACATCTGGTCACAGTAGCTGGCATGTGCCTGTCCCATACTGACATAGGTTTAATTAAAATGAACTGGCTAGTACTTTCCAGATTTTCCTCCTACTAATTCCATGTTTAAATCCTAAGAAGAGTCTGTCACAAATGTGACCCTACATTTGTAGACAAAGCCATAAATGTGTCCAGACAGTGATCCCCTTAACTAACTTTTAGTTTCAGGTGGACAAAACTTAGGAAAGGTTACATAGCAGAAGCATGAGGCAAGGATCTGGAATAGCTAGAAGACATTTAATACTGCCACCAATTTTATAGCCCATGTTATAACAAGTATAACTCTAATTATAGACACTGGACATTCTTCTACTTGACACTATCTCATCTCAGTTCCAGTTTCAGCGACTAAAATTCTGCAGAGAGCCCTGGACGCACAGAGATGCACAGAGGAGACAATGATGACTGGTCTCAAGGAGTGAAACCTTCCCAGAGTCCATGTGTCTCAAGGAGTGAAACCTTCCCAGAGAGTCCATGCATCTGAAGGAGTGAAACCTTCCCAGAGTCCATGCGGGTTCCATGGCCCACACCCACATTTCCAGGGCCAAACACTGCTGGCGTCCATTTGTCTGGATGAATGACGAATCACTCCTTAGACAGAGTCATGCTTTCTCTGCACCACTTACATTCTGCTTCTCCAGTGACCTACAAACTTCTCAAGGTCATTTAGTGATACTGCCTTCCTCTCAAATTGGATTCATGCATAAATAGAATGACACAATGTACACATAAATGCCTAAGCTAGCTGCCTCATTTTGGACCCTACTTTGAGGCAAAACTCATTCTGTTTTGGCAAGAAACTCTTTCATAGCAATATATATGTGTGTGTGTGTATATATTAATTGATGTACATATATATGTATACATGTCATACATATATACATATATATCAATATACTGATATATATGCATGTATATCATTACTTGATGTACATATACATATATATGTATACATATCATATATATGTAATATATGTTATATGTGTATATATGATATATATCAGTATACTGATATATCTAGATAGATAGACAGACAGACAGATAGATATAGATATAATACACACAAAAGGAAAGACATTGATTTACTAAATACCAGTCCATTGCCTCACTAATGCTATTCTTGTTTAGAGCACTCATGTAGGCTTAAAGATCATAATTTAGCCAGGCTTAAAAAAGTTTGTGCCTCATTTTTCTTCCTGTATTCAAACTTTTTTTCTTTTTTTTTAATCCTTCAGTTTATTAATCATCTGTATTTGACTTCTACCAAACAGATTAAATTTCTTAATAAAAAAATCTCTTGAATATTAAATCAGCAATTCTTATGCAGTAAAAGCCACAGTCATCCATACCATGCTCAGGATTTGCCCTATCCTCAAGAGCATCTGCTTCCCAAGACCAAGCTAAAGGCCGTGCTTTTGTTGACCTTGATGTTTAGGTGGTGGTCTACTTGGAAGCTCCAGCTTTGTGGTCTCATCACCATGATTTGCCCCTTTCTTTGTGTTTGTATTGTTGGCCCATGTATTCACTGCTATGACAACTTTCCTTCAAACGTGAAAATAAACCTACCCAAACTCAGAATTATAGTTTATTTCTTTAGTTGATTTCCTTGTTTAGTGTGGTGTTTTGAATGAAATTGGCTTTCATTTGCTTATTTGGATATTTGAATTCTCAACCACCAGTTGATGGAACTGTTTGGGAAGGCTCAGGAGGCAGGACCTCCTTGGAGGAGGTGTACCACTGGTATTTCAAAAAGTCCCCACCATCCCCAGTTAGCTTTCTCTGCCTCATGCTTGTGGATCAACATGTAAGCTCTCAGTTACTGCCCCAGCACTGTGCCTACCTGCCTGCTACCATGCCTATCATGAGGGTCATGGACTAACCCTCTGAAGCTGTATCCCAATAAACTCTTTCTTCTATAAGTTGTCAAGGTCATGGTGTCTCTTCACAGCAATAGAACTTAACTAAGACAATTATGTTCTCACTTTAAGAGTAGAGGGTGACTTTTTGACACCTGTCTTTACCCTTCTTTGTCTACTAGAACCAATGGCCAACATTGTGTGGTAAGAGTTAGACAGCATTGGCTGCTACACACTTCTCTGAATCAAGTAAACCCTGCACTAGTTCTCCCAAGGTTCCATCAAGGTAAACATTCCCATATTTGGCTAAGCCAATGGACCTTTTGAAGCTTTGTACAGAACAACGCTGCCATTTACTGAGCACCCTCTCATATATCTATCATTATGCCACATTAACTCACTTAATTATTGCAAACAGCCTCATGAATTATGTACAGTTAGATCTACTTGGGAAACAGAAAGCCGACCACCTCCCAGGTAAAAGTGAGTCCTCACAAATCATGCAGCTGTTAAAGAGCAGAGCTGAGCTCAGTGCCCAGGCCCCACATGACTTCAAAATAGCTGTTTTGTCTGCAATGTGTATATATCTCTCTTCCTCTCACCAAACTCTATTTCTTTAAGAAACACAATAAGACTTTCTAATCTATCTTTTCTCTAAGCCAAAACCATAATAAATTCACATTCTTTGTTAATAGCTCACCATATATTTTTTCCCAGACAAGCTGGGACAAGCAAGTCATCTCATGAGTGTGCATGCTGGAGAGATGTTTTTAAAAAGTCATTTATTATCTTTAATTCTTAAGGCACATTTACATCTCTATCTGAATCATCATTACACTTTAATATCACTACTAACTAGCCCGTGCATGTAGTAAAAATATATTAGCTTGTTCTTGAACACTGTGGGCTTTGGGTATACATAGCATGTCTGTGCTCACAAACTACCTATCAGGGACCAGAAAAAAAAAAGTACTACTCTTTTTTTTTTTTTCCTTTTTTATTTTTGATACTTTATGTACATTTCCAATGTTTCCCCTTTTCTGAGTCTCCTCTTTGGATACCCTCCCTCCCCTCCCCAACCCGCCTCTAGGAGGGAATTCCACCTCCCACCACTCCCCCCCTGTCCACCCATCCCCATATTCCCGCCTTGACATTCCCCTTTACTGAAGCCTCTAACATCCTCAGGCCCAAGGGCCTTTCCTCTCTCCCTGATGGCCATCGAGGTCATCCTCTGCCACATATGTGGTCCAAACCATAAGTCCATCAATGTGTATTCTTTGGT
>CM052701.1:116167613-116233055 GCA_028551405.1 Uromys caudimaculatus
TTAAAGACTTTGAATTTTAAGAGATTGGATGTTTAAAAGGGACCAAAATGTTAATATGTAAGAATTTGTAAAGACTGTGGGACTTGTAAAGTTATTTAGATCTTGGGGATGAATAAGGAAGTAAGGGTCAAGGCTTATTGGTGATGTGTTTGTGTGTCAAGTTGACAAGGGGTCAATTGTACTGGCTAGTTTTGTGTGTCAACTTGACACAAGCTGAAGTTATCACAGAGAAAGGAGTTTCTGTTGAGAAAATGCCTCCATGAGATCCAGCGGTAAGGCATTTTCTCAATTAGTGATCAAGGGGGGAGGGCCCCTTGTGGGTGGTACCATCTGTGGGCTGGTAGTCTTGGGCTCTATAAGAAAGCAGGCTGAACAAGCCATGGGAAGCAAGCTAGTAAGTGACATCCCTCCATGGCCTCTGCTTCAGCTCCTGCTCCTTGACCTGCTTGAGTTCCAGTCCTGACTTCCTTTTGTGATAAACAGCAACGTAGAAGTGTAAACTCAACAAACCCTTTCCTCCCCAACTTGATTCTTGGTTATGATGTTTGTGCAGGAATAGAAACCCTGACTAAGACAGTGAGTGATACCATATCATAAACACTTCACTGACTGAGAGAAGCCATTCTCCCAAAAGAAAAAACACATGGTATAACATCATGTGGATTTTAAAGTAGAGAAAACTAAGAAAATCAGATAGCTCTATATCAAAGCAGAGTTCACTAGGAATAACATGAGCTGATTCTCTATATTGGATGCTGGATACATGGGTTTCTTCAAGGTGGCATGGACATTCTTCTATGCTTCCTTTTACTAAAGCTCACAGGCATCCCTTCATGGTAAAAGTCATGGAAAGTCAAGAGAGAAAGAGCATTCTTCAACATAATGAAAGATATATACAATAAACATATAGCCAACAGCATACTAAATGGAAGACATGAGTTATTAAATGAAAAGTCAATGATGAGTATGGGCTACCTCACTATGAACTATTGGCCAAGATAGCCACAGAGGTCTCTAAAAAACACAGACTATTTGCCATTGACATTGGTCACCCACCATAATGACATGGTAACACCCAGTAGCTGAAGGCACCACACACTTTGGAGACAGGAAATAGAGAAATCTACCTCACACCCACCAGGAAACTTCCACCTATCTGGTTAGCTTTTTATAATGCCAGTAGGTGCCATTCAGGCTACTGAGAGAGAAAAGACATCAATGGTCTTTCCCAGCACTGGGTCCTGTATGTTATGATACTGACCTGCCAAGCAATATGGAGCCCACCAGGGCAATAGTGGCATAACTGTTATGGGACAACCAATTACTTTCAGATTGAATTTAAAGTCTATTCCACATAAGATAATTATGTGATTGGCACTCTAAACCTGCTTAAAAATCCCATGCTAGGGATTTCATAGGCCCTAGGGTAGAACTTGCTATTGTTATTTTATCAAATTACTACCTAAATATTTAAGCTTGTAGATGTAGGCTGATCTCAACCTTGGTCAGAGAGGCTTCTTTTTGCTTTCAGTAGCAGTCAATGCAAAGATTCATAATTTGTCAAAGAGAACACGTGACTATAAGTGTTCAGCCCTAAGTGGAATATCTTTATCAACTCTCCAAGTCATATACCCACCAAGTCCCAGGGAACATTGTAGAAGAGGAAGCAGAAAGAGTGTGAGAACTGGAAGATGTATAAGAGAGCTGTAAAATCTTATTCCATTGTATACATGTATGAATTTCACAAAGAGTAAATAAATAATAAAAGAAAAGCAATAAATATCCACACAAACTATTCACTTAACATCTACAAGTTTGTTGTTGTTGTTGTTTAAGATTTATTTATTTCTATTAGCAGTTTCCATATATGTATGAATGTGCAGCACATACATGCCTGGTGCTTATGTAGATAGGCAATTCCAGAAAAAGAGATCAGATTCTGTGGAACTGGAGTTAAGGATGGTTGTAAGCCACTATGTGAACCAAACCCAAGTCCTTTGTAAGAACAAATGCTCTAAAATACTAATCCAGCTCTCCAGTTCTGATCTACATGTTTTGACAAGTAAGAACTAACTTTGATTTTCAACTATACATCTGACCATGGTTGAGTTCATTTTCTGCATAAGCATAGTAGCTCCCTGTTCTCCCAATGTTGATATAGGGTCTCCTCAGAGCAATCAAATCAGTACACAAGCTAAATGGGTCCCTCCCATTTATGACTGGGGAAGGTACTTGTTCTTACACCTTATGATGATGTCAGGAGGGAAGGGAGAGATTCGTGAAGGAGGAAGAATCAGTTCTTACAGATATGTCAAGGATGAGTTGTTTATTCTAGTATTTCAGCTGTCCCTATTGGGTCCAAAGGTAAAACAACCCTTTTAGAAAGTTGTACACACTATAGGACAACCCCAAGTTTGTATACTTCAACAACGAGTGTTCCAAAGAAAACTGTGCTTGTCAAATAATTGATTCAACTATTTAAGAGCTGACTTAAATTTATGGTCCTTATTTTTTAATACAGAGCATAAAAGCATACTCTATTGAGTCCAAGCTTTCTCCATCCTTCACCATGACCCAGTTCAATCGAAGGAACAGGCTCTGATTCTGAGTAAGAACATATTTATTTTATAGCCTGGATTCTTTATTAATATCAACCATTTAGTGAAAGTCTCAGAGATATGAAATCTTTAAAGTTTTCAAAAGTTTTATTCACAGTAAATAATCACAAATAACTTTTATTGAATCTTTAATAGTACTCTGTAGTGTTTTCTCTTACCTTGTGTAGTCAGGTTAATACCAGTCACCTTTTGATGTATTCCTGCTTCTTTCTAACAGCTTTGGAGTTTCTTCTTGTAATTTATTAAGGGCCTAAGAAGCTGGAAACCGAGCCCAGCAATGCATAAACCTATGTAAATTCAGAGTGTATACAATAAAAATTAATACCATTCTAGTACTGCTGACAGTAATTAATTGTATATTTCAAGACAATCTGTAGAGAATATTTATAATGTTCTTAATAGACAGAAAATAGTAGTAACTGTTTAAAGTAAAAATACGAAGCACTGTCTCTGTGGTTTTGGTGGCTATAAGGTGTATTGAGGTGGTTCAGTGAACACTGTTTATTTACTATTGGTTTCATAATGTAAATACTATACATTGAACAAATTAAATGTCAATTTGGGGGGGGGGGTTCGAGACAGGGATTCTCTGTGTAGCCCTGGCTGTCCTGGAACTCACTCTGTAGACCAGGCTGGCCTCGAACTCAGAAATCTGCCTGCCTCTGCCTCCCAAGTGCTGGGATTAAAGGTGTGCGCCATCACTGCCCAGCATTAAATGTTAAATTTTTATTACTATAGTTCATGTTAATAGTGGGGCTTTCAGGTGTCTAGAAACTTTTGGTTAACATTTGATGCAAAAATACTAGATGTGTACAACTTTAGAGTTGAATTTTAAGGGACTCCCTAATATGTATACTATCTTTTTATCTGGAGTAATAAATAAACTATGATCTTGAAAAAAAGAAAGAACTCAGAATGTTCTAGACTCCTGGCTACCTCATTTTGAATCCTGGCTCACAGTTCTTAAAAGTTCTAAGCCCTACTTTCTTACCTCTAATACAAGAGTAACTAACTTTGCCTATGTTGTAATGTTACTGTGAATATTAAATCTATAAAAGTTTCTTCCTATGTGACTAACACAAAGGAACAGCTAAGTTATTGGCTCCCAACTTTATTATGCACAAAAGATGTCAATTCTCCATTTTCTCCATTAAAAATGGACTAAACCATCAGAGGATAATATAGTTCGTTCTTTGTGGGCATTCATCTAGTACAAGGTTTAGAAAGTGTGGTGTAGTACTTGGTATCAGAGGAACTTTTTCTAGTCTCAGTGTTACCTCTAACACTACCCTCCCCCTCCTCCAGGGCCTTGGTGCTCAACTGGTATCATTTCACCTCTTACTATTCAGTATTATGCTCTAAAGGAATGCAAATGAGAAGTAAGCTAGCCTTTAAACAGGGCTCCATCACTGGTGTGGTGGAACTTGTGGACAAGTACTTGGGCTGGAGGATCAGGAGTTCAAGGTCAGTTTCATTTTGATGATATCAAGCCTGGACCTCATGAGACCTTGGCAAAAACAAAACATATTTTTTGAGAAATCAATAATCTATATCCACTAATGGTAATAATTAAGACCGTTAACCTATTGTAAATCACAGTGTTTCATGAGTAATGAAAAATGTATATCAGTTTTCCAAACAGCTGGAATTATGTTAATCTCTTACAGCAGTAATTATGCCATATTAATCAAAAGCCATTTTAAATACTTAACAAAGTGAACTCATTCTCATTTAATGTGCTCATAAGAATAAGAGCTCATTGATAGTGGAAAGTTCATGAACCAGCGATGTGGGCAGTGTCAATGAGCATAGCCTGTCAACTGACACTTGACAGGAAAGCGCAAGTCAGCACTTAGAGCTTCTATAATGCATATAACATAGGAACAGCAAAAGTGCCCAGCTGTGCTGGGTGTTACCAGGACCCAACTCTCCAAATGTCTCTACACAGATTACTCCCTTTAAGCACTACAACAATTTGTTCATATCCACTTCACAAAGAAGAAAACAGATATTTATGGAGACCAGCTGCCATCTTACATTGCTCGGTCTACAGAACACCAGTATCAAGAATCAAGACACCTATAAAAAGTAGCTTTAAGTATTTCACTAATACTATGCAAACCATAGATGTGACTTCACACTTCTCTTAATGAACCAGTTTTTATGAGGGCCAACAGTGAGTGCAATATCTGGGTAACATTTTCGGTAATTTAGAAAAATCAATTCTAAGTGTATTTATCCATTTAATAATTATCACTAGAATAGTCTTAGTTTACTCGGAATGTCTTCTTGTTATCGAATACCCTCCAGGTTTGTAAATTCACATAATCATCATGATAGCACTAAAAATACACATTCTCATATTAAACCAAGCAAAATGTAATTAAGGAAGTAAATCTATAGAAGAAAAAAAAAAAAAGCACAGTCATATGTGCCTTGTAACAGCCAGGAACATGGCTCTTGGATTGTCTATTAATTAGGAGGTATTCTGTTCCTCTTTCCTTCTCTTCTACACATTCCTTACTTGCTGCAAAATTACAGCAAACCTGCTAAACACAGGACAATGAGCCTGAATTAAGGAAGAGCATGGAGAACTAATGACGTCAAACAGTTGCTGAAGGGCACTCACCTGAGGCCTCGGCGCAGAGGTGTGCTTCCGTCTTCAAGCAGAGGTACAAAGACTCCCAAAGACAGAACAGTCAACCCTGGCCACGCTTCAGCCTTGTGTTTTGACTAAAAGTGGGTTTTCAGATAAATCTTTCCACCTGAATGTCAATTATACCTCCGAACATCATCCCATACACCCCACGGGTGCTGTCTTAATCTCTCCACAAATACAGAGGTCACATGGAAACAAACTCTGATAGCAGACTTACTTGTTCTTTCTTTGAAAAGGAATTTCATGCAAAAATACTTCCGAGGTATCCTAGTCAGCCCCTATCAATACTTGTATGTAGTAGCAGGGTAAGGAGGAAATTAAATTATTTTTTATGAAATAAGTTATAGCCTCACTCTGTC
This sequence comes from Uromys caudimaculatus, assembly GCA_028551405.1. Classification (NCBI taxonomy): domain Eukaryota; kingdom Metazoa; phylum Chordata; class Mammalia; order Rodentia; family Muridae; genus Uromys; species Uromys caudimaculatus. The sequence goes on from CM052701.1 coordinate 116,173,250, forward strand.
TTCTCCACATCATATGTAGAAGCAGAAGACAGCAATGCCATTCCCTCTTCTTCCCAAAAAATATAAAGCACAAATACAAAATGTTCTAGAACTTTCCAAGTTGGAGAGGAATTGCAAGGAGAATTGTATTTCTCCTGGAGGTGTATTGCAAGGTTCAAGAATTCAGGTTAATGAAAGAGTGATTCTCCAGCAAATGAGCTGTGACTTACTTATGTATTCCACAAGAGCCATCAAAGCCTCACGAGTCTATTTCCCTAGATATGTATGTTAGTGCTCGGCCAACCCTTCATATTCAGTTTTAATAAGGATGCCCAATTCCAGAATTTTTTTCCAGTTTCAAACTTTTCAAGGATTGTGTAAGTGTGAAATGGAAACCTTGTGTTTTACTGACTCCAGGGTACTCAGCTTGAGCTATATGAATAAAATATGACTCTGGTCATTAAAATGTAATAAAAGCTTATACTTTGAAGTCTGAACCTAAACAAGTCCACTCTCTGGTCTTTGGGATTGCTTCGGCTGTGTTCTCAGCAGGCTTCCGCTGCAGCAAGTCCAGGTTTCACGGAGAGCACACAGCATCACACACAGGCAGAATCATTTCCACAGTGTGGTGGCTTTCGGGGCTCTGTCATCCTCAGCCTTCTGGAGTCCTTACTCTCTCTCACCAGATAAAGCTTGCCACTGAGGGGTTGGATAGACACTGCAGTTGAGGGTCTTTCATTCTGTCTCACTCCCACCATGACCAAAATAATCTCCTTGTGAGAGAACAGAGCACAGTGGCTTTTCAGGCAGATCATTCTTGAAGCGAAGGCAGGATGGACTGTTAAATGTTCCAGCAAACTGGACAATGGGTCCAACTAAGCAAGAAGGCACTCAAGTAAACGTACCAGGGCTTTTACTTATGTTGGGATGTGCTCCTGGCATATCCTACCCATGGACATGTGCCCCACATAACAGTGGGTGGAAATGTTATGCCCTAAACTACACAATCACCACCAGGACTCTTCAGCCAGGATGTCCAACAGAGATGTTCTCCGGTGGGCTATGTTCCTAAGTAGGCATGAAAGTGCCATTTCAACCCACAAGCCAGTATGAGACACACGGTATCTGTTGGAGAGACTTCACTTCAAGATTCTTCTCCTATTATCATATGGCACAGTCAGAAAACAGAGCTAACAGCCTGAGGAGAAAGTGTTTTCAGTGAAGGAAAAAGAGACAAAAGAAAAAAAGCTAATAAATAAGCAGATAGCCAGCCCCAGTTACTAGGTAACTAATAACAGATTTCTGTTGTGCTTTTCAGAAGAAAGGAAATGCTTCCAGGAAAAGTAGTCATTAAAGCTGTGTGTAAGGTGAACTTGGGGTAGTCATATAAAAAAATGCTAACTTCTTGTAGAAAAGATGTAAGTAAATGCCCAAGCAAACATTCACATGCTACAGAGATGTGACTATAAGAAAAGAAGTTTAATCCTGCTCAAATACTGATCATTGGTAAGTTCTATTTGTAATAGCTAGCTAGCAGAGGAGAGAAAGATACCTAGTATACCACCAACACTAAGGCTGCCTGAAATTAGCGGGTGGTTTCTGAAGCACGTGCAGTGACCTATGGCATCCCTCCCATGTAGCCTTTCCTCAGGCCTGGAACTCTGTTGAAGAAATGTGTTTGAGAGGTCTGATCAGAAGCTTGACCATCTAAAGAGATCAGATCCTAGAGAACAATAGCAGATGTTCTCTAGAATCAGCACTACCAAAGTGCAATGTCAACTGAGGTGTTTTTATTGGCCTTACTTCCCCCAGGAGACATCTCAGTCTAATCTCAAAGTCTGTCTGATACGTGGAAGATACTGGTATTATTGACAGCAGTTTTCTCTTTCACTTAAGACAGAGTCGGGTATCCCTGGCTTTCACACCCTGCTTATGTCCTGTTATTTCTTCTGCCAGGAGAATGACACTGATCTTTGTGACTGACACCCAGAAAAAAAAAAATCCTTCCATCCTCAGTATCACAACAGTGTGATTGGCAAAAAAAAACCATTTACATGTTTGCCAACCAGCTTCCTAGACCCCAAAACAGGATACTGGGATCCTCCTGGCACAGGAGTGACTCTTTCTGCGGTTGGAAGGGCAAGAGTTGAGGGGATGTCTGGTTCCTGAAGGAGGGCTGAGGCCTCTGGAGTGATGAAGTTATTATTGCTTGTAAGCATATATGTTGGGCTGACAATTTAAGACTGGATAACCATTTAGGGGGCCAATACTAACCAATGAGGAGGAGAGGAGGAGATAGAAGAGTCTCAAGGCTAAGGGTGTTGGCTAACTTAATACGTTCATTCTTCTTCCTATCATATTGCTTTATTCTGGTTGAATGTACAGAATAAAGGACTCACAGATTGTGGAACATAGCTAGAGTTCATACTCATTGTAAGGGAGACCAATGCACCTGATAGCTAACCTTTATTAAAGTCCACCTTAAAGCTTCTAAGGCTGAAAGGACAGGAGGAAATCACATCTGGTACTGAAAACCCGTGACTAGTGAGGTCATAGATTTCGGAGAAGATCTACTACTTCTACTTTACTAACTATCCTAACTGCTTCCAAGATTCCCACAGATGGGTGTGGCTCTCTCCCTGTATCCCAGGTCCTCTTTTCATAGCAGACTACTATGGACAACAACCGGTCAACATGCAGAAAGCAACTGACTCTGGGTTACCCATCCTGTTTGATGCATCTGCTATACAAACCTTAAACCTGAGGCTCAGGGAACAAAGCAGAAGAGAGGCCAGAAAGACTACAAAGAGAGAGGACCAGGAAGTCTACTTCAAGGATGAGTCCTCTAGATGTGACAGGCAAACTACACACCCATAAAACCTAAAAAATGTGGCTGTGTAAACAAGACCTGAACAATGGCAATACCAGTTAACATAGCACAGTAGATGGTGAAAATCAAACAGGACCCCATTCCTATGCAGAGCTAGAGGCAATTAATAGCTACAGAGAGGGGAAGGAGAGAGAGAGGGAGGGAGGGAAAGAAGGAGGGATGGAGGGAAGGAGGGAGAAGGGGAGGGGGAGGGAACTAGTCTCCAGGGATGAGCTCCCTAAATGGCTAGCCAATACTAAATGGTCAGCCCTAAAAATTATGCATGCAAGCAATACTAAACAGACTCAGCAGATTGCATTTATATATTAATTTGTATATATGTTTGTATGTAAGGATAGTAATTAAAGAAGAGATCGGGGATTTCTTTTTCTTTTTAGAGATTGTAATATAATTACAACGTCTCCCCAGTCCCTTTCTTCCCGCCAAACCCTCCCATATACTCCTCTTCACTCTCATTCAAATACAGAGCCCATGAATTTTAAAGGAGGGGAGCATGGGAGGAATTGGAGCAAGGGAGAAATTATATAATTATATTTTAATTAAAAAGAAAAAAAGAAAAACTTTGCTTCTTTTGCAGCCTTTATCTCCCTTCTTGAATCTCTCGGGTCGTCTCTATTATTTATATTTTCTTATGCCTGACTTTCCCACTGCCTCTTCCTGCCTACCTTAAATTCGTCTGCATTGTTCTCTCCTTTGTTTGTCTTGCTTTTTTCCCCTCTCTTCCTTCTCTCCTTTTATCTCTTTCTTTTATCACTGATGTATATTTGGTTTTGTGCAGTATCTTGTGTGAGTCACTGTGCTTTGTTGTGTGAGGGCTACATAGAAAGAAACACGGAACACAAAGGAGCCCCGTGCAAAATAAGCCTTTGTCTCATCTCAAAATTACCCCTTGCATCATCAAAGGCATGCCATTCTCAGCCTTCCCACGTCGACAAGCCAAACTTCTTTCTGTAAATTATCTGATTGTACTGTCTAGCCAAGGTCACAAGGCCAGCCACCGGGCTGCGAGCCCCTCCCTATCTCGTCTACACTATCTACCATATTCCCCCATATTGCCAAATTTTCGTTGCCTCATTCAAACCTGAGGAAGACAGCTAGAACCCCTCCCATAAAGGCAGTCTATACCATAAAGTTCAGTCAGCTGACTGGGGAAAGGGCTGTCATGACTACCAGAATGCACCACGATCCTCCAGGTATGGCAGGAAAGGGTGGCTGGTCCACAGCACATCTATACCCCTTGCACCTGGCCAGCGGAGCCTCCTTGTCTTGCGTTGGTTCCCTGTCTACCTTGTTTTGTTCTGCTTCCCGGACTGTCAGGTCAATCGGCTCTGGCAGAGTCTGACAAAAGGAGTCACTGGCTGGAAGGAGGCCGAAGCAGGAGAGTTCCTTCCTTTTATTCCTGCTTTGAACTACCTCTCCCCCACTCCCACCTTTGCTGCTTTAGACAGGACTCAGGTCTGAAACAAGCTGTCTCTGGTTGTGCAACAGTTCCCTGAACTGAGTTCCCTCTATGTTAAATGTTCAGTGCTTTCCATGTTCCTGGGGAACTTGTAGGATACTTTCAAAAAGCAGCCACCTTCTTAAAAGGCAGCACCACCCCACCTCCCCAGCATCCTCACTCCACATAACACATGAACTCATCACCTTAACATCTGCGCCTTTCCTTCTGCCACCTTAGTTACGTTTCTGACATTACAGGCCCAGCTTTCTTCTATTAAAGAAAATCCTAAAGCAAGGTGTGGAATCATGTAGCCTGAATTCAAAGCACTGCCGAATGGGAACACATCTAGAATCTAAGGGCTGTGCGAACTGCGGATTGTGCACAGGAAGCTGAGCAGTGTTGCATGTAGCTTTAAAAACATGCCTTTGCCCAGGAGCGGGAGCGCAGCCTGTGCTCTGGCCTCACCCAGCTCCTACCTGCCTTATGAGAGCATAAGGGAGGGAATGACTACTCCACCAGCCCACTCACTCCTGAGACCCTTGAATCCGAGGATAAAGGACACACAGACAGCTTTATTACTTTAGAACTTGCCTGCTAGGCACAATTGCTGGGCGCAGATAACTCCCACCTGGAAAGGCATGCCCTTACCAATTTATTATCTGTCTCTCCCTCCGCCCTAAACTTAGTGGATTGTATCACCTAGCTCCCACTCCGTCCCCTCCCTGCCAACATCCTCAGCCATCCACCCGATAGCCTAGGCCACAGGCCCTAGCTGCCCTGAGGAGGATGATTGCATCGTCCTCCTTCCTCCAAGGCATGGCAGAAAAGACCCTCTCTCTTTCCTGTGTCTATTCTTCATCTTGGGACCCAGAGGTCCAACCAGTACCTTCCGCCCAGCAATTAGCTCCCGGCCTTCTTTATTGACAAATCAAGAACCAATTAGGGAGCTAGATCTTAGTATTAGAACCTCCCCTCTGTGCTGTAGCACTGGGCAGCCAAACAGTGAGCACTTCCCCTGAGCTCCCTGGACAGGTCTGGAGGGCTCGTGAAGTCTTCATAAATGAGCATCTGAGGTTAAATTTGAATGTGCATATGTTTTGGGGGTAGGGACAGGATATGATCTATGTATTTTATTGATTTCTCAATTGAAATACAAGTCAAAAATTGGTGAAGAAAAAAAGAGGTTTTATCAAAATAGAGAACTTCTGTGCAGTAAAGTACACAATTAGCCACAGAGAAGAACCCAACCTATGGAATGGGAGAAAGACTTTACCAATATAATATTTGATAAGACGTTAATATACAGACTATACAAGTAATGCCTATAATTCAAAGTAAGAAAAATGAGCAATGAAATCAAGTAGATATTTCTCTCATAAATGGCCATGAATCCTTTGGAAAAAATGCTTAACATGACAAATATTAGGAAAATACAAGTGAAATTCACATTAAGATGCCAGCTCACACCCATAAGATATATGTTATTAAAACGATTGAAAATAACAAGTGTAATTTAAAAAAAAAAAAAGCAGATAGTGTGGGAACCACCCACTTGTGATGTGGTTTAAATAAAGTGATTTAAATAAAGTGATTTAAATAAAGCTGCAACGTGAGCTGCCTCAGAAATAATTAACAGGGCTCATGTGACAACCGTAGTTTGATCCTGGAACCCCATATGGTAGAAGGAGAAAACTGACTCCCACAAGTTGTCCTCTGACCTCCAGATGAGTGTGCTCCCATCCTAAAAATAGTATGTAATTAAAAAAAAGAGAGAAGCTAATATCTAATGTAAAACAAATAGTCATTAACTAAAAAAATAAAAGTGTTGGCTCAGCATCCTAACTCAAAAATCAAAAATGTTGATTTTAATGAGAGTTGGTAGTAGGATAATGAACACAGGAAAAATAAAGGAGGGCAGATAATCTGTAATCCTAATCCATTCATATCTTATGAAGATAAATGGTTCCCGGATCTGTACATTTCTGTATGCCTACCTGAAGTCTATAAATCACAGAAGCTCTGTTAAAAGAAGAACATTCTGCCTTCAGAAAAAAAAGAAAGGAAGGAAAGAAGGAAGGAAGGAAGGAAGGAAGGAAGGAAGGAAGGAAGGAAGGAAGGAAGGAAGAAAATAACAAATGTTATCAAGGACATGGAGAGGTTGGGTATATATATATATATATATACATATATATGTGTGTGTGTGTGTGTGTATGTATATGTGTGTGTGTGTGTGTGTGTGTGTGTGTATATATATATATATATATATATATATATATATATATATGGTTGGTAGATGAGTCAAACAGTGTGGTCAATATTACAGTATGAAAGTTCCTCAAAACATTGAAAATGGAATTAACACATAATCCAGTGTATTATATTCTGGGTATGGGTATATTCTCAAAGGAATTGGAAGCAAGATTTCAACAGGTATTTCAAACCCACATTCACACCAGTATTATTCGAAATAGCTGCAGGTGGAAGCCATGCAAATGCTCCCAACACTTGAATAGACTGGCAACATGTAACATATCACGCACTGAGATATTATTCCACCTTAAAAAGGAAGAATAGTTTGACACATATTGTAGTGGATGAGACTTAATGACATTATGCCCAGTCGATGATAAGGCAGATACGATAAGACAAACACTGTAGGCTACCCTTTACATGAGTTACCAGGCAACACCACACTCAAAGCCCAGAGGAGGAGGGAGCAAATGAATAGTTGTTTCAGACTACAGTGTTTCATCTATGTGAGATGAAGACACGTCACACAGCATTGTGGATGCATGTGACATGGTTAAACTCTACACTTAGAAATTGTTAAGATACTAAGTTTGATATGACACACATCTTCCAACCTAAAAAATATTTAAAAACAAAACACAGGGCCAGCAAGAGAGCTCAACAGGTAAAGACACCGGTCACCAAACCTAATGTCCCATCCTTCCACCCACATGGTGGAAAGGACTCCATCCCAAATTGTCCTCAGACATGCACACCCATATATGCACGTACACTCACTCATGTACACACATGCATATATGCGCATATATGCACGTACACTCACTCATGTACACACATGCATATATGCGCATATATGCACGTACACTCACTCATGTACACATGCATATATGCGCATATATGCACGTACACTCACTCATGTACACACCTGCATATATGCGCATATATGCACGTACACTCACTCATGTACACACATGCATATATGCGCATATATGCACGTACACTCACTCATGTACACACATGCATATATGCGCATATATGCACGTACACTCACTCATGTACACACACACACACTTAAATATTTTTATGTTTATATTTTAAACATGAAATCTTCTATATACTCTTGAGAATCTATGTAATAGCCTAAAAGAATAGACTAAGGACAAGTGGATTTAGGTCACATTTTCACAACTGAATTAATTCATTGAATTGGAGTTTGCGCCAGAATTTCTTAGAAGGTGCTTTTGAAGATATGGTCGGAAGTAATGGCCTGACTCTGAGTTTCAATGAATAGACACTGTACATGGCACGTGGTCTTATTGCTGTGAAGCCAAGGCCAGAAGCTCTATCCTTTGGTTAAAAATTAAGATAAAAAGCAATTTGACGTAGTAAAAGCAACTCCAAATTTGAATTGCAGGTCAGGTTGCTCAGTGAGTACAGGCACTTTTACCCCGTGTACCCAAGCCTCAGGACACAAGTTAGACTTGAGTTAGTAGGAGACCTGACCCTGATGTTGTTCTCTGACCTCCTATATTCAGTGTGATATGCACATGCCTGTGGCATGTCCTCTCTCTCTCTCTCTCTCTCTCTCTCTCTCTCTCTCTCTCTCTCTCTCCCTCTGAGTGTGTATGTGTATATGTATTTCAATAAAAATAAATAATTCAATTTGAAGTTTGGAAATCTGTTCATAAATTATCATAAAATTTATGACCTTTTGAAAGTCCAAAATAGTCTCTAAACCTTGGGTCCTTTATCTGTAAAACGAGGCACATAATATCTATACCTCTACTTTATAATGCCTTTTATGAGGCTCCACTCGAACACATATATGTATATACTTTATGGACTGGACATATGATCCCCAAACCGTGCTAATGTAAATCCCACTTCCGTTCCTTGGTTTGTGTTTTCCCAAAATGAGTTTTATGTTATTTTCCAAGCCCATCTGTTATTTATTCATTCTGTTAACTCAAGCAATTTAGTACACAATAAAGAACACATGAACAATTCATAGCAGCCTTGTGCAAACACTTATCTTTTCATCTTTATTGATGTGCAAGCACACCTCTCCATAGTGTAATTAGCTGTTGCCTACCTCTTGTTTTCTTTCTTATCTGTCTAACATCACACACCATCCTCAAGCATCAACATGCCATGTAAAATAGCCATGTTGCTGCAAAGCATCAGCATGATATAGTTTACGGCACCATTCTTCAATAGACTCCGATCTTGAAACACCAGGAGGCTAAATGTTGTCCAAAAGTACCAGGTATAATCTGATGGAGTTGGGAGCCCAGGCAGCATTAACCTCCTTGGCTGGGAGGATTCTGAACCAATAAATAAGTTAGGCAGTGAGGAATGTGGTGAATGATGGTCCTACAGGAGAGAGACCTAAAGGCTGCCAAGTTATTAACCAAGAAGCAAAGGTATATTTGTCATGAGTGAAGGGGTAAAACAGCTAAGCAGAGAGCATGGAGCTAGCCTGCAAATGGCACCCATATTCATCAGGAGAGGCCATGAAAGCGTCGTTCTGAGTTCTGAGTCTGCCATCAACTGTTGTCACTGACGTATCTTTCAGAAGGATGAGTCACCTCTGTCAATCTTCTGTCTGCATCAGCTTTCCATTGACATGACCAAAGGATGTGGCAAAACAGCTTAAGGGAGGAAAGATTTATTTTGCTGATGGTTTCATGGGCCAAGTTCCTGATCTCTTGGCCCTATGCACCTTGGAAGAATATCATGCCAGTGGGGGGCAGGTGGTGGAGGCTTCTCACCTCAGGCCAGATAAAAATCAAAGAAAAACAACAAGTTAGGAACAAGAACCAAAATTACTCCCAAAGGCCCACCCCCAAGTGACCTAGTTTATAGGACTAGGTTCTACCTCCTAAAGTTTGCAGAAACTCCCAAAATGTCATTAACAGATGACGATCAAGTATTTAATATGAGTCTGGGGGTAAGGGGCATTACATACCCAAATCCTAATATCTGAATCAAGTAACTCATAGGGATGCTTACAAAATACGTGAGGTTTCCTAGTGAGCTTCAGTTGTCAACCTGACATAACACAGAGTTGTTTAAAGGAGTCTCAAGTGGGGGATTGTCCACATCTGACTGGCTCGTGGCCTTGTCTGTGAAGAATTGTATTGATATGATGATGTGGGAGGGCCTGGTGCACTGTGGGCAGTGCAATCCACTTGCAAGTGGTCCTGAGAAGGTAGCTGAACATGAGCAAACCAGTAAGCCACATTCCTCATGGTACCCACTTTACTTCCCACTTGAGTCTCTGCCCTGACTTCCCTCAGTAATGGACTTTGGCTGCAAGAGTAAGCTGAATCAAATCCCTACATCCCCAAGTTGATTTTGGTCATTGCATTTTGTCACAGCAATAGAAAGCAAACTAGAACATGAAACACTTACCAAGAACTCAAAATCATGGTTCTAATACAAGAGGCAGAGGCAGAAGGATCACAAACTTGAGGCTTGTCTGGGCTACATGAGATCCTGTCTCAAGAACAAAGGAGAAAAAAGAAAAGATAAAAGGAAAAATAGGATCAAAAGGACAGGGACAGAAAAGCAGGGAGAGGAAGGGGAGGGGAAGGGAGAGGACAGGAAGAAGGGGAGGGAGGGGAGGGAAGAGGCAGGGCAGGACAAAGTACTGTGGATAGAAAATGAAGTTTGGCATTGTTTCTACTTAACCACTCTCAATGTAGAGATTCAATGAGGTCTTTACCAACTGTCTGCTTCTCATTAATCTTCTGAGACTGGATGGACAAGCTCACATAATGAGCTGCCGGTTGATCCTTCTACAAGATGTCAAGTGTTCTATAAAAGCATTGCTAGGTTGCCTTTGAAGAGTTTGTGAAAGTATGACACCCCTACCTCCGGCTTTAAACGCATGCGGTCCCCAGCTGCAAAAGAAAGGACGTCAGGCTGCCAAAATCTGGTCATCCAGCATTCATCACATCATCCCTGATACCCTTGCTCTGAAACCAGGAGTCTCAGAAACTGCCAGAGTGAAATGCATCCTTCATTAGGTATCGATTGACAACGGAAAATACCAAAGTCCACTCTCGACATTACAGATTCTCAATGAATGGCAAACATTTCCAAAGCTGTTAACAAGAAGCAGGCTTAGCCACGCGTGAAAGCAAACTCTGTGATCTGAGGAAGGCAAATGATGTGAAGGCAGCAGGGGACTCAGAGTCCACTACTCAGCACACCATGACCCACTGCCAGCCATAGGACCCCTGCACATCCTCCTGTTGCTGATGCTGGAATAGCCTTTGGCTCACACGCTCTACTTTGGTTGACATAAAGAACAACTTCCTTCAGATAAAAGCCAAACAAAATCACATTGGAGTTGATGTGGTTACTCAACCTCTCCTTTTCCCCCAAATTAGTCTCTTCCCAAGAAAATATATTCTATGACTGCCTTTATGAAGCCTAAAGAGTGGACCAACCTAGTGGCTGGTTATAAGACTGGCCACCTGTATTAGGGATGAAGGAAAGAGGTCCTGAGTTAATGTCAGCCAGCTCTGGCATCCTAGGAATATTTTACTTCTTCATGTAGGTGGTAGAAATATACCTGTGTTAATTTAATTCAACTTCATGAGATGGTCAGTTTTATTTGTGCATTTTCCTGTAATCATATTATAGTTCAATGAATTTTCAATGTATCCCTCACAGTTTAGGTTTTCTGTATTGTAGGATGGCATGACATCTTAAAATGTTTTTGTGGCTATAGTGAAACGGCCTCTCCTGGAGCTCGTCCATTCTCAAAGACAGTGAGGGCCCACCCAGCCTGGTGAGAGTTTCACAGGTACTAAATAGCAGGAGCCATCCATGCCTTCTTCTGCTGCCCTAGAAGACTGAGTGCTCCTTAGTCCTTCCCCCACCCACCACCCCAGGCAGAAGCCTGACAAGTAGGGAGTTTCCCAATACCATGAAATTTACACACAGAGAGACAGGGGGAGGGAGAACAAACTGGCTACTATTGACGACCTGGGAGACACCTCAGTAAGTGTGCAGGCCTCCTACCCGTTGTTCCTTTCTTTTGCTCCTGAGGGCCCCATGCCTTACCCATACCTGTAGGATCTGTGAACAGAACAATTTCCCTGAAGTGATCTTATGTTTCTTCTTGTAGCTAACCTGACTGACCATCTCACAAAAGAAGGCAGAATGTGCCCCAAGTGAATTAATACTAAAACAAAAACAAGAACAGGAGATGGTGGTCACACCTCTAATCCCAGCATTCAGGAAGCAGTGGCAGGCTGATCTCTGGGTTCCAGGACAGCCTGGTCTCTATAGTGAGTTCCAGGACAGCCTCAGCTACACAGAGAAATCTTGTATCAAAAAGCAAAACAAAACAAACAAACAAACAAAGAAGACAGGAAAGGGAGAAATTGCTTTATTGGAGTGAACTAATGGACAATTCCATCTAATTTCATAGATAATATGAAATATGTGCTGTATGTCATACATATGCATTACATTTGTTTTCTTCCTGTGTGAGTGATGCATCCGTGCGCTCTACTGCTCATGTATGTTCGTGGGTACCCGGGGAGCTGAGAGGACAACTTGCAGGACTCCCTTTTCTCCTCCTATGACGTGGGTTCTGGGAATTGACCTCAGGTTGCCAGGCGCCATTAGCCCCTCAGCCACCCCACTGGTCCCCAGTCTCCTTTCTTATAATGAAACTAAGAGACATGCTGGACTTACCAACTTTAGCTTTATCACTATTATAAAGGCCATTCCTTTGCTCAGATAACTTATTCTGAAGCTAAAATCCAATAATTCATTATTAATTTCTTGAAGCTGTATTAGTTTATTTGGCTTAACAAATAAATGAATTCATTATAGCTAGAAAAATATTTCCTTCTATATGCATTCTTTTAAAAAAAATCGTTAGCATGCAAAGATTATTTTACCAATCTTAACAGATCCAAATTTATTCATGTTTATTATTCATTTATTCTTTTGTTTGTTTGTTTCTATATTTAAAACTGGTTGGTTTTATTGTTTATTATTTTCTTTATTGATTCTTTGAGGGTTTTGTTTGTTTGTTTGTTTGTTTCTGGTTTTGTTTTTTAAGGTGCAGAAAGGTATCGTGTGGTGTATGTGTGTGTGTGTGTGTGTGTGTGTGTGTGTGTGTAAACACACACATTCAGCAGGTACAGAGAAAAAAACCGCAAAACAGAGGGGGACTCAAAAGCCAGAAAAACCAGTTTCTTCTTAAGACCTGAGGTTTTAAAGGCTGAAGAATTTTTCTCCTCTCATTTGGGGTTGGTCAGTTTGAAGAAAGCTGGGATGGTTGATTGGCCCAGAACTGTTGTGTGGCATGTCCTAAGCAGGCCTTGAACTTGTTGAGCCAGTCCTGCTGGGGGCCTGCTGGTGGGAGACAAAAGACTATTACTCTTTATTTTAAGCTATGGGGCTTTTGTCTCAAGTCGGAGGGCAAGGAAGGGCAATGAGGTAAGGTCCTCTCTCCCCATTGCTGGCTCCCACTCCCCTTCAACCTTCCTCTAATACATACTCCTCCTAATTTCGTGTCTTTTTTATTTTTATTTTTTAAAGAACCCACGGAGTCCAACTAGAGCTGCCCAAATGTGCATAGGTGTGGGCCATTCCCTGGAGTGTAGGTAACCTACCAGCACCCACACTCTCAAAGGTGTGAGCTCCCTCAACAGCTAGCAGTTGTCAATAGCTCCTCCTCCTCCTCCTCCTCCTTCTCCTCCTCCTCCACTTCCTTCTCTATCTCCTCCTCCTCTACCTCCTCTCCTCCTCCTCTTCCTCCTCCTCTGTAAGGGTTGGGCCCTTATGAGCTCTTCTCTCATCTATGCTGGCTTGTCTTGTGCCTGTAACCACAGCTGCTGTGAACTCATAAGTAAAACAGCCTTGCCATGTCCAGAGGGCAGCATCCCATATCACTCCTCTCATCCTTCAGCTCTTACATTCTTTCTACCTCCTCGTCTGGACTAGTTCCCTAAATTTGATCAGTTCCAAGTCTCTGGATTTCGACTGTTACCTACGTTACCTACCAGCAGACCCAAATTTAATTCACAAATTTAGTTTTTATGTTTCATACATTTATTAATATGTTTGGTATTTTTTTTTCAAATTTGGATTTTCAGATTCAACAGTTCTAGTGTTTTAAATGGTGTTTCTTTTCATCTGTGTGCTTCTGGCTCTCTAGTTGTCTCAGTTCTTTCTCAGGACTGGAATCAACTTATTTATCTTTCCTAAGTCAATGTAATACTTATGCAGGAGAAGAAATCTCTGCACTGACTGATCATCTCTTCTGCTATGTAGCAGTTTGCTCTGAAATTAAAATCTTCCATCTAAGATGGAAGCTTATTAAGACATGGGATGTTTATAAGAAGGTAAATCAACAGGATGTTCTAAGGGAGGGTGAAACATTTTGTCCTGCAAGTATGCTAGCTAAACACAGGAAGTAAACAACTCAATAGCTTCCAGAAGCCCCTGAAACTGACAGGATTCACTAGGATCCTCCCTCACCATTGTATACAAACAGTGAGGACTGCTGGTAGATACTCTAGGAGTCTGAAATCCCACAAAGACTCTCAAACAGAAAAGTCTGAAAGAATCAGAGAGCTGTTGAGTTGCCTGAAGAGGCTCAGACCTGCTGAACAATCTGGATAGTACGTTCTCCAACCTGTTGTTCTGCCTGTATATTGTGTGGCATGATCCAGGTTTCCAGCTTTCATGAGCTGTCACCCATGCTGTGGTGGACTAGCTGCCTTTGAGTCATTTCTGCTCCTTTGAGTAACCTCTAGCCCATACTCCTGTAACTTCCATAAAGCTCATTGGTTTGCCACGTTGGACTTTGGTGGCATCCATACTTTGATCTATTGTTGGTTCCCTCTTTCGGGTCAGTAATGTTTGTTCGTGTTTCCCCAGGAATAGAGTCAGGTAATACCTTCTCATGCACAGCCTCCCATGACCTCATTGGCATTTTCAAGAAAGACAGCCCATCACTGGCTTGCATGGTCTGGAAAAGGACTGTTAGCTCACTTCTCACAGATGTTGTGAAAAACATTACTTATTTTTGCCAGATTAATGTAGTTCTGCTTCTTTTTTAGAATTCCTATCACCTTATGTGAGCTTTCTAAAATAAAACCATAGTAATGATTCCTGGAGCTCTGACTCTTTGCATACTTAGAAACTTTGGTTTGTACTTTGACCTCCAAAACAGTCACAAAACATACAGAGCTTAATGAGCGTGGCAGTGATTCCCTACTGACATCAGGGTGAGCCTTGACCATCCAGAAAAGGATGGATGTTAACTCTTAGTTTATATATGCCAATGATCATCTGACTTCTTATCCTTGGTAACACAGTTTCCAAAGTCTGAAATCCGCTGTCTTCAAGATATGTTTGGCATGAAATTCAGCCTATGATTTTTCAAAAATCCAATGCCTATGTAATGACACTTACCCAATAATGACAACCATCATAACCAGCTCTGAGGGAGTACCATGCACTAAACCACCCACTAAGTGGGTTCTTACTCTTTTAATCCTTCCAAATGGCCCATGGGATAAATACTGTCACCATTCCAAGTTTAACAACTTGCCTGAGGTCACCTGTCTCTCAAGTGGAAAGAGTGCAGGGGACTGCAGACATGCCTGTCCTCTGACCTTCACAGTTTTCCCACACCACTGCCCTTTTCAGCTTAGCTTCCTACAGTGTTACATTAGACATCCCAGGTTGGGGTAAAACAGCATTAGTCTTCATTACTCTGTGTTAAAATGAAAGCACCAAAGTTCGTTTTAAAGTTATATTTACAGCCATGTTGAATTAAGAACACTCAAATTATCTTCCACTATATAGTCAGTGAATGGTGGTCAATGTTTAACTGTAAATAGGAAGGATTATAAAAGCAGTTGGAAAAAAATACTTGACCCAAATGGAACCAAAGAAAACCATACAAAGAATCTTCTTTTTTTCTCTCTCTCTCTGCTTTGCTGCTATGAGCAGGGTTGAAACTGTACTATTGAAGATACTGCTGGTAAATCAACAGTAGTTCTCATTTGTTACTTAATCCTGTCCTGTTATCTTATAGTCTTAAGGAAGGAGACAATGGGCTTCACATTCAGCCACTGATTTAATGTTAATAATATGAATTGCCCTTTATCTTTCAAGAACCATGATAAACAGCAGACACCAGTCTACAAAAATCTCAGTGAAGGCCAACATAAACCTTCAGAGAAAAAGTTAAGGTCCAAGGAATCGCTGAGAACGTTGTACTAATATATAGTTATAGATGATATATAGATATATAAACTAAGTACAAGAAAGTGGAAGCTTTTCACTTACTTGGTAAGATGAGTTAGGGACACTATGAATGAATTTCTCTAACTTCAAAGCACAGACAAGAGGCTGGGGCTGTAGCTCAGAGACAGGGCATTTTGCTTAGCACATGCAAACCCGTGGGCTCAATCCCTAGCACCACAAGAATAAAACAGGCACCAACGAAGGCAAGGAGAGTTAAGCTTAGTTTGAAGTGGGCTTGAAAACGAAACCCGATTGTGAAGAAGTGCTGGACAGAAATGACTGGCATGAGTTTCCTTCCAAAGTATTTTTATACTCAACATCATTAGCTTTGTGACTGAATAAGTCAGGCACTTGAAATTTAATTATATATCTACTCAGAAATGGAGATAAGCCAATATACATGGGCCAAGGAAAGGCTCGTTGATGGAGGTAGTTAATGCAAAAGGTATGAGGCCATACAATCTCCAGTGTAAACCTCAGCCACATCTATAAATTAGGAAATGAAGAAGAGGAGCAATGGGGCCCAAAAGATGTTTTCCATTTCAAGCCAGTTTTGCCAAGATTTGTCTAGTACCTTGAAAGTCATAATAAAATATCCACCAAGAATGTACTTGATCAGGAGCAAAATAAAGAGCTCCTTCATCAGATTGTGGCCCCTGTCTTAACTACCTCAACCACAGCTACATCAGGAAAAGGGGGGGGGGGAGGATGAAGGCCAGGAAAGGAGAGAAAACTTTGAAAGGATGCAGAGGAAGTAAGGGCTACAAACGGACAACACACTTCTTCTTTGTCAGAAGGAAGCAGAATGCTCATCGCAAGGCTACATGGCTGGTATCTAAAACGCCCTCATTGCTGGGCCTGGTGGCCTGTCAGGTCTGTAATCAGTTACAGGGGAGACTGTGGAAAGAGGGAAGCAAGCTCAAAGCTTGCCTGGTCTACAGAGTGAGGTCAGTGCTCACCAGAGTAAGTCAGTGAAACCCTTTCTAAGAAGATCTGGCAAGGAAGTGGGAGGACCCAGGGCTGTTGGTCCAGCAGGGGAAGTACACGGGCTCACTAGCATCATATTTCACAGGCACATCCTTCGACTCTGCTGTGCTTTTCTTCAAGTGTTTGTTGATGCCTGAAATGAGCGTGCATCACATCTCTGTTTATCAGGGATTTCCCCTATCAAAATGGGAGCGCCATACAGGTGAGGTGTACTGGTTACTTTATGTCAACTTGACACAAGATAGAGTCATTTAGGAAGCGGGAATCTCAATTGAGAATATTGCCCCACCAGAGTGGTCTGTGGGCAAGCCTGTGGTGCTTTATTATTATTATTAATGATTGATGTGTAAGGGTCCCGCCCACTGTGGGCAATGCCACCCCTGGGCAGGAAGTCCTGGGTGGACTGAGCAATCCATGAGGAGCAGTGTTTGCCCTTGGCTACGCATCAGCTCCTGCCTTGAGTTTCTGCCCTGACTTTCCTCAGTGGTGGACTGTGAAGTGAAACATAAGCTGAAAGAAACCTTCTTTTTCTACGTTGCTATTGGTTGTGGTCTTTACCATAACAGTAGAAAAACAATTAAGACAAGGGGGTATTTTCTTGAAGTAACTGTACTTTCACCTTCCAGATCGGTGGCTAGAACGGTAACTTCTCATTCTTCATCTCTGAAGTTACTGCACAAATGAAGGAATCGAGTAATTGATATATAAGCTCAGGCTATCAGAATACCTGTTTACTCCCAATCTTGATGTGGAAGTGGGATTGTACTGATGTTGCCCTCCCAACTCTCAGCAATATTTGGGTCCATAGTCTCAAGAATGTATACAGATGTGCACACTACATTCAACTAAAGTGGAAGATGGATAGATAGATAAGATAGATAGATAGATAGATAGATAGATAGATAGATAGATAGGTAGATAGACAGATTCTGATAGAAATTTAAGCTAAAAAAAGAAACATAATCTGATAGAAAGAGGAAGAGTGGAAGGGGAAATGGAATGTCTTCTGCAATGGTTTAAAAAATAAGATCAAAACAGTAATGAGCTGCCAAGTTTAAAAGACATTGCCATTTGGATGGAAAAAAGCAATGTCTTTTTTTTTGCAAATATGTGGTGAAATTAGCACTTTTATATGTTACAAGTAAGAGTGTCAAGTGTTGGAGATTTTCTTCACTCCATGTGATTTTGCTAGGACCATCAACCACATGTCCATCCTTCTACTGTAAAAGTAAACTCAAGGCCACAGAGCCCATGAGGGTGCAGAGGTGCTGGAGAGAAACAAGTCTTTACTGCCATGGACGGCTACAGATAAACAAAAGTGTTGGGTTTGTTAAGACAAATTAATGGCTCAAGGAGTGATGTTTCAAGCTTCAGGTGACCATAAATGCAGAGTCTATAGGTGGCTTCTGGGAAGGAGAAGGGAAAACAGAATTGCCTTCTTTAATTTCAGAGCTAAGGGGTCTCAACAGATGGCTCAGTGGTTAAGAGCACACACTGTTCTTGTAGAGCACTTGAGTTCTGCTCCCAGCACCTACGTCAAGTGGGTCACAACCAGCACCAGGTATCTGGTGCCCCCTTCTGGCCTCTATGAGCACCTGTGCTTATGTTCACAAACCCACACAGAGACGCACAGGACACATAATTAAAATAGTAATGGTAATCAAAACAAATCTTTTTAAGAGCAAAACTTAGAAAGATGAGAACAGAGGAAATCATCCTGCAAGTATCCAACTCTATCCAAACACCGCCACTCCCAGAACCACATCACCATCTAAAAGAAGGGAGGATAAAAAGAAATGCCCTTTTAGCCACATCCAGACACAAAGTAGGTCTGTGTGCATAACAAGTGTGGCTTTGCCATAGTCATAGCAGACACTTGTCCGTCTACACAGTAGAGGTGACTCGGACAATTTGTATGCTTTTAATTTGCTTTGGATGAACATAGGTTAGTTAACTAGTGACTCACATTTTAATAAACCCATCCAGAAAGTTTTCAGTCTTTTACTCATTTTTCTGAGATGACTTCAAATAACTAATTGGAAGTAAGTTCTCATTCCCACATTACTTACAAGGGAATTCAGATCAGCTTCTGCAGTTCCTCAGCTAAATGTCTTCCCTCGAAACAGCATACAAGGACATGTTGTGCTGTATCCAAAAAGAAAATATAAATTTGGAACTTAGCTACTTCAGGAGTTGTAACTGTACATGTAAGTTTTGAGTCCCCTAAGCTAGCAGGTGACAAAGAGGGCAGAGAGAGAGATGACATCACTTTCCAGAGTCACAGTGGACTTTTAACTCTGCAGGATAGAGGCTCAGATGTCTATGTAGGGTAATTTCCCTCCATGAATCCTTTCCAGAACATAAGGGGTTATATTTGGTTGGTTTGTAATGGTGGAAGACAGAAGAACTGAGTTCTTCTGTTGAGTGGAAGTCCATGGAAAGGTCTGGCCGTTTTTTCTTGCTTCATACGCTTCCCTGCAGGTAACAGAATATTCTGCTAAAGACAGAATCCACAGTTGCCATCATTCCAGAAATACCTGGTTCAAACCCAGTTCCCTCCTAGTCATGGCATCATTGTCTTCAGCTTCAAGCCTCATCCACTTTACATCATCAGAGAAGAAAGAATCTTGGTTCCGTGTCAGTGGATCCTTAGGAAGGTTAGTAACCCAGAAGGTTCCGAAAGAGAAAGAGGACACCATTAAATGTATCAGAACAATGCACATAATTTTTTTTAAAAGACTTAGGAAAACTAGGGTATATACTCACTCACTTCCACACAAAAAAGCCTTTCCATGAATCCTAGGAAGCTGGGAAGGAGAATCCCATGGCTGAACACATTGCCTCCTACGAAGGCTTCTTTGAACAAAGAAGTTGGTGAGATGGTGCTCTGACACCTGCCGTCATTCCAGCCCCCAGTCCAGTCTGTGCCCTGCTGGCCTCAGAAACTGAAGATGTCTGAGAGAATATGCTACAACAGGACATATGACTGTGATGGTGGTAGCCATGTGACCCCCAATGAAGGTCGCACCTATCCCACAGTCAGAGTCCAGACCCGGATTTTCCCTTTTGAGTTAGTGCTCTTCGAGTGTGTAGAGCAGAACCCATAACCAGCGAGAGCTCCAGCTGGCTGTGCCGTTTTGTTTTGTCAGCTGAATTCCCTAGTGAAGAGTGTTTACTTTCTCAAAGTTGGTCCCTCCAGAGCAAAGATATTAAGACTTCCTCCTAGGTTCACTCTTCAGCTCATGCCAGTGAAGTAGTGCTTTGTGCCATCTAAGGGTCTCATTTTTAAACAGTGAAAAGCGCCAAAGTCCGGAGAGCCTATTGCAGATGGTTGGCAAGCAGTCAGACAGATGTGCATGAAATAATTAAAATATCGCACTTATTTCTGGGTAACATCTGAACAGTTTGAGAGCACAAATTCAACATCTTGTTCCAAGGTGTGTTTCCTTTTGGTGGCAACACATGTACAATGTGCCTTAAAACCCGACTACTGCCCCATAGCAGAGACTTCCCTCACCTGTGTGAGGCTCTAAGTTCCATCTCCAGCATTCCAGGAAAGAAAAAGAAAAGAAAGCACCCTGAATTGATGGGGGCATTAAATCAGCATAAGTCTGATATGGTCTTCACCAAAAGGGAAAATCTCAGTACCAATTCTCACATTTTCTTCACACCAATGATGGTCAAAAAACTAAGACTTTAACCCCCAGCCTGAAAACCTGTTGTTAAGTTCCTGTTGTATTTTTATTATTAAATCTTCACTCCTAAATGAAATAATTGACAATAGATGGTAGGAATAAAGACTTTTTTGCATGTGTTTGATGCCTGACAGCAGGAAGACAGCACCACAAAGTCCGCCAGAGCCCCCTGACAGACAGCTACATGGAGACCGTGGGATGCCAGGAGTGGGAACCTACATTGGAGCGGATGGTGTGGCTCACCAAAGGAGAAGCCAGAGTCCCTCACCAGGCTTGTAGGAGCGTCATTTTAAAATGTTTAAGAAGGGAACTACCCTTCATGCCATAATCTTCTCAGCTTGAGAAATGTTGAAAATGCCTTGCATAGAAGGTGACTGGAGTGGGTGGGCAGGTGGGTGGGAGGGGGAATTCCCTCATAAAGGCAGGGGGAGGGGGAGGGAATGGGGATTTTCAAAGTGGAGGCCTGGAAAGGGGGAAACATTGGAAATGTAAATAAAATATCAAAAAATAAAAATAAAAAAAAGAAGGTGATTGGAATCCAGCAACATGATCAGTCTTAACATAATTAGATTAATTATAATTATTATATTAATTAATACTATAACTCTGATGATTTCTACTCACTTTCAGTGTTTGTTGGAGAGACGTATTCCTTTCCAGAAGTGTGCTATGTGCCCAGAAAACAGATCAAACTACATCTTAGCCTTCAATGCCTATGGCCATTTTTACTAAGCAAGACTGGTATGCTTGGAACTGGGGCCCAACAACAGAACATTCTCTCCTAAGCAAGCTGGCATTAGGATTTCAGTCACCCTGCATCTACCAATAACAACTGAAAATGAACTCAAACTCCTCTTTTTAAATATCAGGGCTGTCTCTGAGATGATCTCCTACATGGCTTTCCCTCTCCCTCTTCTTCCCCCTCCCTTTTTCCCTCCCCCTCTCTCTATCCCTCCCTCCCTCCTTCCCTCCCTTCCTCCATCTCTATCCTCCTATATAAAAACAAAGAAATGGTGTTTCCAAGGAGAAACTCCCTTTCTGGAAGAAACAACTTTCCTGACATAAATTGTCAAAAAGTTATCAAAATAAAACAATAAAAAAAGCCAGTTTTGTACCAGGCACACAAAAGGTTCCCTTTACACCCTTCAGGCTGAGTTTCACAGGCTCCCTGTACAGTCTCTAATACAACCCAAGTGTCACTTACAAAGCCCACCTTCAGCTTGTGATTTCTTCCAAGGCCCTCACACAAAGATCTCTCATCAAACTTGTCAACCCTAAAAAAGCGCAAAGGCGTAGTACAGTCTCTGGATCTCATCCAAGTGTATTAGAGGACTAGCAGTCATGGAGATGCAGGAAAATGCTTTTTACTCAATCGTGGTCTCAAAAAGACACCACTGGCTTGTTTACACTTACCACACCTCACTTACCTCAAAACCATGCACATTGTTTGAAAAATGGGTGTGTGGCTTTAGAATTCGGACAAACTTCATCAACAATGAATGAATTGCCCCAACCTTCCTAAGCACGGAAGTTCAACAGCGGTTCTCATGAAGGCACATGTAAGACGGAAAGCCACACCAGGAAGAGAATTACAGGACTGAACAACCCCAGCAACGACGATTTCATTCCCAAGCTGCCTCCAAATTCCCATATTTCTTTTAAAATCTCTAAATAAATAAAACTGTTCTTGATAAACCAATCTATTGTATTCTCTTCTGAAAATAAGTGCCCTTCCCAGAACTAAAGCCAAACACAGGTAGGACACCCAGAGCTAACAATGCTAACGCTGGATATTGAACTGCTGGCTCACGGCTACTGAAATAATGCCTTTCAGCTTCTTTGTAACGCTTCTGTTCTGAAAAGGGAACCCACTTCATCTCAACAGTACAATGTGATATGAAAGATGTTAGTATTGAACATTAAGTGAGAAGATTTAGTGGATCAACTGCTTTCGATACAGGGATGAAGAGTTTAGAGCTCAGAACGCATATAAAGAGAGTACTTATAACCCCAGTGCTGAAAACACAGACAGAGAAGGATGCTAGGACTTGCTGACCAGCCAAATGAGCCAGCTTCAAGGTCAGTCAGGGAGCCTGTCTCAAAAAACAAAGTGGAAAGTAGCACAGGAAAATGCCATACATACGCCTCTGGTCTCCACATATGTGAACACCCATGTGCGCACACACACACAAAGGTTCACAGGAATAAAAGTATAGAATAATAGTAATTTTGTGAAAGTGTGAGTAAAACTAATATTTCTATTTTTAAATATTTCTATAGTCCTTCCATAGCTATCTGTACTAGTCACCAAAAGAAAACACAGAGAAAATAAAGTCACATTAATTATATTGATGCTGTATATTTTTTTCTGGAAAAAAAATCAATATATGGATTTTTGTAAGTGCAGATCTGATGCAGTTGTCTTCAGCAAGTTTATTTCCAACTCAATGTCTTTCTTCATTTTTGTCCATATTTCATTGGAATTTCCAGATTTCTTTGGTTTTTTGGTGGACAGGGCTCTCTCCTTGGTCTTCTTTAACAGAACTTGGAGATATTAGTGGAATATAAATAGATCAAATATAAGGGCTGTGGCATAAATACCTTCCTTGTGTCTGTGTATAGATCCTTTGTGGAGAAAAGCTGTAACTGTGGCAAGACTATGTACCTGTCTTAGTCAGGGATTCTATTCCTGCACAAACATCATGACCGAGAAGCAAGTTGGGGAGGAAGGGTTTATTCAGCTTACATTTCCATGCTGCTGTTACTAAAGGAAGTCAGGACTGGAACTCAAGCAGGTCAGGAAGCAGGAGCTGATGCAGAGGCCATGGAGGGATGTAACTTACTGGCTTGCTTGCTTCCCCTGGCTTGCTCAGCTTGCTCTCTTATAGAACCCAAGACTACCAGCCCATGGATGGCACCACACACAATGGGCCCTCCCCCCTTGATCACTAAGTGAGCAAATGCCTTACAGCTGGATCTCATGGAGGCATTTCTTCAAGGGAGGCTCCTTTCTCTGTGATAACTCCAGCTTGTGTCAAGTTGACACATAAAACCAGCCAGTACTGTACCCATGAATGCGCACAGCTTCAACTGTGATAGCTTAAGTCCAAACTGTATACAGCCTCTATTCTCTTAACTGGAAGGAAGTTTTATTTATTCATTATCTCTTCCGATGTTCCAAAACCTAATCAGCTGAAGCCCTGGAGTCCTACATGGAAGAGATGACCTTAACATGAGACACTCTGAAGGTAGGTCTATCGGTGTTCTGCCTCCCCCCAGAATTTGCTATTCTTCCAGAGACTACTTAATCTTGGAAGAAGATTGTATAGCAATGAGCTTGGCAGGGTAGCTAGCTACAAAATACACTTCCAGGTAAATCACTTAAACGTCCCCTCTGGTACACCATGAGCCGGGATGTAATAAAGTCTCCATATTGAGTTGAAATTAATCACACATACCTCTACAGTGCTGAACACCGGGCTCCCAGAGGGCAGGATATTTCCTTTTTCCACCCACTCCTTATCTGAGTGCTTGTCAAATAGTTAATGTGCATTAAATAATGGTTTGGTGAATCACTGGACTACATGGATTGTTTAAACCAATAGATAAGCAGAGTCATCACTGGGAGGGGGAAAATGTTTTGTTGTTGTTGTTTTGTTCTTTAGGGTTTGTTTTGTTTTAAAAATCTGTTTTAAAGACAATGATTAGCCAATATAAAACACTTCTGCCTGACCCATTTTCCCTTCTTCCTTTTAGAAGTATTGCTCTGTTATTAACACCCAACACCTCTAAGAGTCTCTTCTGAGTGGACCTACCTCGTGGCTGTTTGAAACAAAAATAAAGGCAAGGCAAAGCAGATTTCAAAGAAAACCAACTTAATAGTCTCTGATCAAATGTCACATTTTCCAGGAGACTGAAAATGCAGCCAACTTGTCTCAAGATGTGTTCTTTTTGTCATTCACACACCTGTGTGGCTCCGTATTTCCCTTTCATGGTTCTTTCTTCTTAGCAATGTCTCTTCCCAGGTGTCTGCTTGCTCACCGGCTCACTGTATTAGAAAACAAACTCCCTAAAGCATAGGCTTTAGCTTTGATTATTATATGGCCCATACTGGCAAGCACTGTCTAGAATGTGGAAAGCATTCAATACATATTCGTTGAATAAATAAATTATTATTACTAGATATATTATCTCAGGCATATAAAGGGAACACAGAGGAGCCAGGTTCTGCGTACTGAGAGTTTATATTAAATGTTAGAAAAATTAGATGCATCAAATAGTCTCATATATTAACTGGATTCAGTGGCTACAATGATGAGCCTTTTTGCAATCATGCAAGTAATTACTAATTCATAAACCTGAGCAAATAAAATTTCGAGGTAAACCTAAGCTCACCTCTTGCCTCTTGCCCCTGCTGCATTTTGGGTTGGTTTCCATATGGCTGTTCTTTGTTTGGTTTGGGGTTGTTTTTATTTTTAGAGAAAACTTCAAAGTTTGTTTTGGGGGAACTCTCTTTCTCTCTAACACCAGAGAGAGAAGATTTGCAGCCAGGAAGGTGACAGTAGGGCAGCAGGCCCAGCCTGTTCGTTAGCACACTTTCAAATGAACTTTTCAAATGAAGACAGAGGGGACTTTAAAGCGTTGGGAACGTCACACCATCGAAGGGCATTTAGAACAGGGCCTTTCACCTCAGTGCTCATTAGCGCTTAGACGCCATCACTTCACAGTCCACCTCTGACACCTCGGGCTTCTTCTCCTTTCTCTTTGACTCTTCCCATCTGCCAGTCACAAAGTAAAACTTCACACTATAGAATTCTGTTGGCCTCCCCGTCCAGCCCGGGCAGCCAGCTATCAAATCCACATTCACACACATTGCACACCACCCCTTAAAATGTGACCATCTTTGCTTTGAAGCAGTCAGATGTCTTTCCAGAAAATCTGAAGAACAATTTTTCTATACTCCCTGTATATTTATACATCTTCCATGTCCTGTGTAATTCCACTTTCATTTCTCTGAGCTTGAAGCTTTTATAGTTTCCGTTTCTTTTTTTCTTCCCTTTAGGTGCAGTTTTTCAATTGGCACACACTAAACATACATATCAATAAAGTAGTTATAATATCTTGGGATTGCTATGTTCATCACCTCAAACATTCATCTCTTTATTCTGTCTGGAACATCCAAAGTCCTCGCTCTTGTAACAAACCCCCAGATCTTAACACAACTGATGCTGCTTTAGAGGTACCATTCTGATCTTAAAACTCAGCATGTAGGTCCCAACACCTGCCAAAATGGAAACAAAGACCTAACCCATTAAAGACCTAGTCCATAGGTCCAAGAAAGTCCCTAAATATACTAGCCTCACTTGTTGGCTTCTGTAGTTCTGCTTCTGGCTAACTGAACTGTGACAGTCTGAATGTGGGTTTTGTGCATAAACGACAAAGGGCTGTAACGTTCAGGGTGGTGCTAGTTTAATCTTATCAATGGGTTAACCTGTCTAGTTATTGCAGAATGAACTATCAGGAGATGGGTCCTACCTGGAGAAAGTAGGTCACTGGGACAGTACATCTGTAGGATTTATTTTATTCCCAACCTCTTCCCCATGCTTCTATCCACCATGAGTAAATTGCTACGCTCATCACATGTTTCCTGTCATAATGTCTGCCTCACTGTGGGCCAGAAAAACAGAGCTTAGTTATCATGGATTGACACCTCTGAAACTGTAAGCCAAAATAAGTCTTTCTTCCTTTGAGTTGTTTCACTTAGGGATTTTATCACAGGGTCAAAAAGTTGAAGAATACAGCTTCCTTTAGTTTGTCTTGTGGTACAGTTTTACTGTCTACAAGTTTCTCCATCTCTAATTTATCAGAAAATGTCTATATTCAATCTGAAGTTTTCTTTTACATATTTATTTTACATAATTACACAGTAGCATTGAAACAGTAGTTCCTGCTTCATAAACTGCCTTTTCCTCAGGTTATATAACAATACACAATATGACTACCCTGTATGCTATGCACTGAACATGAAATCTCTTCTATGGGCTCATGTGTTTGAACATTTAGCCTGCAGCTAGTGATGAAGCTTTGGGAGCTTATGAACCCTGTGGGACATGGGCCTACAGGAAAGAAATAGCCTGCCAGGAACTAGCTTTGGAAGTGCAACCTGCCCAGATTCCAGTCCACCCTTCTGTTTCTTGGTCTGCCCAGAATTGAACAAACCATATTGCAAGATTCTGCTTCCATGTCCTGAGCCACTTTGAACTGCATGACAACTTCTCCACCAGGAGGAAATGGATGAACATGAGCCAAAATAAACCTCTGTGTTGCAAGTTCCTCTGTGTTTTCCAGGCTCAAAATGTTTTACACACACGCATACACACACACACACACACACACACACACACACACACACACACACACAAGTTTCTCATGTCACTTCATTGTTTTGGGGGTTGTACTTTTTATCGCTCTTGTTGGAGTGTACTGTTGCTATTATCTGTGCAGTGTGATGCTTTTCTCCAGCTGCTTTCAAGCTTTTCTCCTCATGAGCTACAGGAGGGCAGTGGCTGCTGAGAGAGGGCTGCAGGGATGACCTCCTACATAGGACACATGGTAGACAGATGCATATAAGTAACACGAAATGGACTCAGAAGGTTGTGTGTACACATGTGCATATACATATATATACAGATAACAATAGCTAAGAGAGGGACCATGAAGTTTGAAGGGGGCACAGAAGGAGTTTGATGAGAGGGAAGGGGTGAGAGTGCTCGTGTTTGAATTTATCCATAAAAGTATTATTTTAACAAAGATTGCCTCTTCACTCTTGGCTCTCAGGACATTGACGATGATATGCCAGTGTGTGGTTTTCTGCTTTGGAAATCGCTGTTTCTCCTCAGTAGTTAAAGTTTTTCATCAACTTTGAGAAATTTAGCATTGCTTCCTCTATTTTATTTTTTTGATGCATTTGCCCTCCAGTTGGACTCAACTGTTGAACTAAATGACTTGAAATATCCATATTATTTCATGAATGATTGTTATTTTTCATGAATGATTGTTATTTGAGTTTTATAGATAATATTCTTTGTGTTTATCTGCCTTCCATTTCACTGAGCCCTATCTTATCATCTCCAATCTACTATTAAGTGAACTTTTCATTTCAGTTAATACACTTTTCAGTTCAGGAGTTTTACATTTTTGTGTTGCAGGAGGAGAGACAGAAGATCCAAAAGATGAGGAAGCTATGTCTAGTAAAAACCTGAGAGACTCAAGTTGAGTAAATCTATAATGAAAGGGAAGAAGATGAGATGGTAAATACAGGTGAAGGTCCACCTTTAGATTCTGTAGTAGGGACATTGCAGTGCTCTGCTTCCATAGCATCTGACTTTTCTGTTAAACTTGAAGCATGTTTTCAACTGAGACAATATATGGAAACAGAGGTGGTAATGAATTTGAATTTTCAAAGCTGGAAATGTCTGTAGTAGGAAACTTATCAGCAACTGTTTGGTACCCTTCTATAGATTTCATGACTTTCTCATTGTGTTGCATGACATGAATGGACACTTGATCAGGCTAATGAGAGCAGCAAGGCACTGAGTGGACCTGATACTCACTAAGGGGTGCAAAACAGATGAGGAGGGAACCGAAGGCACAGAGGAACCCACCACCGAGAGACTGTTGTGTCCTCCGAGAGAGTGTCGTGTGGATGAGAGAGCATAGGATCCACCAAGAGAGTGTTGTACCCACTGAGAAAAGACAAAGATGAGTTTGTTGCCTTGTGGCAGTGAAGGCAGATGTATCCGAAAGCTTGGTATCGAGCTGGGAGCCATGACATGGAGTGAAGTTAAAAACTAAGATGGTGATGGGATGACTCAGTACTCGCTGGTCTAGGAGAAGACAGAGTCCAATTCCCAGTACCCACATTAAGTGGCTCCCAACTATCTGTAACTCCAGCTTCATGGAATCCAACATCCTCCTCTGGACTCCCCAGACACCCATATTCACTTTTGCTCTTGTATGTACACACATGTCCTTAAAACCTTTTTGCAAACTGAGAGTTTCAACTTGGCAAATTTTCTAAGAAAGAAAACTTTAGGCTAGAAATATAATAGGTAGTTGTAGTTGAGATCATATGACAAACTAGAATAGGGTCATCAGATAGAGATTATGGGGTTCGGGGGGGGGGGGCTGATGCTCATGAGTCAACAGATAAACTGGATTCAGAGAAAGGGCTTTAGAAAGAAAGATTGTCTTAGGGTTTTGCTGCTGTGAACAGACACCATGACTAAGGCAACTCTTATGAGAACATTTATTTGGAGCTGGCTTACAGGTTCAAAGGTTCAGTCCATTATCATCAAGGCAGGAGCATGGCAGCATCCAGGCAGACACAGTGCAAAAGGAGTTCTACATCTTCTGAAGGCTGCTAGGAGAAGACTGGCTTCCGGGCAGCTAAGAGGAGGGTCTTAGAGCCCACACCCGCAATGACTTACTCCCTACAAGGCCACACTTACTCCAACAAGGCCACACTTCCTAATAGTGCCATTCCCTGGGCTAAGCATAGTCAATCAGCCACAAAGATGAAACAAAACATCTTCAAAAGCAGTATGTAGCAGAAAGGTACATGATGATGGGTACCTGGAAAGAGTGTGGGACTTTTGAAAATTTCTGAAAGAAATAGGGATGAACATGGTAGAACAAATCCCGAAGGTCTTTTAGAAGGCAGAGATTCAGTACTAGAGTTATGGACCTGAGTATTTAGTTCCTACCACCTCAAAGCTCTTTTGGCAGGAAAATGATTTGTGAAAACTCTCTGCAATTTTTCTGAAGGTCTCTGACACAGACATGGGTAGTTGGATGATTAATTCCACCTCAATGGCAATATCTAATCTGTCGAAATATTTTTGTGCAATTCATATCATATATCTATCAATAAACCCTAAACCTGGCTGACACAATAACTTTCAAAATACATAGGTATAGTTATTTGTCCCAAATAAAAATAGGAATTAGTCTTAGACCCCTTATTGCCAGTTATGATGAACTGAGTTTGCTCATGAACAAAACAGGAACATGAGTACAGAGGCTCCTCTGGGTGGGATTATTACATGTAAATGAAGCTTACACATCTGGCGGATAGACTGTATGCTTCATGATTAGACCATGTGGAATGATACAGAAAAGGGGTGTGATGTTTGGACTTGAACTCAATTCACCAGCACATATCAAGAAAGATCCCAAGTCTCCTTTTGCCTGAAAACTACACAAGAGAAACTATACCATTCCTTAAAAAGAATAAACTCATCCTTTTATTATGAAAATATGTCATAAGATAACAAATCCATACACATTCACCCCAAATGACCTTCTGAAGTAGAAGACAGTCACACTGTAATGTTAGGTGCCCTTCATTGACCAGTATGTGTTTTGATGCCAGCATTTGTTTTGGATATGAAGGTCACTAAAACCTTGTTTTGTGCTCTCAATAGCAGGTACTCAAAGGGTCTGTATTGAGTGAATTGATGTGGGTGGCAAAGAATGAGAGGCAGCCACTGAAGTCTGGCAAGGAAGCTGACACTGTAGCCCTCTGGATCTGGGATCCATGACAGAATTATTGTCCATATTTTCCATCCAGTTTTTCATAAAAAAGAACTAATAAAATGCCACAAATAACAAAATGGTTAAGCTCACTCTTAAACTGAGCTTGGAACAAGACTGTCCTGAAAAAGAGTCAAAAGCTTGCAGGACAGAGAAAATGAAGAGAATCTTTGCTTCATCATAATGTGCCAGGGACTCAACTAGATCAGAAAACTGGTGGCCACCATTGCCTAGTGGCCTCTGCGACACTAACCTGAGCATACCATACCCTATCTTGACACAGACAATCTCTCTACAGCACCAAGGAAGCAACTCTGCACTTGGCACCAGCTACACCACTTCTGGGACTGCCATTTTGAATGGCTGTTAAAAATTCTAGCAGTTAGCCGGGCAGTGGTGGTGCACACCTTTAATCCCAGCGCTTAGGAGGCAGAGGCAGGTGGATTTCTGAGTTCGAGGCCAGCCTGGTCTACAGAGTGAGTTCCAGGACAGCCAGGACTTCACAGAGAAACCCTGTCTCGAAAAAAAAAAAAATTTAGCAGCTTTCCCAGGAACATTAATAGAAAACAACAAAAAAGCAACAAAGCAAATCTCAGTTCAAGGAGAATGGGGGAATTGGTATATAAATGTACATTTTTTTTAAAAAGTGCATTGTAATACATTCCATTTGAAGAAATCATTGTAGCAGAAATCTTAAAGGGAAATATACATACTGATTTGCTTCTTAAAATGACATGCTGATGTGCCCAAATAGTAGCAACAGTAGAGTCTTCCCCATGGCCATCATATCCTGGTGATCCTCACCTTCCCCAAGTGACTCTGTGCACTTATAGTACCTCATAGATTTCCTTTGTGAGTGGTAAGATTTTTTTCACATATATGGGTCATTATAGTAAAGACATATATACAAAGGATATGCGCGCTCTCTCTCTCCTCTCTCTCTCTCTTTCTCTCTCTCTCAGGCTCCCCTGCCATTCTCCTTTCTTCTGCAGCCTCTCTAGCTTTCTTTGTAATTTCCCCTTTGTAATTCTCTCAAGGGCATATCTCCTTCTTATTTATAACACAGCATCATGCTCACCCTGAGTTCCTTGGCTCCCTCCTAGTCTTAGATCTTTACTCAGTAAAGGAAAACGCACTCCACACAGATGGAGGAATAAGAATGGTCTTGGAAGTGAGTGGACCTGACTTCAGCAAACCATTTTGCCATCATGTTACTACCCTGAAGGGCAGAACTCTATAAGGAGAGAGCTTTGCCTTGGAATGATGCCATTGAGCCAAAGAAGGAGAGGAATGTCAGGCATGGGGACTGGAAGAGTCAGGGTCACATCTTCTTTACAGCGTTGGCACACAGTGAGGAAAAAGGATCTATGCCTGTTAGAGTATGAAGTCAAGACAAGACATTCCTCAGAGCCACTGATCTTCTGGGGCACACTACGGAGGCCTGGAAAAAATATATGTGTAGAAGGCCTAAAAGACACGATAAATTTTGGAGTACAACTTTAGGAACAGTTGGAATAACTTCAAATGAGCAAAACAATCAAAGATTAAAAGCCTATTGCTTGGGTGAGCAAGATGGCTGAGTGAGTAAAGATGGATTCTACCACAGCTGCTGGTCTGAGTTTGATTTCGATTTCTAGGAATCACATGGTAGAAAGGGGGACTGACTCCCCTCTGACCTCCACTTGTGTTCTCTCTCTCTCTCTCTCTCTCTCTCTCTCTCTCTCTCTCTCTTTCATACACACAAACCACCACCACCACCACCACCACCACCACCACACCACCCCACCCCACCCCACCCCACCCCACCCCACACCACACCACACCACACCACAAGTGAAATAGCCACTGTTCTGTTATTTATAGCCCAAAGCCACTGAAGTGGCCAGTGGTCTGAGTCACTAACACTCTCTTCCTTAACAAGTATATCAGCCCCTGCAGGGCTTCTGGGATTCGATGCTGTACACTTCCGACCACACTGCAGAGCTTCCATCCTGAGTTGACATGGTATCCACTGGCTGACATCATCTTTTTGACAGCAGCCACCCAACTGCTGTGACAATAGGTAGACTGAGCCAGGCTCCTGGACTTCTGTCAATAAAAGATGGTCAAGTTAAGCCTGGATCCTAGAATGGAGCAGATACAAGCAGAGTTCTTAGAGACCCTCCAGGAAGAAAATTATCAGGGAAAGAAGGTCTCTAGAAGTCTAGGACTGCAAGGCATTTCATGTGACCATTAAAATAACAGCTGAAGAAACCAATGAGGTGGGGCTGGCGAAATGGCTCAGCAGGTAAGTGTACTTTCCATGCAACCTGAGTTTGATCATGTTATCCGCATAAACATGGAAGGAGAGAACCAACCCCCACAATTTGCCACCTGACCTCAACATACGCTGTGGTGTGCACGTCTATACATTACACATGCAAGTATACTTATGTGCACACATACATACACACAAAGATGCTTCAAGCATTTTATCCTAATGAGGAGGGGGGAGAGAGAGAAGCGAAAGCCATAGGGAATCAGTTCCCACAGAGCCAGCCCTTCAAGAGAAGACTGGGAAGTGTGTAAACTCATTGACCCTTGGTGTCCAGGTCCTCTCCCTCCAGGAACAGTTCATGGCCATCCTTGGTCTTTACAGTTGGAAGCCTGTCCGACAGTGCTGAGGCATCACAGTTCCTCCAAGAAGTCATCCCTGAAAGGGACGAGCCATAAGTGACCCCCTCTCCTGAGTGCCCATTGCAAATATTGTCCAGATTCCTCTCATTTGTGATCTATTTGGAAGAAAGAAACAAATATCATGTATTGGTTACAGTTCTAACTTATTGCAATGATCAAGGTTAATAAGTCATGCATCTTAACTAGCATGATGGGTTATTTTAATCATTATGGCTCAGGGGAAGAATTTAAGACATTTTAACTCTTAAAGATTTATTTTGTTTTGAATCCTGTGTATATCTGCATCCCAGAGTGGATATGTGCATGCCTGTACCAGTGCTCATGGAGGCCAGAAGAAAGCATGAGATTCCCTGAAGCTGGAGTTATGGGTGGTTATGAGCTGCCCAATGTAGGTTCTAGGAGCCAAAATCTGGTTCTCTGCAAGAACAGCATATACTCCTAACTGCTGAACTATCTCTCCAGCCTTGCGTTTGAGTTTTTAAATTCTCCTTGGCACTTGGAAACCCAACTCATTCTCCAAATTCTTTTCTGCCAATGAAGAACCAGCATGTTGGACAACTGCATTTGCCACATAATGTAAATCTGTTAGGCTTAATCAATAAGTTATGCTCTAAGCCTTTCTCAATTTGTTTTCGAGGGACCCTGTCTCTACATTAGCCAAAGGAAAACCTACACTGAGATCACTGAAATATGCTGGAAATGACCAACGGAATGTTCTTCTCAAAGGGCCCTATATACTCCTCGTCTAAATACCTTGGCCTTCAGGGAATATGAGAGGAAGCCCTGTCATCAGCTTTGGCCTAATTCAGCTGAGTCCCAGAGCTGACATTATTTATGAAAACATAAGCAGCTGGTTGGATGAATGCCCAGGGGCCTTGGCATTGTAGGTACTTAAATAAATCAAATGATCCAGAAAACTGGTATGATGTGAGACCTCCATTTGCAACGCCACCCCCGCCCCCAGTCCCACTGGCAAGTGTAAAGGTCAGGGAGGACCCTCCTGCCTTATAAGGGAGAGCAGAGCCAGGGTAGGAGGGTGCCCAGCTAGGCATGCCATGTGGCCAGTGACATGGAGACCTTGTAATGTCACAGCAGGGAACAGAAGGAAGCCATCACATTCACAGGATATGAGGACTGCTGCTTAGGTAATTTGTGGTAAAAAAAAAAAAAAAAAAAAAAAAAAAAAAAAAAAAAACAACTGGATAGGTTTCTCAAATCAAGGCTGTCTCCCAGGACTTTACTCTGAAGATTTCCTAAAGCATACTTGCATTTTTAATCAGATTCTGTTTTTTTTCTCTTTCTATCATTTTACTAAACAGCTTTACCCCTGTGGCTTTGTTTTAAATATCTAGCCATCTTGCCATCTCAGGCATTTCTCAGAAATCTACCCTTGGGAAAGATACATCTTACATGCATGTTAAAGAAATGCAACTCCGCCACCTAAAAAAGTCAGGATAAAGGAAAAAAGATAAAATTGAATATTGACCAAATAAAAATCCATTGTGTTCGTTCCTTATGTTAATATTCTTTCTTCAAGCAAATTCAGGCAGCGTACGTCTCTGCTGCATAGACTTGCGGTTCAGCAAGATCAGCAGGAAATTAGAAATGCAACATTAGGATATTTGGAGCATAATTTGTGAAACCAGATTCACATCTGTCTGCTGGTTCAGTGAGGATGCTTGGAGAGACCAATCAATGAATGGTACATCAATTATCACAGCAGCTAAAAAAATGCTGGAGTTACGGCTCAAAGGCACTCAGGGTGGACTTCACTTCCCCACGACTTAATCAGATGTTATACACATAAAAAAAAAAATACCACACATTCTAATCTCTATCCCAACCATGGCAACCTGGATTTGGAGCCTCCTGCTTTGCTCTGTCTCTAGGTGTCTATTTGAAACCTAAGAACAGTTCATGAAAAAGTTAACCCCTAAGAAAATGCAAGCGTGCCAGCTGCCTCATCTCTCATCTTCCTTATGTCTCTATGGAGTTTCTTCTTCTATAAACATAATTCCACCATTTAGAACAGAGGGACAAAGACTATCTCCCACCAGAACTTCCCTTCACGGTTTCAAGACATAGTTGACAGTTGGCAAGCTATGATCATACTTATTGAAATTTAAGGGCTATTGAAAAAAATGATATTGGGAAGGGTCGGGCTTTGGAAATGAGGGGAGATCACAAGATAAAGGTATCCTGTTATTGCTACATTTAGCTTTTAAAAAGCTCTGCAAAGGCATGTTCTCACATACTGTTTAGGGCGCCAACTATTTGCAGTAGTCAGCCCACTCATCCATCTTTGGTCACTGCTAAGGGAAAGGTCCTGCCTCAAGCCCATGCAAGGGAGAAATATGTGTATGGTGGTTTGAATATGAATACCCCTCATAGACTCATATGTTTGAATGCTTGGCCCATGGAAGTGGCACTATTAGGAGGTGTAGCTTTGTTGGAGTAGGTGTGGCCTGTCTCTGTGAGGGTGGGTGTTGAGGTCTCTGGTTTCTCTCTCCTTGCTGCCTGCAGACCAAGGTGTAGAACTCTGAGCTCCTTCTCCAGTACCATGTCTGCCTGCACACTGTTTTCTACCATGACAATAGTGTACTAAACCTCTGAAACTGTAACCCACCCCTAATTATATTTGTTTTTAATCAGAGTGGTCATAGTGTCTCTTAACAGCAACAAGACCCTAACTAACCCATGCTCACATGCCTGGGAGCCATGCTGTTCTCTGCTCTATTTGACCAGAATTCCTTGGGCCCAAGGAAGCAGCATGCGGACCTGTGCGATACTCAAACCTGCAAAAGCTCAAACATCAGAAAGCACTGAGCAAGTTGTGCAGTTTTCACAAACACAGAGAGGTCATACACAAGACTTGACTCTCTCCCAAGAGTAACAATCACCACTGGGTATCCAAAAGCACAAACAACATCAGGAAGCCAATTCCTAGGAGAGAGAAAAATGAGAAGACATCAAAAGAGGTATAATTGGAGAGTCATAAATGAAAGTATTTCATGAGGCTGAGCCTCAAACTCCCCTGCTTTGTAAAGGCCCAGAATCCCTGTCGGCTGTTAGGTCATCTCACCAAGAACTGGTTAGAGTCACTTCTTCAGGTCCGATTCCTATGCAACTTCTTGGCTGACATTCTTTTTTTTCCCCTCTAACCACGACCTTAGTTTTCTGTTACTATGATAAAACACCTGCCAAAAGTAACTGGAGGAGAAAAGGTTATATTTTGCTTTACAGCTCATAGTTTATCAGAAGAGGGAAATTGGGGCAAGAACTCAAGGCAGGAACCTAGAGGCAGGAGCTGAAGCAGAGACCACGAGAGAATACTGCATACTGGCTTGTTCTCCAGGCTCACATTCAGCTATCTTTCTTTCCGTCCCAGAACTACCTTCCTAAGAGTGGCCCTACCTACCACAATGTGGGCCGTCCCAAATCAATCAGCCAGCAAGAAAATGATCCCATCAACTTGCCTACAGGCATTTTCTTAATTGAATTCCCATCCTCCTAGATGACTCTAGCTTGTGTCAAATTAACCAAAACTAACCAAACACATCCATATATAAATCTAAGATGCTAATAAGCTTGGGTGATGTTTTCTGATAGGTATGTTACAGTCTCCCTGTGTGACAAAAACCAAGAAAAGGTAAGAACACTTGAATTCACTTTTAATTGTCAAGTGCAATAGAATTGGTACCCAACAGCCCCTTGATACGCAGGCAAAAGGAGGATAATTAAACCCAGCTTTTCAAATAAGCATCATTGCAAAGGTTACAAAACACTGCAGTGTTGCCAAAGTTGGTGAAATCAATTTCCATTTTGCTGCGGTGTGTGTCATGCAGAGATTGCTGAAACCAACAAAATGAAAAGCATTAATAATTGGCATTAATAGCTTCTATAAATTAATTTACTTATTTGCCTAAAAACATCAGCCAAACAATTCATCAAATGGAAGCTATGTGCAGCAGATAATAAAAAGCAGGTACTTTCTATTGTTTTTAAAAATGAGGCATTGGAAAATGAAGAAAACTAAGCAGATACAAATGAAATGAAAGCCCCTTTGTTAAGAAAAACAAAGACAATTTAGTGGTACATAGAAAGAGCATTTTTGTGACTTTAGGTGTTTTGTGGAGACTATAAAGCATGTTACAGAAAAAATTGAGGTAATAATACAAGTTCCTATTTGTTTAGTGTATTTTCTATCAAATAATTGAAAACATCACTGATTGTTCCACCTGTAATGCCATAGAAACAGATGAGAAATAAGCAATAAACGCTGATAAGAAATCAAGTGGCAGTGGGGCTAAGCACTTTGTGGAAAGAATCTCATGGATTCAACTCGATGGGCACTTATTGAAAAGCCAGGGTTCACAGAGGAGAGGACAGTCACCAGTGTCCTCTGATGTAACAGGAAGTGAGATGGGCAGAGCAGTAAAGAGCCTCTACTTTTCATTTATAATCATAGCTTGTACTTGACCAGACTCTGCTCTGTTTCTAGAGACTAACTGTGAGATCTGAAGACTGTTAGAGCCTTAGCCTCTTCCTCTACTCTTCCTCCATTCTGCCTGCTCATTTTCTGTGCTTCTGCTAAAAGCTGGCATCTTTATTTCTTTTCCCATTGCTATGATAAAATACTGACAAAAGCAAATGAAGTGGAATGGGGTTATTTTAACTCACAGTTCAAGGTACAGTCCATCATGACTGGGACGTCAAGACAGCAGGAGCTTACAGCACCTGGTCATATCACAACCACAAACAGGGAGCAGAGAACAATGCATGCATGCTGCTGCTCAGTTAGTTTCCTTTCTCTTTTTATATAGTACAGGACCCTGGTCAGGGAATGGTGCCGCCCACAGTGGGAGAGTCTTCCCATTTCAATTAGAATAATCAATATAATCTTGGACTGCTATATGCCCAGGGGCCCATTGCCTAGGTGACTCTAGCTTCATTTTCTTCTTCTGGCTAAGATTTAAAAAGGACATCTTTGAGAGCATGTCCAGAGAGCTGACAAAAATGCATTCCCAGTTCATTACAGAAGCCTGGTCTGAATTCGTTAGTTAAATTAAGGTTCCATGCATAACATTCAGAACCTACTCTCTGACTCAATATTGACTTCATACTAGACTTAGAAATAGTGTAAATTACCTACTTGACAATTAACACTACCCATCACAGCTAGTTTCTAGCTGCTCCAGATAAAGTTTGAATATATAAAAGACAATAATTATCATAATAATGCAGGAATTGTGGCTATGTAGGGACGAAATGGAGAAGGGGGAAAACTTGGTGCTCAAGTGGGATGGCACAGGAAGCCACTTCCAGTGCCATCTTGTAAGTTATTCCCACTGACTGAGCTACACAGCAGCATACCCACATCTTCCATTCAAGAGCACTGCAAGCAATAGCCAACTAGGTGCCCACTCTGGGCCAGGCCTGTAGGATGGCATAACAAAGTCATTCAAAGCTCGGCTACTTGTAACCATAAACACTCGGAAGAAAGTTGCAACAACTAAAGTTCCTCATTATGTCAGCCTTGCCCCTTATATTTAGAGATTTCCAGACAGCAGATATCAGGGTGCCTTTTGCCTGTGCTGTTTCCCTATTCAGCCACACCAGTCTCATATGACACTTCCCCCTCAAGGCAATGCAGGCTTCTCTCAGCTGGAGAAGTAAATGCTCATTAGGATTCTGCATGTGCGTCCTGGGAACTGCATCCCGCATGCTCCCGAGCTGTCCTTGCATCGTTAGCACAAACACTTACCCACAGCTGACAAGAGACATCAAACTACCATAGGTAATTGCATTTCCAGAACAGTAGATAATGAAACGGGGAAAGGCTTGGCCTTGGCCCTTGCCTCACTCTGAAAGCAGATAAGTAGGATTGTGCTTCCCACCCCAGTAATGAGACAAGAAAGTTTGGTCTTAAACTACTTGACTCTTCCCCACCCCAGGCCAGCCCAACCGTGAACTCTTAAATTTTAAAACATTTTTACTCCTTTACTTCGTGGCCGTATTTAAGCTTGAATTATATTTCTACTTAATTAAACTCACTGTTCCTTTTGAAACTGTATTAAAAAGAATACACAGATGCCATGTAGAATGATCCCACTAATCTATTACATGAGTCAAACTACTGCAAGCCGCCCCAGGTGAAGGAGAGGCACTTGGAATTACGATCAAAATCTTTCTTGCTTTTTTCCTCAAATGAAGTTCTTAAAGTACAGGCTCTGAAACAGCTAAGAAAACATCGTCTCCAATTTAGACTTATGTTGAACTGCAGGAAAAGACCTACTGAACCAATATGAATTTACCTAACTTAAGCAAATCCTGCATTGTTCCTATAATGTGCTCCTCCACTTAGCTACAGCTTAATTTTCTTCGGTTGCCTAAGGTCGAAAAGGACATCCTTGAGGGCACGTGCAGACATCGGACAAAGATGCATTCCCAGGCCATTAAGAAAACCTGGTCTGAATTCATTAGTTAAATTAAGGATGCATACATAACATTCAGGACTCATTCTCTGACTAAGTATCGATATCATATAAGATTTGGAAATTTGTAGAAAGAGCAAATAAGAATCTCTGGGATGCCAAGGAACAAACAGGAGAGGAACGACTAAAGCAATCTAAAAGACATTTCTAAGTCTAAAAGACTTCCTGTGGATTACAGGGGGCCTGTGAGAGTCCTACTAACTGGTTGAAAATCAGCACCAGCTAGTCAACAAAAATGAGAAGAAAAAGAACTTACTTGAAGCTTCTGCTTTTAAAAGGCAGCACCTACATTTCACCTTCACCTCCGTGTGGTGGATGGAGTCCTCTGTCTTGGAGTCCTCATGACTGTTTCTGATTCATTCACTCAGCACACACTCAGTAAGAACTCAGGATGGGCTGTATATTCAAGGAATGCCTTTGGCACCTCTGTGCTTTTGCAGGTTTCCCAGTTGTATTGCTTCACACATGTGAGGCAGAGTGGCCTCCAAAGAGTATGACCCAGACTACTGGCAGAGGAAAGGTCCCCTCATGGGATAATTTGGAAAGTGCTACATATACTCTCATTCCCCTTGCAGATTTGCAATGCACACTGATCAAACAGTGCTTGAAGGGGATTGCAGTCTACAGAGATCACCTCTTCTTTGCTTTCAGCTGCGTGCATAGGCAAGTCTGAACGGCTTTGGTAGGCTCTGCTCTCCATCTCTAGCTTGCTAGCATTGCCTCAGTCATCTTGACAATTGCCTCTGTATACAACACCCTCTCACTGTGGGGACCAGCAGATGTTTATGGCTGCCCACCTAGATCTACTTCTTCCTGCTTCCTTTATGGTTTCCTGATGGGTTGAGGTGTCTTCCCTACACTGTGTACAACATATTCTTGAGGGAACACTAACTGCCTGTTGGCTATACTAGCCTGAGGGTCACTACTTCCTGTCTGCTTGTGTTCTCCTGGGACCTAAGTGTAAATTTTCATCTTCCTGAAGTGTTTCCAGCAGTTTGTCAGACACTAAGTGGACAGTATGACCTATGTGTGGCATTTACTTACCAAAAGACATGAAGGGCGTGAGCGATCAAAGGAACTGGACCCTCTGGATCAAGGCCATCTTGAAACTTAGTTTTCTCCTGGACTTCCTGATATGTGAAGTAAGAAATTCATTTGTGCCAATTTGATTGAGGTTCTCTTAACTCGTCATTGAAGTCATCCAATGGACACAGTCACTTAAATACAAAGACCCCATGCCTGCCTAGGAACCCTCTGAAACCTTATGGGAATCTGTCTCCATGAAGTGCTTGCCCCTTTTGCCCAGCTTCCTTGAAAGACATTTGCACTGGATCTGTTTTTTAATCTGCCTTCAGTCTCTGAGCATGAGCTCATCTTCCCATTTGATTCACACTACTTCTCTCCACCCCCATGATTACCATGGCTCACAGCTGATGACTAGTGTTACTATAATTTACTTGCCTGAAGCTGCTGCGCACTGCCTCTTAGTGTTATTCCAGTTCCCAGGCCTCTCCGGACCACTTTCAGCATGGTAGTCCTGCCCTGCCAGTGTCTGTCAGGTTCTTCCAAACCTCTTAGCTGGAACTGATTTTCATGAAGTAAAAGGTCCTTTGCAGGGGTTTAAGCAGTATGTGATGTTTTGTACTAGAACTCCACAGCCTGTGCAGAGGTCCTGTTTCTCTCAACTCAAACAATGCTTACCCTATACCTGTGTCCTC
The DNA here is from genome assembly GCA_028551405.1 of Uromys caudimaculatus. Classification (NCBI taxonomy): domain Eukaryota; kingdom Metazoa; phylum Chordata; class Mammalia; order Rodentia; family Muridae; genus Uromys; species Uromys caudimaculatus. The sequence continues at coordinate 116,214,265 of CM052701.1, forward strand.
CTGAAGTCAGCTCAGCTTCCAGCCTTAGCATCTCATGAAACACAAGCCAGACAATGAAGAAGAGGAGCTGGGAAGGAGAACTATAGAAATACGGGGTGAATGGGAAGTGTGCTATGATGCTGTTTCATGGACAGTCATAGGACTGAACCTAGGCATACTCAAATTATAGCAACCATTTGTTTTGTAGTGTGATGGTTTGTATATGCTCTGCCTAGGGAGTGGCACTATTAAAAGGTGTGGCCCTGTAGGAGTAGGTGTGGCTTTGTTGGAGTAGGGGTGGGTGTGGGCTTTTAGACCCTTGTTCTAGTTGCCTGGAAGTCAGTCTTCCACTAGCAGACTTCAGATGAAGATGTAGAGCTCTCAGCGTCTCGGGCACCATGCCTGCCTGGATGCCACCATGTTCCCACCTTGATGATAATGGTCTGAACCTCTGAACCTGTAAGCCAGCCCCAATTATATGTTGTCCTTTATAAGACTTGCCTTGGCCATGCTGTCTGTTCACAGCAGTAAAACCCTAACTAAGACATGTAGCTTCTTTAACCCTGCCCACACAACTGTGGTTCCTCCTCTTCTGATATGGTTTGTACCCAGATGTTCAGAATAGTCAACAAGAAATAAGGCAGAAAATGTCCAAGACCCAAAGGTCATAATATATTTCTGTTTGCTGATAATCTACCATAAACAAAATGTTGGCTTAAACATGGACTCATTTTTTATATGTGACATACATCTTTCCATGATGTAACTTACCTCCCAAGGTCATGTTCCTTAGCAGTGCTCAGTTTATGCTTTGTGCTGTAAACATAGTATCTTATGAACCATGTTTTACCCAGAGACTGAATGATGGAATGCAGACTTCATAGACCATAGTACCTGGAATTTCTGATTGTAATTTCACTCAGATTTGAATTTAAAGAGAATTTAGACAATGCTGGGAGTGGAGGGTAATTGCCAAACACCCATGCCTCTGTTTTTCTTAAAACAAACAAACAAATAAAAAACCTGGGCAGTGGTGGTGTATGCCTTTAATCCCAGCACTCAGAGGCAGAGGCAGGTAGATTTCTTTATCTACAGAGTGAGTTCCAGGACAATCAAGGCTACACAGACCCGTCCAAAAAAACCAAAACCAACCAAATAAACAAGCAAGCAAGCAAATAAACAAAACCTTACTGATGGGATAGAATTCAAAACTTATTCTAGAATATAGAGCTATATTTAACATGGAATTTGACAGCCTATTCCTTAAACACCCCTCATACTTATAGCTAACCTCACAACTCCTTCGTAACAGCAAATCTACACAGTTCCGTTTCTTCCTAGCTCATTACTCCGATTGTCACTGAACATTTTTTCCTTGATAATTAAGAAAAATCAAATTAATCTGAAGTTTTGGATAGCTGACCATTCCATATCCTTATGAAATGGATTTTTAAAAAAATTCATGTGACAGACTTCAATAACTGGATTTACTTTTTAAATTCTAACCTTCAAAGTAGACTGGAACAGACCACAAAGTCAACCTCATAGGCATAGAAGGCTGGGATGGTGGGGTGACTCGTTGGTTAAACCTGGCAACATTAATTCAACCTCTGGATCACAGGTTGAAGGAAAGAACCAACTCCTGTAAATTGCCCTCTCCCTCCAAATATATGCTGTAGAATGTGTATGTGATGGACTTGCACCTTCAAAACTGTGATCCAAAATAACTCTCTGTCTAGTAAGAGAGATGGGAAAACACAAGCACACTGGGATACACACACACAAACAGAGAGAGAGAGAGAGACAGAGAGAGACAGAGACAGAGAGAGACAGAGAGAGACAGAGACAGAGAGACAGAGAGACCGAAACAGAGATTGATTCGCTAATCTAGACATCAGATACAAAGTCAAAAGAAAAATTTCAGTCTACTAAAGATTATAATTTTACTAGACAACATGGCAATTGCATGGTCAAAAGAAATGCCAGTGTATGGAGAAAACACCAGGAAAGAAAAAGACACGAAAGATGCATGTTCCAAAGAAAGCCATATATAATACCAAACAAGCAGAAACTATGAAGACACAAATACCTCAAAGTACTAAATGAAAGATGGGATGAGCCCTTATTAGGCTTCAAAACTGATGCTTTCAGGTGAGTCTAAGGTTGAGGCAGATAGGGCAGACAAAGTACCTGCCCTCTCCTTGTTTTATGGAGAGCAGAAAAGTCTTGATGAGTCACTCCCAAAGCATCAGGATAAAGAGACCAATATAGTCTGTGTCTGACATAGCACATAACTACCATCAGAATTAAATAAATGGAACAAATCAAAACAGAGAAGACAAACTCATGGATGTGAAAGTCAAACGAAGTATCCAGCAAATTACTGCCCAGACTCAGCATTCCCCACTCACACCACAGATTGGAATAAGAATTTTGGTTTCTTTGAAAAACACAGAAACCGAAATGTGTTTTTATTTTAATCTCAGGTGTGGGATATAGGCTGCTTCAGATTGTCCACAGCAGCTGACTATGATTTACCTTATGCTCTAGCAGAGGTGTGATTTTGCCAGCCTCAGATAGTTTCTACAATTGTGCAATGTTTGGAATTCTGGGGACTTTTCAAAGGGTATATAAATGCTAGGGCCATGAGAAGCAGGAACGGATGTTAGTTGTTTACAGTTTGATAAGCAGTTGTGTGCAAAGAGGAAACAACAAGAAGAAATTAGATCGCCTGATGGCAAAGACCAAACTTGCCCCAAGGAACGTCTAAGGAAGTAGTCTAAGGATAATGTTGCCCCCTTTCCCCTCTACCCCTTTTTCTCTCCTATCTAGTGTTACTGTTGAAAGAGTGGGAAAAAGGTAGAGAAGAGTAGAAGAAAGAACTCACAAAATAGCAAAATACTGGCTACAGTGGACCCTGCAAAAAGCACAATTTTTCTCTTTAATCAGTCTTAACTTCTTATAGGTTAGGGGTCAGAAAGCTTTTCCTGTACAAGATTCTTGCCAAAGACCACACCATCTCTTTTGCCCCTAGCTATCCAGGATTGAAGGCAGATAAGTGTATGCAGAAACAAATGGGGGTGACTGTGTTCTAATAAAATTTTATTAACAAAACTAGGTGGTGGAATGGATTGGACTTATAAGCCATAGCTAGTCAACCTATGTCAGAGATGAGCCCAAGCAAGGACAGCATCACTGGTAGGTTCTAACAAAGTAGCCACATTTCCAATGGCCCATTTGGGGGTGGGGGGCAGGGAGACGTTCCTTTTTAACACATGAAAGAGCAGAAGTGGGAGGGAAAGAAATCAAGATTCTAGAAATAGCAAAGAAATGTTCACTTGACATTCTGAAACTGTGTTATAAATGGGAGAAGACAGCAAGACCAAACATTTCATTGCATATTTAGAGTTCTTCTGCTGGACTTGACATCCAGAGACAAGTAGGCAACTGGACTGGAAAAGAGAACTCTTCAATTTCTTGTGAATCTTGGTAGGCTGCTGCTGAGGGCGGACATGATACAGTGACATCCATCCCCCTTGGTCAGGGAAGTTTCCTGACTTTCTCAATGCACTCTTTGTATTTAGCCTCCCTGAAGTGTCTCTTCCCCCACCCTCACCCCTGCACAAAGGAAAACCAAACAAAACTAAGTCACATCAGCATAAAATTTTATTCTTTCAGACAACATGTATCACTCATGGTGCCTGGAAACACAAATTTAGTGACACTGGTAAATGTGTTTCTTTAGAGGCCTCCACATTGTCAAGAAACACACAACATGCATTATACTATATAACTCAAAGGTTTGCACCCCATCCCCAACCATCTCATAATTGGCAAATGGATTCATAGAATTAACTGGAAATTTCCCTCTCAGCTGCCTTTTTCATCAACTAGGTAGTTAGTGGGTACTATTGTTTGGATCTTGACTGTTACACGGTTAAAGTTTTGGCCCTCGGCCCATTGATGCCATTAAGGAGGTGGTTGAGCCTTTAGAAAATGGGGTCTGGGCAGAGAATTTAGGACGTTGGGAACATGACCTTGAAGGGTACTATAGAATCTTAAGTGCATGCTTTCTCTCCCATCCCTGCTCCTTTCTCTTTTTCCTTCTTTTCCCTTTATTATAAAGAACTATGTATACGGGCATTTTACCTGCATATATGTCTGTGTATGACATGTCTGCAGCTCACAGAGGCCCTAAGAGAGCACGGGATCTCCTGGCACTGGAGTTATCAGTTGTGATGCTATGTGAGTGCTGAGAATCGAACCTGGGTCCTCCAGGAGATCAGTCACTGTCCTTAACTGCTGAGACAGCCCATCCTCTCCCCTTTTCAAGTTTCTATTATGAGTGGCTACTCACTTTCTAACATAGGCCCCAAACCAGTATAGACTGTAATCTCCAAAACTGTGACCCTCAAGAGACCATTTATCTTTATAAATGGATCATCTCAGGTACTTGTTACAGGAATGGAACATTAAACAGTAGAGACTACTTTCCCATGGGCAGAAAGGTTACATTTCAGAGATGCTCTGAGCTAGCCACAGAAACCAGAGTCTGACCCAGCAGCCTCTGAGGGAGTCCATGAGGTCAAAAAAGTCCTTCCAGGTAAAGACCTGGTCAGGCCAGGGCTTGTTGAGCTACTGTTGCTGTCAACAATACTGGTCGGCTCTCCTATAGACCTGACAGAATGCAGCATCCCTAGACCATGACACTGGACATTAAGTAGTCCTCTTGGTTCCTACCAAGTCCTCATGCTCAGTGCTGTGACCTCATGCAGGAGCATTTCAGCAAAGCAAACTTTTGCCTTCTACTTTGCAGTCCAATGTATCTTCTTTATCAAGTGCAAGATGGACCTTCGCTCCAGAGTTTGCTGGTCCACTGTTTCTGTGCTTTCCATTGCTGGCCTCTGCTTCACTTGGGAACAGCGACATCATAGCAAGGGAAGCATGAAGAGCCAGGCCAGCACTGGGAGGTAGAGTCTGGGGACACTGCTGCCAGATGTCCTCTGAGCGTGCATTACGGCAAAGACTGCATTTGTGTGGTTGGTGGGCAATTCTACATTGCAGATCATTCCTTCACAGCAAGACCTACACTCCTGTGTACAAAGAGGGAAGAGGAATAGGAATAAGGACAGGGCCAAAACCCTAAAACAGAAGAAAGACAGGAGCTGGAGTTGATAGCCCAGCCTGTGCATTGCCCCAGCCTGTGGGCACTCTCCCCCTGCTGAGCAAAGACTACCGTGAGCGTCCTCATCCTAACTCTTGAAGTATCTGTGTCAAACCCAAGCAAAAATGAGGCAAAGAAGGGAAACTGAGTTAGTCTTCTCAGTTGCCAGATCTTGAAAGACTTACTAGAAAACAATGAAACCAAAAACAATGACCTGAAAGTCAGGAACCTTCTGGACTTGTTGGTTCTCTTTCTTAGTGTTATTTGTTCGGTGATAACTGTGACTTGCTATTGTCTGTGCCATCACCTAAATCCTGTTATGACTGCAGTGATAATTTGCTAAAATAAATAAAAATAAAATAAAGTCTCCGTTCTTAAGAGTACCTTCAAGGGAAGCAACCTGTGACCACAATAATGATGCATGCCTGGCCTGAAGCCATGACTTCGTGAACTGGCCACTCATATAAGCCAATGAGGCAGCAGAAAGGCAGCAACTCCAAGCACAAGCACAGCATAATGGCTGTCCAGCCAGCTGCCCATCAGATTGACCCAGGGGAAAATGTTTATTTTTCTTTTCAAATCTTGCTATGTAGCCCAAGCTGGCTTCATACTCATAATCCTCCTGCCTCAGCCTCTAGAGTACTGGGATTACAGAAGTGAGCCACTGTGCTCACCCTGGGTACTTTCTAGAGATCTTGATTCCCTAGACCTCTATGTGAAGCTCCATTTCAATCAGTCTAGGATGCTCTCTTCCATCCTCACCAGCTCACCTCAGCATTGCTGCCCATGTGGCCCTTGCATGGTCAGAGCCAACAGCCACTAAGTCAGAGTCAGTGACTTACTTACATGCTACACTGAATTCCAAAATCTCATGAAACATTTTCAAGTCGTTTCCCCTCAGACTTTAGGATCTCTGCATATTTTTGTTTGGAATGATAAAATGAGAATATTAAGGAGATAAATTGATGCAATACATATTTAAATTTATCTTATTCTCTTAGACTCTTTCTTCTCTGAGCAGAGATGCAGAGTGAGACAACATTTCAATGCCAAAAGCCCTGCCTGTTTTTCTCCTTTTTACCTTCTAGTTACACTGGGGCGGGGTAGCAGTGATGTTGGGCTAGGAACAGAGCCCACATCATCCAAACTCCAGTGCTCCTTACTCTCTGAAGGATGGGTAATTCTTGAGTTTCCAGCGTGGGCTTCACTGTGCAGGTTCTGAAGCCCAGAATTTAGCTCTAGAGCCTGGAAATTAACATTCATTCTTAATACCATTATTTCTTTTTGAAGACAGAATATCTGCAAATGTCTGCTCTCCTCATTGGCACTGTAGTAGAGTCTTTTTGTCAGAGTACAAACAAATGTAACATATTGCTTCTCCTTCTTGGTTCTCTCATGATGCATAACTTACCACCATCCCCGTGAAACCTGGGAAAGTAACTCCAAGCACACATAATCTTTACCGTGTGTTCCGAATCTCGGCTGTGTCGGCAGCCAACAAAATGACATTCATTTTTAGAGGCACACTTTTTAGTGATGGATGTGCTTCTTCCATGGCTGGTGAAGTGGTGAACTGTCAAACAATACTGTGTGTCTAGGGAATTTAACAAGAATAAAAACAATTTTATTCCCCATACTGCAAAAGAGACCCCTTGACCATTAATGCCAGAAAGAGTAAAACTCAGAATAATCTTAAGGCTCATAGGTGAGAAACATAATAGCAGTGAATGCTAGACTTTCTAGGGTGGTATTTCTGCCAAGACATCAGCTTCCAAAGTACACATGTGTTTTGAAAATGAATATAAATGGGTATCCAGTTCCTTTGGCATTAGCTGAAGCTGAGAAAAATGTGCAGAGTTTTCCTCAGTCCTTGGGCCTGGTAATTGAATATGCAAATATTTATGTCCCCACTCTGCCCTTCCTTCCTCTGAAGCATGTGTTCAGAAACTCTAAATTAAGTCAAAAACTGTGAGCACAAAGACACAACATATCTGGGAACATGGTGTCTCACTCACCATTTGCTTCTTCTAGGCTGTGTGCAAATGGGTCTCCAGCTACATACCAGCTCACCCTTCTTCCTCGTCTTGCTTATTTAGATTTGAAGCCTTCTAGCATGTTTGACTATTCCTCATCAATGTACTCCGCTTTCCCTGGCCTCTTTACTTGCTGTCTCCCTGTTTCCCTGCTCTGTAGAGTTAGCTCATTTCTACATAGCTCTCCTTACTGCTTTAACCATCCACTTTATGACTTAGCATTCTTGTCAGAAAGTGGTCCATATGACATCATAGGATATTATGTTTTAGTCCTCTGTCTCCTTATTGCTATCAAAGACCATGGAAATGCCTGTTAAGTTATTCACCTTGAATTCCAATAGCAAGTGACTGGGAGAAAATGGACCAAGTTGTGAGTTCCTGTCACAAGTAAGTCTTGTTTGATCTTTTAAGAACATGGTGATATTTTTAATGAAATGTTAATACATGCAGTGGCATTTTGATAACCTTAGTAATTTTTACAAATACATTCATATTGTAGAGATACTCCATATCTTCTAACTGTGTTCATTCATTCAATCCTCATCATGAACCTTTTACAGACCATATTAACATTCTTTGTTGTTGTTGTTGTTTTGTTAGACAACATCTCATTATGTAGTCCTGGTTGTCTGAAACTCTCTATGTAGATCAGGCTGACCTAGAACTCACACAAAGATTCTCCTGGCCCTGCCTCCCACATGCCAGGACTAAAGGGGTAGAAAGTTACATAGGTGTAAGGTAGAATGCCAACCAAGGAAAGCATCAAGGATTTGTGCTTTTAATCAGTCCACATGGCTGCCACCCTGGGTACTCATCCTTGAACTAGACAAAAGTAGCAGACATTGGAGTCTGAAGGAAAGGGAGCCATTACATGTTTTGGAGAAGACATTTAAATGTATACTCCAAACTCAGAATAAATGGAAACCTGTGGCTGCTTGTGTTAAGCCAGAGCACTGTATACATCCCACACATGAAAGTAGCCTCTAACCAGTCAACACACTGTTGCAAATAAAACAAGAAATATCCATGTAGTCATGTTGTGTTACATAGACAGCCTTTTAACAACACTGGCAGACCACAGGCGAGGCTTTATGGAGAAAGGAAAACCTGAGATGACAAAGATTAACAGCTCCAGGCCTACTTGCTGTGGATGAATGGTTGACTATCATTTCCCTAAATAAGGGCAAAGGGAAAAGTAAGAAATGACACCTCAGTTATAATTCCAGGTGGTTAATATCTTTGAGACTTCATTAGTGGGTGATCAAAAAACTGAGCTCTCATGCTGTGCTAGAAGGTGGGGTCATTCCACACTGGTTCCTATAAGAGCCAGCTTCTCGAGTGGGCTTGGCAGAGTCAACTAAGCTGCTTTTGCTGTTGCTTACAATGTTTGGGGGTGGGAAGCTACCCTCTCCTATTTTTGCTTATCTATGGTTCAAAAGACATGCTATTTGGGCTGGAAAGATAGCTCAGCACTTCTTGCTCTTCTGGGAGAGCTGGATTCAATTCCCATCACTCACATGGAAGCTAACAAGCATCTATTAACTCCTCCAGTTCCAGGGGATCCAATGTGTTCTTCTAGTCTCCTTGGACTAGACATGCATGTGGAGCAAAGACTTACAAAGAAGCAAAAATACACATAAAATAAATTAATCTTTAAAAGATTTTTAAATAAACAAAAGAGATGATATTCTAAAATCCAGAAGCAGATAAAAGGTCTCAGTTGATAAGCCACAAGTTAGAGCAATATGCACAGATATAGTAAGCACAGACTTTGAGAGGCAATTCAAAGAATCGCATGATCCATAAAGAGAAGGCCAATGAACAGGTAAACTTTAACACTATTCTAACTAGTGTACTTGGTTTTCAGCAGAAATTTAAAGTGAATAGTTAAAGAATTATATTGACCATCTGAAATAAATTAGGAGAGACAGTTACAAACCAACCTTAAAACTTTAAAATAATTGTAACCAATCTGTTCCTAAGTGGATTTAAAGTCTACTCTAGAAGATGGAACTTGTGCCTGGTACTATTAACTGGGCTAAAACCCTGTGGCTAGCTAGGTCTTAGGTCCTAGAAGAGGAACTTCTGCTATTGTTCTACTAAATGGACACAGTAAGAAATTACCCCTAAATTCTCACCTTTATACCCATAGATTAGTACATCTCCAAACCCTCACCAAAGAATCTTATTTACAGGACAGAGGGTTTACTACAGAGAATCACAACAGGTCAGTTTGCAGAAGATAAGAATGTGGAACGCTTGCTTCGAAAGGTGACAACTGTATCACAGCCCCTACTCCCAAGGCTCAGGAATCACCATTGAGAAGAAGGGGACAGGAAGATTTTAAGATCCAAGAGGAGCTGGTATCTGCAGTGGAACAGTATTTGCCAGCCATTACAGGGCCATCGCACCCATGAACTCACAGTGGCCGTGACTGTACACAGAAGACCTGAACAAGCTCAAGCCAAAGTCCTAGAACAGGCGAGGTAGGAACTCATGAAATCCCACTCCTAGCCGAGGAGCAATTGATGGCGGTTTAGGTTTCTTCAGGATGTGGCCCCTGAGAGGATACTTACAATCTAACAGATTGTCCTTCACCCATCCCCCAATAACTGGACTCAATGGGTTTTAAAAAAAAACCAAAACCTTAAAATCGAGGGAAACCAGAGGTGTGTGCAGGGGAGGGAGATGAGGGAAAAGCTGGAAGAGAATGAAAGGGAAAGGGTTTTATTAAAATGAGTTATATGCTTTATAAAGTTCGAAATAGAAAAAAAAATCCTTTAAAACACTAAGACAAATTTTTGTGGACCCACGAAGGAAGGTGCACACAATCACACATATCACAATGTAAGTAAGAGCACTCCCTCTACTGAAATGTAAAAGAACCCCAAGGAAAAAAGGTTCTAATAATTGTTTCTTCTAGAAACAAAGATAATAAGGAACAATGACCATACGGGCGCTACAGGCATGAACACTTAACTGAGCAGTGATTCTCAGTAATATGGCTTGGTTTTACGGGTGGATGGAATTCCGCAGATTTCCTCTATCTGCAAAAAATTAGGCCATTCTACTACTACAAATACGGCAATAGAAACTCCCAAAGATTCACGGTAACAGGAAAACCAGCAATCTCTAATTCTGGAGGTCTGTTCTGCTATTTGTTTTCCTTAGGCCATTGCACCTGACGACCTGAAATCAGGACAGCCCGGTCTCATTACAGCACCCCCAGTTCCAACGTCCTAGCAGCAGACTCTCTCTGTTTTACTTCCAACTTTGTATGGAAACATTCAGTTTCTTCACAACTTTATTTCCACCACCTGCAGGGAGTAGCCATCTTCCAACCAAGCGTTAGGACAGTCCCCACTTGATGTATTCTTTGACTCTTGTCTCCAGCTGTTCCAACAGCAATGTTTCAGATCACAGTCTGCATTGTGCATTCTGACTTCCATACTCTACCAGAAAAAGAAATCTCCACAGGTCTTTGCACGTGGGCCTCTCTCGGTTTGTTCCTCTGTGCCACTGTTCCTATCTCCCACTGTGCCACAGTGGCCAGTCACTGAAGAGAGTCCACACACCTACTGCCTCTGGAAGTCTTCGCAGTTGAGATTTCCCTTGCAGGCACAAGGGAAAATTTCCTCCACAAGGGAGATTTCCCTCCAGGCTTCCGTCTCTTGCCCATTCAGGTCTTTGTTTTAATGTCTACTAAGAAAAGATTCCCCATGGCTACCTAGTCAAAGGCATATATCTAATCATCTTTCAGCAGGTATTTACTGAGTGCCTATTAGGAGCCAGGCACTGGAGATGTGTCAGTAAACTACCAAGGATAATCAGATGTTTGTTAGGGGAGTGAGTGGGCTTCCTAAGCAACAATGGCTCTCTGCGTACAGTGCAGAACCCTTTCTTTGCTTTAAGCCAGTAAGTATGACTTTCCTAGGGTATCATCAAGCATCAGACATTTCTGGAATTGTTTGAACGCCTTAGTCAACACTGTGGTTTCTGTCTTCTTGATAAACACCTTTTAAGAAATTTTTCTTCATTATACATACAACTGCATGCTGAGTGTGTGTGTGTGTGTGTGTGTGAGAGAGAGAGAGAGAGAGAGAGAGACCTATCCCCAGGTTCTCTCAGGATACTCTGGTGTCTGGACAGTCTTTCACAAGAGATCCAGGACCCTTTTAGAATCCCACTGGCCTGTGTTAACATACTAATTGATAATATAAGATATCTTCCTCCAACTAAGGGAAGGACCTAAATAAAGAAAGGTCACAAAAGAATCTGGAAGAGTCTTCCAAGCTCGGATACTCACCCTGTGGACACCACTTATCTTCTGCCCAGCGATTGCAGTTATAATTATCCCCTGCATTTTCGCAAGTAAAACACTTGAAACTGTTTGGGAATGGTGTGGCTTCAAAAAAAAAAAAAAAAAAGAATGAAGTAAAGTCACAAAAGGACAAAAAATTTTCTAACATCAAACACACAAAATTTGCAACTTATTAGATGAAACAAAACATGTAAGACATCCTCCTCTTTGGAATGCCTGTGTCCCAAAATAAAATGGCTCCACAAACTATTTTTGAAAGATCCATGGTATGATTCTATTAGTATTTAATTTTCTGAAATAAGAGGGGTTGAGACAATGGACAAGGATGATAGTGGAATGTGCGATTATAGAACACATTCATACACAGACACAGACACCAATACATATATGCATATATATGTGAAGAAGCTAGACAGACAGATTCTTTGGAACATCCTGAAGAATACAGAAAATAAAAAGTGAACAACAGCAATGACACACACCTCATGTAGGGGTAGGAGGAAGACAGCCTCCATCCTGGCTGTGCATCTCCAGCACCAGTAAAGCCAGAGAAGAGGAGAAAGGAAAAAAAAACAAAACCATGGCCCACATCTCATCCTCTGGATTACTCTTTGACTACTACATTAGTGACAAAACTTAGATGCAACATTAATTGTGCATAAAATGGTAATGAAGACCCAGGTCACACTCTCTTCCCAATTTCAAACCTTCTGATGAGTTTTCAAAAAGTGTTAATGTCCATTTGGAAGAATGGGTCTATCATTTATGCAGGAAATTTCCATAGCCAATTATCTCTGAAGAAGGAATCATCAAAAATCCTTAAACTTCCTCTGCCAGGCCATGATCAGAGACAGTGCTCATAGGAGGTTTATTTGCATTTGTGTTCTTAAAGGAGAATCCTGTAAGACTGTAGCAGGAGGCCACCCCCTTCTAAAAAGAGAGCTTTCCCTCACTGTCCTCTCACCCCAGCAGTGGCTAGGCATGTCTCTTTCACTCTAGGTAAAACCAACCATTCTAGAAAGGTGTGGTAGATGGAAAGGGGACACCAAACGAATATAGAAGGAGGACCACAGCCCCTACTTACGATCAAGAGGGGGCCTCACATTGTAGAAGTTGATGTTCTTAGCAAACACCCAGTTCTCTGAGATGATCAAGATCTGAAGGATGGTCACAGCTAGAATGTGACAGAGGAGCAGCATTCTGTTCTCCCTGACTGGCCAGGTCAAAGTCGTGTGTCTGCCATGAAAACACAGACTAGATCAGCTCATTTGTTTTTATACATCACAGAGGGTTATGTTCTGCATATGCTTGGAAAGCTCAATTATTCCACCTGTCAAAAAGGGTCAGTACCATACATATCATTCAGACCAAAGTTAAGTAATTACTGCTTCTACTGGCCTGATAAAATTTCAGCAGGACACTCAGTGTTCCTCTCTGTCCAGGAACACAAGCTTCTGGCACTGGCCTAGCTAGACCAGGTTCCTCCTTTGTCTGGGGATAGCTAGTCGATGGTCTGCTTAATGATGGTTTTTTTTTTTTTTTTTTTTTTTTTTTTCTTCAATCAACCCTGGTTCCTGGTTTATTTACCTGAAGTCCCTAAATGACTTCTTTCTGAAATCCTTTCTCTGGGTAAACAGAGGTATTTGATCCATTTTGTATCTCCATCAAACCTTGAGAGAAACCACGGAAGTAAAGCTAGTGGAGCACGTAGTGAGTTAGGCACAGGAATCTGGACTAATGTCTCTGATGATCCTAGAACTTACAGATGCAGAGTAGAGAAGGAAGCAGCACTTGAGGTGCCAGCTCCCCCTATACCTGTCACACTGGATGCAAGGACAAACCACCAGGATGCTCCAGAAGAAGTAATACAAGTTGACAGTTGGAAACAATATAATGATACTCCTAGTCCACAAACATTATTGACTGTGTTCATAGGGATTGAAACTCAAAGGAATGACAGACATGCACACGGCCCTGAATAAAGGACATGACCTTTTGGGATCCCACAGAACCCACAGCCTCTACCCTTTGAAGTCAGTCTCATGGGAGTAGTTAAATCTGCAGTCTCATCACTGACAGGTTGTCTGTCCAGAGAAAGGTAAGTGTGGGCTGCAGAAGACAATGTGCAAACTTGGAGTCCAAAGGTTCAGGGGCTGGATTTGCTGTTTATTAGCTTCCTGACCTTGGGCAAGCTCTTTAAACTCTATTAACCTCAATTTCCTCATCTGTTAAATGGCTTAATAATGCTCACACTACCCACACATTTGGATAATTGTGAGCATCAAATACAGGTTCAGATAGGATCACATAGCCTTGTGTGAATAAAACGCACATAAAAAGACTTCTGCGGAAACTCTAGAGTTCAGTAGAATCAGCCAGGCTCATTTTCTTCTTGCTGAATCATCTAAGTGGCTTAGGGAAATTTTCAAAGAAAAATGGTTTGATATGCACATATACATACATCGTGTTTCTTCACATTAACTTTTTGAAGCCAAGGTACTAGTGTGTGGGCTCCAGAATTCTGCTTCTTCTCTTGTGGTTTTTGCATGTAAGTAACATGTAAGCAAGGATACTGAACTGAGTACCAGACAAAATTTAGTGGCAACAACCTTCCTTCCCTACAGAGGACCTTTGTGAAGACAAGATTGAGTCACTAAGGATGTAGTCAGCGAAAGAAAGTACACTGGTATGGACTTTCTAAGAATACAATAAGGCTAAACTTTCTTGATTTTGTTTACATCAGCACATAGACCCAGAAGTATTAAATATATTTTTCTAGTTCATTTTAATAACCAAAACTGAAATTTTAGAAGTTATGCTTACATATTCTGAAGAAATAGCCAAGTCCATTATCAAATCAAGTGGTTATATTGGAAAACAATTCTGCTCTTCCTATTAACACATCTAAAATGGTCCATCCCGAAGCTACAATGAATCAATAGTCAAAGGTTGGAACCCAGTATCCCAAGAGAGACTCTTTATAATGGGAAATGAGCTATTTCCCCCTCAAACCTCAGAATGACTGTGCTCTAACAGGAATCCACATGTCTGTGTAATATGGACAGCCTCCTAAGATCATGGATTTCAGATGCCCATTGTCTACACTTAGATTCTCTTTCATCACTGAAGTTGTGAGACCTTAGATGAGTTTCTGAAGCTCCCCAAGCCTGGCTTCCTTCTTTGTAGTATAATCATAAGAAATTGCAGTTTTGAAGTGAGGTTTCCATGACCTCGTGCCTATGAAGGAAGAAGCTGAATGCTGAGCCACAGTTGAAGCTATGGTCATCGAATGCTTTCTATTGGGTGGTAAAGAGTATTGGCTCAAGTACCTGTTCCAGACCCAATCCCTGTGATGCCTGATTCTAGTTCAGTAACCTCTCAATAATGCAGATTTTGAGCTGTGAAATGGGAGTAGTAATGTTTCCTTGTAGACGTGAAGGAATAAAATTGGATAAAGCACATACAACATTTGAATTATTTAATTAGTTATGTGCCTGAATTTTGGTTACTTCTTGTAAGCACTTACTGTGCAGTGAAAAAGCTCCCAGTTTAAAATTACAACTCAAAATCCCTAGTTTTCCTAAAGTAATTTCCCTTTGAAACCAAAGCTTATTCATTCATTCTACATGTCATTATAGACATCCTCTATGGGTCACACATTGTTATTATTGACTTCCCAACAATGCCCTTTCTTTCATGAAAGCTGCATCTTAGAGGGAAAGAGCAACACAGGGGAGTGTGTAATTTCAAATTATACAGTTATAAATGCTATAAAGGCAAAGCAATAAGGTGATACCTTACTAGGAAGGGAGGGGCTACATTATGTATGACAGTTTGTGTACACCTCTCTGAGTAAGTGACATTTGAGCAGATGAATTAAGTGAAGAGAAGACACAAGCTAAACCCAAACTCTAAAGAAAAGCAACCTAGATCCTATGGACAGAACTCCCAAAAAGGTCTGGATACATGGCTCAGTGGGTAAGAGCACCTACTTGCTGCACATGAGGGCACAAGTTCAGATCCATATGAAAAGTTGGGTACACCACAAGCACCAGCTATACCCCACACGCATGCCTGTAACCTGGTGCTGTATAAGTGGAGATAGAAAGACTGACCAGGCTTGCTGGCTGTCGGTCTAGCTCCTGGTCCCTCATGAACAAGGAATGAAGAATGATACAGTAGGCCACCAATTCCCTTATTTGGCTTCTGCATCACACACAGGCATGAGCACCCATGCACACACAGACACGAGCATCCATGGACCCCCTCATACACATCCATGTACACACACACACACACACACACACACACACACACACTAAAAAGAGTAATAGCGAGTGTGCTTCAAGAACTCAGTGTACTGGTTTGGGAAAATAGAAAGCTAGTGGATAAAACTATAGTACATAAGCACTTACCATAAAGATTTGGATCCAGGGAAATCAAGAAGTTGAAAAAAAACAGAAATGCTTTGTGTCTGTAGAGACATTCCCAAATCCCTAGACTTGTTTACTGCTCCTGGAATAAAAGGGAGGCAAGTGATGGTGAAGGCAGAGGAAGGCGGAGTTCAGATCGATCCACCAAAGGGTTCTCGGAAGGGCTAACTTGAGTGGAGCTCAAACGGCCTAGTTGGCAAAGTGCTTGATGAGTGTGATCTCTAGCACCCATGTGAAAAGCCAAGCGGGGCAGTGTGTGTCTATAATTTCAGCTTTGGAAGGTGGAGACTGGGAGATCCCTGAAACTAACTGGTCAGTCACCCTAGCCAATTCGTGACATCTAGGTTCAATGAAAGATCCTATTATAAGTAAGGTGGAAAGTGATTGAGAAACTTGCTTTTGAACTTTTACAAGCATATTTGTACACATGTATATATCTCCCCCAACACACACACATACACACAAATATAAAAACAAACTAACAAAAACCTAAATGAACAGTCTAAGCATAAGACTTGCTTTTTGGATTCTCTATGCTCAAAAACAGTACTGTAGAAGCTGCATTATTACCATTGTGCAACTGGGGAAACTGAGGCTCAGAGGCAGGAGACTGCCACTGATATAGTAAATTGCCCTTCACATTTTTCTAGATGGTCCCTTTTGACTATTCATGACATACAAAAGAGAGAGAGGTTGAGTTCCACAGAGCTGTATTTATACAGCCTAATTATATTTTCATTTCTACTTCAAAGAGAAACAGCCAAGCCTCATTCTAGCAATAGTCTCCAAAACTGAAAAGGTTTGCCTGTCAAATGAGGAACAAACTAAATAAAAGTGTCTTCTATTTCCTGAGCAGGTTTTATAATGTGTTACCGTACATGCTCTCCTGAACAAGAGCGTCTATATCGTTTTCCCTGTATAGACTTGTGTTACCGTGACTGTTTTATTTTTCATAAGCAGCTGGCATTAGGGTAGTGAACAAATAAATGGTTAAATAGAGTCTCCTGGGGTTGCTGTACATTGAGAATCATTGCACAGAGCCTCTAAAACAAAATACATCTCTGCGGACATTGCTGAGCAGGCACTCAGTACAGTCTGTCACAGGCAAGGTTACAGGGGAGCTTGTATTTTGTTCCCTGGAGGGGGTGGGGTCTATAATATGTGTTAGAGTAAACCAGGTTATTTTCTCCATGGCCATTGCACAGACTAATGTTTCTTCATGTAGGATGAGGGGTAACCCGTGAGGTTCCCAAGGTAATTGGTAAAACTGTGTGTGTAGATAGATCTTGCTGGGTGGAGGAGCTCAGATGGTTCTGAGACCCACATAATGGTGAAAAATGCAGCGTAGTGCTTCAGAATATAGCTGTAATGATTTTGCTTCCTGTGAGAGTGTTCTTTTATTCTGACACTAAGACAAAAGTTCCACTGTACACCCTGGGATATATGTCTACAACCCTCACACTCAGTGGAAGCTCTAAAAGTCTGTCTCCAAGAGAGCTTACTGCTCTCATCCATATTTCTCAGACAGGCTTGGGCAGAAACCCCATGTGTGAGGTGCTGGCCTTCAATATGTTTTGTGTCCCTTCTTTAGATGATACATTAACGAATGCAAACAGTTTCTTTGCCAGGAGAGAGGAGAGATTTCTTAGAGGCACATTTGTGAAGATACAGGAAGCAACTCTTAAGCATTCCAGAGAATGTAGCTAGCCAGATTTGTAAGTTAAGGAACCCCCTCCTGAGACTGGCCCATACCTGCCCAGAATAAAAGACTTGATTCATGGGAGGGCATGTGGTTCAGAAACGGGATAACTTCCCAGGCCCCGGTGCTCTTAACATGCCATGGTCCTCTGAAAAGCTGGTGGGGACCTCAAGAAGCAGCATATAGCTGAGAGCTTTTGAGGCAGTAAAAAGATCCACATTAAAAAAAAATTCCCTTGATGTATGCTCAGCACACACCACATAGTCAGTAAATATGTTTTGGAACAGAACCAACATCATTATCTCTGACCTGGACAGAGCGCCTTTGGTAGTGAGTCAAACAAAGGCATATTCCCTAAGGAGCTGGCAGGGCATCCAAGGCTGTTAAAGGATGGACTCCCAAGAGAAACCCAAAGACCAAAGTGCGGTAGTCATTACTGCATGGCTTATGCGATTCCTAAAACGTGAATCAGCAAGCATGAGAGTCTCTTCAGCTGCTAATGAAATAAACGAACAGATAATTGAAGGGCAGCAGCCCATCTAAGTCCAACATGCCCGTCAACACTCACATCCACACCTCCCAGCATGCACCACTTACTCGGCAATCAGCAACTCTGACGCAACACTCTTAATGAGCCAGTTTCCCTTGCAAAACTGACCGAAGGCCAGGTGGAAATTCAAAATGGGTGCTGAAATTTTACTGGGAAAGACTGAAATAGGTGAAAACGCTCCTTTGGAAAGGGGACATTTTGCCAGAAGAAAATGTCACTATCCACAGCCAGAATAAGATATGGGTTGCTTCTGCCTAGGCTTGGGAGCCAGTTTCCAGGGCTTCGGTTTCTACCTTCTTTGATGGTTTGCTCTCTATGTGACATAAAATTTGTGAAGGGTTTCCATTTCTCCACGTCTTGAAAGTTCATAATTTGAAGTCACTCCCTTACAGCATTCTGCCCAGTGCTGAGTTTAAAACAGTAAACCAGGCAGAGGTCTCCAGCCACAGATGAGATTCCACCTCATTCCACCAGTCAGAATGGCTAAGATCAAAAACTCAGGTGACAGCAGATGCTGGCGAGGATGTGGAGAAAGAAGAACACTCCTCCATTGTTGGTGGGATTGCAAGCTGGTACAACAACTCTGGAAATCAGTTTGGCAGACCCTCAGAA
>CM052701.1:116233555-116275317 GCA_028551405.1 Uromys caudimaculatus
GATTGAAGGAGCTGAGGGAGTTTGCAGCCCCATGGAGGGAGCAACAGTGTCAACTGGCCTGACCCCCCGGTCCTCCTCAAGGCTGGACTACCAACCAAAGAATACACATGGAGGAACCTATGGTTCGGACCACATATGTGGCAGAGGAGGACCTTGTTGGCCATCAGGGGGAGGAGAGGCCCTTGGGCCTGAGGGTGTTAGAGGCCCCAGTAAAGGGGAATGTCAAGGTGGGAATATGGGAGTGGGTAGGCGGGTGGGTGGGAGGTGGAATACCCTCATAGAGGTGGGGGAGGAGGAGGGGATAGGGGGTTTCCAAAGAGGAGACCTAGAAAGGGGGAAACATTGGAAATGTAAATAAAGTATCAAAAAAAAAAAAAAAACCACACACACACACACAAAAAAAAAACAAACAAACCCAAAAACAAACAAATAAAAAAACCCAGTAAACCAGAAAGAGCAAACCCTCAAGTTCCCACATATTACTAGTAGAAAAAGACAATGTGAGCCATTGATGATGTGGCTGACAATCTTCGAAGAAAAGAAAAACAACAGCCTTAGCTTCAAAAGACCCATAATAAAATTCCGGATCCATATTTACTAATCAGACAATAATGGGGCTAAGAAGTATTGTCCCCATTAGCAATAAGGAAAGTGGGCTTACTTTGTGCTGGTAACTTAGGTTGTGCTGAGAATTGAGAGTAACTATTAGTATATAAATACTTTTTATTTAACCTCAAGAGTCTTAAGCACCAAATTAATCCTCTTTTCCCTCCCTCTCATTCCTATACACATCATTATCAGCAGACTAAAGATCAGATCAAGAGATACAGTTGTACAAACTTATTCCATATTTGTCCCAAGTGGGACAATATTGAGGTCCAGGAATTAAAGTTTTAAGAAGACTCAGAAATTCTTCCTATCGCAACCAAGTGGGAAGGTGGAAAAACTGCGCACCACTACGCCCTCCACTTCTAATAAAGTGTGATGGAGGCAGATAAATGGAGAATTGCAGTTATGCATTAAGGCTAAGAAATGTAATATGGTATTCCCATAATATTCTAGATTCCCATTACACTGCTTTAAAAAAACAAACAAACAGAAAAGATTTTGCCAAATGCAAGATCAAAACCTCACAAAAGGGACATTTCTAAGCATAAAGCTGGAAATTTGGTGATGCCAAAGATGTAATTCTTCATCTGTTGTATGTAAGCAGGTCCAGGATGATGCCTAAAACAGTGCTAATGATAAAGAAATTTCATTATGCAAATCAGTGTAAATTTAATTGTGAGTCAATTCATGGCCAGTAAGTATGAAACTCAGATACTTTCTAATTTTAAAGTATGATGGATGTGTGTGTGTGTGTGTGTGTGTGTGTGAAAGAGAGAGAGAGAGAGAGAGAGAGAGAGAGAGAGAGAGAGAGAGAGAGAGAGAGAATTAATGAGGTAACTTGATTGCTTAAACCAGGCTATGAACGCATACCTACAACTCTGATTAAGAGAGTGAATTACCAATTAGCCTAGTTTACTTTTCTGCTGCTGTGATAAACACCATGAACATAAACAACTTGTGGAGGAAAGGGTTTATTACATCTTAAACTTCCAGGTGGCAGTCCATCACTGAGGGAAGCCAAGGCAGGAACTCAAGCAAGGCAGGAACTGAAGCAGACGAACAATACTTACTGACTTGGTCCTCATGGCTTGTTCAGCTGCTTTCTTATACCCAGGACCACCTGCCCAGGGGTGGCACCTCCTCACGGTGGGCTAGGGTCTCCCACATCAATTATTAATCCAGAAAATGTCCACAGGCTTGCCTACAGGCTAACCTGATGGAGGCAAATTTTTTTCCAGTTGATCCTGGCTTGTGTCTAGTTGACAAATGAAGCAACCAGTGCACCAATAATCTCACTGTTTACAGCACCCACCATTGTCGATGGGGAGAATAGTAGGAGCCCAACTGGCACTACACACTGCCCTGGGGTTTTATGTCACTAGCCATTGTTTACAAAGCCCCTGCGAGCTCAATTTCATTCTCAAGCCTCCACCTGAAAATATCCTGTAGATCTTCTGAAACAGGAGGGCATTTACAAACCAACAATAAACTGCATGCTCTGGCAAAAGAATATTGTGCTGACTTTTGCATAGTCACAAGATCCAGAAAAGATTATTCAAAGAACTCTCTGGAAGCTGACAAGCTTATAAAAGCAGTCCTAAGGAAAAAAATTCTGTATCTTGCATATATAGCAAAGTTACGGTGTGTCACTTGCACTATAAATCATCACTATTACTACTCGGAGCAGAAGGAAATGTACATATATAAAGATATATATGTGCATAATTTTGTATTCCCAGAGGAAACTGAAAAATTATGTACATTAAATAGCATTTTAATTGCAACATGAAAAACGATATTTAACGGCTGGTAACGTGGTTCATAGTCCCACAAGGGTAAAGTCAAGTGAAGTTGCTGCCTGGTAATGGGGAAAAATTGGCCTTTAGAGGCACCAGGCCTAGGCAGAAATTCTGATTGTCACCTCTATTGCCTCTCACTCAATTGCTTTGAGTCTCAGTTTCCCCATCAGTAAAACAGAGATAACACATACATATTTTGCAAAGTTTAGGGAATTAAAGAAAAATAAAAATTAAAGTGTTGCCACCATTTACCAAGTCAACTAAAAGGCTAAGTGTAGAGAACTATTGTTCTGCAACAAGTTATCAAACTGGCCAATATCAGTATTGATGCTCAGAAGTTGATGAGATAGGACTCGAACTCAATATGCATGTTTTCAAATCTCAAATTCTAGGATCATCTGAGCATATATGAAAGGATTTAAAACCTCTGAAAACTAGAAGACATGGGACAACAAATTCCAGTGTCCTTGGACTGAAACATTTTATCTCCTAGAGAAGCTACTTAAGACAGGAAGTAAACAACTCAAAATAGATTTCAGAAGTCCCTGAAACTGATCAGATTCACTAGGCCCCTCCCAAGAGTGAAAAATAAAGACTGCTTGAGAATTACTCAGACAAGCCAAACTGTCCTGAAAAAGCAAGACCAGGTGAGGTATCTGAAAGAAGCTTAGGCCATCTGAGCTTCCTGGAAAGGACACTCTCCACCTGACAAGCTGCCTTCACTATGTGTAGCATGCTCCAGGTTCCCAGTTTTGTAAACTGTCATGTATTCTGGGCCAGGCTTTGGTGATGCAGCTGTGTCTGAGTCATTTCTCTACCTATAAGTAATCCCTCACCCATATTCCTGCAAGTAACCTCAATAAAACTCATTGGTTCACCATGCTGGAATTTGATAGTATCCATACTTTGGTCTGTTACGGGCTCCGTTTTGGGGTGGGTAGAGATATATTGCATCTCCCCAGGAAAAGGCTTGTCATACAACAAGCATTCAGGAGTTCTTTCATCATTTGCCTTAAGAAGCCATAAACTCTGGGCTGTCACATACCATCTCATATTTTAAATGTGTGTCATACTTCCAATCCTGCTTGGAAGACTCAGTCAAATATTTCTCATTCACAAAACCTTTGTGTCCATTCTAGTCCATACAATGGTTTCTAGTTAAGAAAATACTGTAGCTTATAATACTTGTAAGCTACAAGGCTGCTGCTGACTTTCTTGGAGGTTTAGGAGATGGCTTAGTGGGTAAACTGCTTTCTGGGCAAGCATGAAGGTCTGAGTCCAGATCCTCAGCACTAAGGCAAAATCTGGGTGCAGCGCTGTGCATCTATAACCACGGCATGTGGAAAAGGAGCAGAGACAGAATTGTTAGAGGTTGCTAGACAGCCAGCTTGTGAGTTCTGGGTTCAATGAGAGACCTTGTCTCAAAAATTGTGGAGAGTGATTGAGGAAGACATTTTACCACTTGCATGCATTTAAACACATGTGTATGCATATATATATATATATATATATATATATATATATATATATATATAGAGAGAGAGAGAGAGAGAGAGAGAGAGAGAGAGAGAGAGGTGTACTCCTCAGTAGTCTGGTTTTCCCATCCATGAGGACATATGGCTTATTCAAAACTACAAATTGAATGAATGATGCAACTGGCCTGACAGTTCCCAGTTACAAACCTATCGTACCATTAAACATGACAGTTCTTCTAGTGGTCTGGACTGGTGCCTAAGGGGGAGGGAGGGCAGGACCTGAGCTCCATGCCCAGTCTCCATATAAAAGCTGCCAGGCATGGTAGTGAAGACTTATAATGCTAGAGCTGAGGGCACACAGACAGGAGGATCCCTGAGCTCCCTAGCCAGGCAGCACCTAGCCTACCCAGTGAGATTCAGGCCAATAAGAGATCTTGTTTCAAAGGAGGTAAATGCCCTTCCTTGTCCTCTGGCCTCCATATAGCCTTGTATACATTCATGCATTAAAAAAAATTTCCAAGCAGTGGTCCATGTAAAACAGCATATTTGTTTAGCTTTACAGTGCATCACTTGGTGGTCCATCAGCAATTCGACATCCACATTCTATTCTGAGAGTCGGTTGGTAACATCCCCTGAATTCAGTGGGAGCCACTCACAGCTGTGTGGAATAAAAGCATTTGGTATGCACATAAGGATGAGAAACCGACAGGAAGTGCCACCTTCTTCCAGAACAGGAGGGTGACACCATGCCAGCTCACTGATCCTGACCCTCAGCACCAGATCCCTCTTTGCTACAGACCCATAGACTCTAACGCTTTCATTTCCAACATCCATTTCTGTCTAGTTCCCACTCCAAACCCATTTCGTGTTTAGAGGGACTCATCTAAAGTATATATAAAAGATAATTATTGTACACTGTAAGGCTGGAAGCATAATTGCCATGAAGAGTATTTATCCACAAAGGATAATGAAGTGACCGCATTATCGTGTTATACGGACAAATGCAAAACAACTGTTTTATATATTCATTGGCCCAAATTGCTTCACTATTCCTAAAAGCGTAGGGAGCAGAGGCAGCCCCAAGTGAATATACAAAGTAGATGAAGTCCTGAGTCAAATGTGAATTACTGACAAGGACCAATCCCTCAGACCTCCGGGAGTTGGCAAAGCCCTCCTGTGATCCAACCACAAGTGTTCCATTGACCAATGAATGCAAAAATTAGCAAGTGCAGAACCCCAAATGCTGAGAGGCAACTGAGGTAATCAGAGCAGATTCAGCTTGTTAACAAAGACCTCCTACCAAGGCCAACTAACCCACCCTTCTGCTAGACATAGCAAATGTTGGGTTTCTGTGGTTGGCGCCCTCCATCAGAGTGAGCACCACCCTCCCATTCCCAGCTTTCCTGTCTGTCTGTCTGTCCTTTCCTCATCCTTTCATCACCTCAGTCCAGCTTTCCAGAACTGAGCCACACTAGTCACGGCACAGAAGAGTGATTTATCTTTGGCTCTTTGAAATAGTGGAAATAGCACAATGTCTCCTCTGACTATAATTCCGGTTCTGAGGTCCACTTCTGCAGGCAAGAGGAGGAGGCCTGAAATCCCTCACCTGGCCCCTCAGCAAGCAGACACCACATCCAAAACCTGCCCCAAAGGAAAAGAAGATGCAGTGGTCCTTTGAACACATGTGGTAGGGGTGAAAAGACCTCTTCTCGGCTTAGTGAACAAGTTAGATAGGTTTCTATTACTTCAGCTGGTCCTCAGCATGAGTGTATAACATTGGCCAAGTTACTGTGCCTTAGTTTCCTGCTTATAAAAATAAATAATAAAAAACAGTGATCTCAAATGAGCGGGTTAATTTTTTCCCAAGTATTTAGAATCACCTCGAGGAGTTGGGAAGAACTCACTAAATGCTAGTTCCTTGTGTGCAGCATCTTGGAAGTGACTACGTGAAGACCGTCTGGAGCCAGCCATCCAGGATTACCTCCTGAAAGGTTTGGGAATGCATTCTCTGTCACCATTCTCCTTAGGCTAATTAGTTGTGGTACGAGATGGAAATTACTGAATTTCATAACTTTAACTTTATCAGTGTCGAGTGATTTATACAATCCTGCAGCTAGGAAGTCCCAGAACTGCATTCCTTTCTTTGGCAAGTTGGTAGGTCTGCCTGCAAAGACAGCATTTGCTCATCACATCTTGTCTAAGTACTGACTTCAGACTGGGGCTAGGTGGAGAATGTCCATTCCTTTTCCTGCCTCAGTACAAAGGTTTGGAGTAACGAGAGAAGAAAATAAGGTATCGGGACTGGAGAGATGGCTCAGAGGTTAAGAGCACTGACTGCTCTTCCAGAGGTCCTGAGTTCAATTCCCAGCAACCACATGGTGACTCACAGCCATCTGTAATGGGATCTGATGCCCTCTTCTGAAGGCAGCTACAGTGTACTCATATAAATAAAATAATAAATAAATCTTAAAAAAAAAAAAAAAAAGAAAAGAAGGTATACAGAAGGTCAATCCAACCTGCTCACAGAGGCACAAGGGGGCTTAGAAGAGACGCAGGTAGGGTCTGCTCCCAGATCCACAGTGAGCTGTTAGTTCTGGGCTACAGTCAGACTCCAGAACCAGCCTCTATTCTCTACCATGAATGGGTGTGAGACTCAAGGTCCAGAAGAGAATGGGAAAAAGCAGTGACTGCAGGCAGTGATTTCAGTGTGGGCCTACTGCTCTCCTCCTGGATCTCTGCTTCACAGACAGGAGCTGGAATGCCAGCCCCAGGAAAACATCGCCCCAGGCCAAGACATCCCTAGGTAGTCTGCTCCTGGGGAAGAAAGTGGAACCAATGCCTGCGCATTGAGAAAAGGTACAGTAATGTTTTCTAGGCTAGAAGTTTGAAAGTTCTACTTCTGCCTGCTTCAAACAGTCCTTCCTGTTTCCTCATCTGAAATGCACATTTTAGTTCATTTCATAGAACAATCTAATTCATGCCTGTAGTTGCTCTACATGTATGTATTATTCAGATATTAATGTTGTATTATTAGTATAATCATAAAATTATACTGTAGTATTATAAATATTAATAAAGTAATATTTAGCAGACAGCTACTATGTGCTGGACACCATTGTATCCACAGCTGTGATATCTTCTCCTAAAACCAAGTGCCTGTCTTCCCCAGATCTTGCTTTGTGATATTTTGCTAGTGATTGGTTCTACTCACCTCATGTAGAGTAACTTCCATTTTAAGCTAGCATTCATTGAAGCTTTGTAAGGGTCAGACACCCAACACAATGAATTCATGTAATTGTCACAGCAGTGAGGTGGGACCTATTATTATTCCCACTTCACAGATGAGGAGTCAGAAGTACAGAGAGAGTATAGCAACTTGCCCAAGGTTACAAAGCTAGTGAGTCTAGCAGAGAATTTTGATTCAGGTCTAGGCACACATCCCTCCATTTTAATTCACTCTTAACATGGCTTCAAAACCCTTTACTCTAGTTTGCTGTGAGGAACAGTTTGGTTTGTAATGATCCGGTCTGTGTTTTCTTTTGTTTGTTTAACATGATTCGTGTCTTTTGTACAATACTTTCTAGCCTCTAGACAAT
Source organism: Uromys caudimaculatus (assembly GCA_028551405.1). Taxonomy (NCBI): domain Eukaryota; kingdom Metazoa; phylum Chordata; class Mammalia; order Rodentia; family Muridae; genus Uromys; species Uromys caudimaculatus. Next base: position 116,241,035 of record CM052701.1, read on the forward strand.
GGGAATTTAAAAACAATTGTGTCAAGTTGTGGGGCTGTGGCACAGCAGGCTAAAAGAATGAGCCATTTGTACATAAATATTTAAATACATGCAATATACTCCATTTAGTGCATTATTCAAAGTCTGGGCTTATATAAAAAGGTTTCCAGAACTTACCAGCTGCTTCCTTTTTGTGATCTCAATGATTCTCACCCAAACAGGTCTCAAAGGAACTATTTTCCAAATCAGCCTCTTTACACTGACACCTGGCCACTGATGTCATTTGCCTTTTTCTCTGTCAACCTCACACTGACAAAGGAAGAGCACCAGTTTGAAGTCCCACTCCCCAGCGTTTGCCCTCCCCGAAAGCCTGGTATTGCAATTCCCCCTAAACTCAAAGCAAAGCCATACATAGCTCAGGGAAGTGAGAAAGAGTAAGGAAAGTCTAAAGGGGATCGATCGGGAAGCCACTGAAATTGTCCTAATCAGAGGTGTGGCTCCAGCCCACAGGAGGCCAGGCTGGCCCGAAGCTCCCAGCTCTGTGGGTGAGTCAGCAGATGGCAATCATTTCTGCTGTTTGCCATGCTACAGGGAGACATAGGAGATGTCCCTACACGGGGCTTTAGAACCTTGTTACTCTCCTTGATGGTTTCCCTTGATGTTATTTCCCTGATGGTTTCAATCCACTGATGGGAGGGGGGAGGGGAGGAGTTAGGAGGAGGACTTGTTGTTATCTCCAGAATACCACAGGAGACCATACAGTGTGCTTCTAGGGCACATCACCAGCTCCTTCAGTGGGAAGAAGAAAAGGTGTGGAAGGAGAGATTCAGCTCTTTACACCACTTTCATCCAGCAAGGGGCCTGGCATGGAACAAAGGTCCGAATGCTTGTGGAATGAAGAAATGAGGTGTGAAAGGAAAGTCACATTTTCTTTTAAGGAGCCCTTTACAGAACAAACGCATGCATCGGGACATGGGTTTCATGCTCTGTGCTCCAATGAGGCCCGCCAAGGACCAAGGAGTACACTAAACCACACAACCAGTGCTCCATGTAGATACCGAGGCAACAATTATCTCGTTTTTTATCATTAACTCAACCAGTAAAAGTTTGCAAAGAAATTGAGATCGAAGGTGCGAACGTACCAAGCTGATGTCTAAGCAGAAGGACAACAGCCACTGTCAACCAATGATCGCACTAGTTATGAAATCTGTCAGAGGAATCCCAGAGGCTCGGAAATTTAATCCCTAAATGAGGCATGAAATGTGTGGTAGACAGCAGGATGTAAACCAGTGCCATACTCAGCGCTGCGATGCTACACCTCTGAGCAAGAGGCTGCAGGCAGAAAGGCTAGGAAGTGTTCCAAAGCTCCTTATGGGGTCTAGGCTCTTGGGCCCCTTGGGGAGAGCGACCAGGATACCAAGCATGCGCTGCTGAGACACTGGGTTCTATCCTTGGTACTGAAAAGGAAACGTACATCTCTAAGAAAGCAGTCACCATTTGCAGATTCTTGCTGGTGACACAGTGATGACATCGTGTGTTGGAGTTAGGATTTCTATTGCTGTGAAGACGACCACGGTAACTCTTCAAAAAGGAAAAAACCTAATTGGGGCTTAGTTCATGCTAGGAAGCATGGGGGCCTGCAGGCAGACATGGTGCTCGGGAGAGTTCTACAACTGGGTCAGCAGGCAGCAGGGAGAGAGAGAGAGAGACGGGGAGAGACAGAGACACAGACTGACACAGAGACAGTCAGAGACAGAGACAGACAGACACAGAGACAGCGACACAGAGACAGAGACACAGAGACAGTCAAAGAGAGACAGAGAGAGAAGGGGGGAGACTGGGGGGTCTGGCTTGAGCATTTGAAACCCAAAGCTCACCCCCAGTAACACTGTTTCTCCACTAAGGCCACATCTCCTAATAGTGCCACTCCCTGGTGACTCCCAAGCACTCAAATCTCTAAGTTCATGGCAGGCATTCTTATCAAACCACCACACCATGACTCCATGACCGCTGTTGGCTTCCTCTGGTGTGGGTAATTATACTGAATATTGGATTTGAAATGTGTTTTGACACCGTCCATTCAAGTTTAGCTTTATGGTATTTATTGGTGGACAAAGCATTAACTGAATACAACTTTTAAAAGTAAAATACCTGAGCATCATATGTATGTGTGTAGATATACCATGCATGCTTATATAGACATATATTGCTTTCTCTTTTATACATTTATTCTTTTTTGCATTCTCTTTTATGTATTATCCATTTATGAATTTATTCTTTTAATTGTTTAAAAATTTATATTTACTTATTTATTTTATGTGTGTGTGTGTGTGTGTGTGTGTGTGTGTGTACACACATGTGTAAGGCTTGTTGGCAGGCACCTTTACCTACTAAGACATTCCTCTCTTTTATTCTTTTAATAAACATTCATAAATGGCTACTATATACTATATAGCATGTACTATATATTATATATTATTATATCTTATATAGTATATAGTATATATATCATTATATATTATATATTATATAGTATTTAGCATAATATTACATAGTATATAGTATACATTATATATAATATACAATATATACTACATAATTTATATATACTATATGTGGTATAAAATATAGTTTATATATACTATATAATATAGTATAGTGTTATAGTACATAATATGGCATAGTATATAATTTATACTATATATACTATATAATATGATACATATGTCATATAATATATGTAATATACATAGTACATATAGTATATAATAATATATACTATATAATATACATATATAGACTATATATATTATATAGTCTATATAGAATGAGCTAGAAACTGTAGACAAGATATGGTTCATACCCTTAAGTGATTTGAATGCAGTGACGAAGGTCATGTAGGAATGACAAACACATGAAAGTCTGTACTGGGTCAATGGAGAATTTTGGCTCCTCTGTAGTAGGCAGCAAATCACTTTTCTGATGCTGTGCTAAGGCTGAAACCGTTCACCAAATGAGAGAGTCCTCAACCAACCTACACACGTGACAGATTGATTAAGAAGAGGAATATATCAGGAAAGAAATTTCTTTCTTAAAAACATGAAAGACATCAGAGGTCAATTTCTACAATACAAGTGCATACGAGTACTTCCAGTGTGCCTAGTGCTGTGAGGATTATCATGGAGTTTTTAAATATAAGGAAACTTTTGACAAGAAGAACTTATTTCACCTGAAATGACCAGTGTAAAAATGGAAAGAGTGTGGTTGAGAAGAAGTGTTGTTGGGGACAAACCATAACAAAGATAATGACCCTGACTATGAAGAACAAAAGTTCAGATGTAGGGTGCCTAAGATAATGTACATTCACACACAGTGCCCACTTGGATGACAGCCACGCGAGAAGGTGGCAAGGGAGGTACGTTATTATTAGCAAAATGAATCTAATTAAGAGGCAGAATTCTGGGGTTATGATTGCTGCTCTATTCTGTCACCTACCTTGATACACAGGACTTAGAATGTGGAGGAAGGAATGTAAACGGTCTTTACAGGAAAGAGAGAGCAAGATGGACAAATGAAACCCTATTGATAAAAACAAAGATGAAAAACTGAACATAAGGGTCTGTGGCAGACGAATGGGTAAAGAAGCGGTGATGGCTCTAGAGTGGAATACTAGCCAGATGTGAAAAAAGGAAATCCTGTTATTCGGGGCAACATGGATGAACTCAGAGAAGAGCAAGGCAGGCACAAGAAGACAAATGGCACACCCTCTCATTAAATATGCAGAAGCTAAAACTGTGGATGGCTAGGGAGGGGCAAAGAAAGACGAACCAACGGTGATGAGTCAGAATGAGATAGAAATAATGGTGCTGCTCTATATCAAGTAGAGGGACCACTGGTGTCAATGACATACTGCACATTTCAGAAAGGCTCCAAGAAAGGATTTTGAGTGTTTTACCCGAAATATATAAATGTTTGAGTAGACAAATGTTTAATTGGATTTGAACATTAGGCAATGTATTCATGTATTAAAATATAACATGGCTCCCAGAAAATGTGTACACTCTTTAAATGATACCTTTTGAAAAAGATTGAAAAAAATATCTTATTCGCATAGAATTGAGTGAGAGTAGATCGGCGGTTACCTGTAGCTAGGTGGGCCTGGAGAAGAAGGGAGGGAGGGAAAACAGGAAATGGGAACAGGGCTGAGCTAGGGAGGAGGAACACCTCCTAAAGCTGCATCAAATGGCGAAGTCATTATAGTTGGCACCAACGAATTACATTCTTGAAAATGGCTAATAGAGGAGGTTGGATTTACAGTAACTGGCCATGCAGATCACTTGATACACTGGGTACAAATACTCAAGAAGCACACTGTGCCCCATAAATAGATGTAATTATGTAACAACTAAGCATACATTCGGATGTCTGTCTCTGTCTCTGTGTGCGTGTGCGTGTGCGTGTGCGTGTGCGTGTGTGTGTGTGTGATATGTGTGAGTGTTCTTGTACTAAGGGGAAGAAAGGTTGGAAGAACAGCATGGTCACAAGCTTGAAAGCAGAGAACGGGAAGAAATGTGAAACTGGCTGTGTGCTACCCAGGTGAAAGAAGGGTTTAACAAGAACCATAAATTACCACGGAAAGTTGGGGCTTGAGTTTTGGTCTTTTAAGGAATGATAAAGGAGACTGCCATGATCAGACTTACGCCAAAAAAGGCATCATGGCGCTCACATGGCAATAGGTGAGGACTGGAGGCGAGGAGATGGGAACAGACAGCCATCAGGAGGCTGGAAGCCAGTGTAGGTGGCACTGTGCAACAGCACAGCGTCTGAGGTCACAGAGCAACTATGACACTAAGAGTCTGTTTGCTTAGAACTTTGCTTAGAACAGGGATTACAGGAAGGAAAGGCTACTGGTGCTTCATAGCCACTTGAGGCTGGCTGCCTAAAACTGATTAGGAACTCTTGTCTCCAGGACTCAGCATGAACTGGGGTGAAATTCTGCATTCATAAGCATCAGCTGAGTACAGCTTCCTGCCCCTAACTCACGCTGACAGTGACTGGGAGGGAGGGGCTCCACAGACCTTTCCAGATGAAGGGTTCTGAGAAAGGCCTTTACTTGTGGCCCTTTAATTCCACTGAGGTAAGAGTGGAATGGCTTTTTCCCCCTAGAATATTTCACTTAGGTCAAGGGCTCCAGAGCTTAAATCATTTGCAGACCCATAGATTTAATCCAGTCTCAGCTATATACAGACAAAAAGGCAGGACCAGAAAGGTGCATGGCCTAGTCTGAGACCATAGGGCAAATGAGGTCAGTTGACGGACCCTTTGAGCCGCATTAATTGAGCAACTAAGAATCATTTATTTCATCAAGCTTGAAGTCCCAGGGACAGGTTTCCTTCCCCCAAGTCCCAATTCTGTGTTCTGTCAGAAACAGTCTCCAGAGAGACAGGTAGATCTGAAGACAGCAACAGCACAGCTAGGCAGCCCCTGCGCAGGAGCAAGGAGCTTCAAGCTAAGCCTTCTACTGCAAAAAAACCAAGGTTGCTTTTAGCAAGAGAGTCTCAGACTCATTCATGTTTCAACTGTTGGGTTTTTGTTGTTGTTGTGCTGTTGTTTTGTTTTGTTTTTCAGTTTTGTTTTGTTTTGTTTCCCTTAGAGTTCTCTGGCACACTAAGACTAAGGTTGAAATAAAAGACACCCATACCACCACCAACAACCACCTTGAGGGAAGGCTCCATGTTTTAGGAAGTATAAAGAACTGAGGCATGCCTGGAGTCCTACTGTTCCCAAAGAATTACTACCTAGAAGCGCCTGGAAATGAAGAATCATTCAACATGGCTGGTTTTCCATGTAGAACAGCATAGTTGACATTGCAGCCACAGCACCATCTGCTGAATCGGGAAGTTTAGGGAGGGGGAGAAAGGCATAAAGCCCCTGGTAAATCTGTCCTTGTGTATTCCAGTCATAAACAAGAGTTCCCTCACTTTGCATGCGGGCCTGCTGTCACCTTAACTGTGTTTATCATCTCTGACAAAGCATCTCCAGGAAGCTAGAGCTTCTTTCTTGATGGCACACACTGATTAAATCTTATGGAGAGAAGTTAGGCAAAGCAGAAGCCTCCTCCTCTCCAGTCAGCGAGAAACAGATTTCCCAGAACACAAATCTCCTTCCCTTTTCTCATTGTCAGGGAAAATAAATAAAGGTGATAAAATTTTGTGGCAAGTTTCTCCTGAAGACATAGCAGTTTATGTCTGAACTCGGTGCTGGAATTTTTTCCTACCAGCTTAGTGAAGTATCTAGTAACAAAAAGAATGGTGAAGCAGCTGGGGTGTTTTCTCCTAATTCAGAAAAGCTGGAGAAAGCTAGGGATGAAGGAGCTGACAGTCTGGAAGAGCTGCACCCCAAGATAGTACACCCCCTTCAGGATAGAGGATGCAGAGGAGTGAGGCTTAGTTGGAGATTTTGCTGGTGGCAAGAGACTAGAAGATAGGGATTGGCAGTTCTCTGCAAACTGATTAATGCCTGGATCTCTACAATGTGTGGTTTCGAAAAAAATCGGGAACTGGTCTACCATGCTAACAGAAATACACCCCAGTTAAAAATCTGGAGAAACAATTACATCAGCGGCATAAGTGCTGATCGGAGCAGGAGAGCTTGTCTCGTTAATCTCCCCTGTTAGAAATATAAAATCTACTTAATAAATCACACAGCTCTGTAGACTTCACAAGCAATTCACCACCACCAACAACAACAAAAAAATCCAGATTTTACAACAGTTATCTGCATTGCCAACTAGCTGTTAGGAGCTACTGGAACCAACGGACGTGTGGTCTGAGAGTAAAATATCTTGTGTGGAGGCTAAAACCCATCTGCATCACTGTGGAGATTTCTGATTTCTGTCGAAGACCTGTAATTGTGGGGGAGAATATAAGCCTAGCAACTCACTTCACAGACTGCCCTTTTCCATTCTTCCCAAACAACTATGGGCAGGAAAGTGGGACTCCCAGAATGCACTTCTGTCCCCTGCTTGCCACAGGTCAATGATTCTTACATCACTGTGTACAGTCTGAGCTTTTTCTTCCTCACTCTCAAACTTGGAAAACCACTAATTAGCTCACGAAGAAACAATATGTAATCTCCCTACCGCCCGCAATAGCCATACGGGAATGGAACGCACAGATGTATACGTTCATGCTTCACCTAATAAAGAGAAGTAATTTCCATCCAGGCAAGCTCTAAAGACTGCACTTCAATCCTCCCAGGAAGGTGGGAGGCGTGCTTTGTGCAGACTGGCCCAGCCTTTGATGGATTTATTGAGAAGACCTACTGACTAGAATAAGCACAGAAACGTAGCACGGTTGAGAAAGAGGAGCAACAGGCTTCCAGGAGCCCATAAAACAGTCATCAGGCTGAGCAGATCATGCTGACAATGTGTTAGGACCAGAAAGAATGGCATTTCGGATGTTCGGCGGAAAATAAAATTTCAAACGCAAGGTGAGGTAGCGGCCAGTGTCTGTCTAGAACTTCTGGGGAAAGCATTCTCTGATTCTGACCTACTCTCTGAACCTGGGACTGCATTGCAGGGCCAGGGCCAGGGCCAGAGTCAGGGCTGGGATCACTGCTCAGCCTTCCAACAGGGGAGGCCAGAGTAAAGAGAAAGAAACTCGCTTTTACTTAAATTTGCACTGACCTCCAGTGCCCACGGGTGATGAGGTACTGTCCTTCAAATGTAGGTTGTTTTTTTTTCAAAAGATGAAAAGCTAATATTAAGGCCCTGACATTAATGGAGGAAGGAAGGAAGGAAGGGCAGAGAAGCCTAAGGATTAAATATCCACCCTTACTGAACAGAGCAAGCTACTTATGAGGACAAATGTGTTCTGGATTTAACCAGAGTCTGGAATTCCTTGTTCAGATTCTGAATTTAGAAACTGTTAGCTTCTTAACATCTCACATTCCTCTCTATCCTCAGTACAATGGTCTAAGTTATACTTCAGGTCTCTAGTGAGAAGCAAGTTCATGGAATGAAGAGAGAAGGTGACAGCGTTTTTCACAATGCCTGGTAAATAGTAAGCACTTGGCCAATGCTCCCTGTCCTCCAGAGTTCTCACTGTCCATTGTAGGAACACTCTGGCAGCGGAGACAGTCGAGGCTGTGTAAGAAAAAGGCCCTGCCTGAGTTCTTTGTTAGATGTGGCACATCAGCTGAGCCACCCTCAACCCTAGGAAGAGGCTCTGCACTGCCCTGCAGAAGTTCCCTGGAGAATGAAGTGCTGGCTGGCATGCAATCTGCTCACAGAGGATGCACCATCTCCTCCCAGGCTAGCACACCTCAGGGCAAAGCATCTGGGTTTCACTGCCCCTGATAATTTACATTCATTTTTCTTTTACAAAAGGGAAGACACCTAGCTGCAAACAAAGGGAGTGGGGAATAGACTGCAGGAACCAGCCAGAGGGAAGAAGACCTTGAGCAACTGGATATAATAAACCTTTCTCATTACTGCCAGGACACTGGAAGCAGAATCCTAAGCATCTTTGCAAGTAAGCACCTTTGCTAACTGCCTCCCCAGCTGATAGGAACAGACGGCCAACCATGAAAACATGGAAGAGTTTCATGCCAGAAAAGAGAAGCAGAAGGGAATGTGGAAGAAGACGTGGCAACTGGGTGTCCAGGTTTGCTCTCTTGTTGTGGCACTGGACAGACCCACTCAGCTTAAGGCTTTGAGGGTATTTCTCTTCAGACCACTGCTGAGAATTCCACCTGAAACCACAAAACACACTGTGCCTCTGGTAGTGACTGATATACCACCTTTCATCTGTAAAACGTGCATGCTGCTGGTATGGCCCACTTTAAATCTGCAGACAACTCACCTAGGATGAGAAAGCACACAAGACATTCGAGGTAAAAATGGCTGGATGTCACATGTTAGGAGTGAGTGGTGGTGTAACAGAGAAGGCATTTTCTACGTGTACTTATCAAAGGTTTAAGCCCTAAGTGTTATTCCAGTTTCAAAGTGTGTTGCATGTGAGTCTATAGGGCTGCCTGGGAGGTGCTTTATGGTCATTGTCCCACTGCTCTTTGTCCAATCCATAGGGTGGTTGTCAAGTCACAAGGGAGGCAACCCCCAGACAGGTCCTGTGAACTGCCTGCAAACTTCTTTTACCTGGACTACCTAACTAAAACTGTAAAACAGACATAATTTGGAGGCCTATAGATGGTGGATAAAAGGGCAAGAAGTTTGGCAGATAATGTGACAAGTACAGGACACCAGTGAGAGACTCAGGAGCTGTGGGAGCCATCAGCCAAGTCTAGTCTCCAGGCAGCTGACTTAGGAAGTCATTCCTTCTTCAAATGCCCTTTTCACTTCCCAACATTTAGGCCTGTGTCCTTACTCTGTAATGAACAGTGTCTGCCCTGCCCTTTGAGATCTCCAGGCAGCTGCTTGTCTCAGACGTAGACTTACTAGGCATTATATTTACTGTATTATTTATAAAACTCCATCTTTATTGCTTAAGTCACACAAATAAATGCTTGTGTATATTTACCAACTATATATATATATATTCCTCTCTTAACTGTAACACTTGAAGGCAAACGCCATATCTTATATTGAGTACTTATATATTGAGTACTATTTATGATACTAAAGATTCTCAAACCTAGATTTTTCTGGATTAATAAATAAAGGTGCATGTTAAGAAGCAGTTGCCGGGCAGTGGTGGGGCACACCTTTAATCCCAGCACTTGGGAGGCAGAGGCAGGCAGATTTCTGAGTTCGAGACCAGCCTGGTCTACAGAGTGAGTTCCAGGACAGCCAGGGCTACACAGAGAAATTCTGTCTCGAAAAATCAAAAAAAAAAAAGAAGCAGTTGGTTTGTGAACAAACACAAAAGGAAGAATAGATTAATAAGATACAAGACAGTAAATTAAAGTAAATTATTTTCTGGCAAATTGCCTTTCCATTATGACATGGTTCCCAGCTATCACATCAGTGTAGTTTCACGTAGGTCCTAGATTTTAACAGGGCACTATACAACATTAGTATCTTTAGGAAAGGAGTGGCAAATTGTGAGCTTCCAAATAATCCAATAATTGTTTTTAACAGACAAGCCTCAACACTAAATGCCCAACACAAGATGTAGAACCTTGTCTTTATTTATTCTGTTTAACATTTTTATTGACTACTTGAATAATAATAAGAAGACTTCTTATCGGTCTAATGGGGGCATCATGCCAGGAAGGGCAGCCCGAAGGCTACACCTAGGAATTAAAGATCTATTAAAAAAAAGACTTGGCATCAAGCTGAATTCAACACCAGGCTAAATGTAAAGTTATAGACTTTGGTTCAAAGAATAAACAAGTAAATTCAGAATGACCAAGGCTTCACCAGACAGGAATGAGTTTGGGTCAATGTTGTAGATAACTGGCAAACACCATGTCTTCTTAACATCCAGCAACAGGGTTGTTTCACAGAGAGACCAATACACAAATGAGTCTCATCTTTAGATTAGAACATCTCAATCAAGCACAATTTTCTCATGAATATCTTAGTCAAGTTTTCTAGAGAAAAAGAACCAACTACACACATGCAGGAGAGAGATCTTGTACACATATATAAATCAGCCATCTTCAAGATGGAGACCTGGGAATCTGGTTGCGTAGTTCAAAGACCTGACAGCCCAAGGCTGGTCGTGTAAATCCCAGTCTGAGCCTAAAGTCTCTTAACACAAGAGTCACCAAAGTCAGACAATGCTGCCTCATTGCGGCCAAGCAGAGGGAGGAGAAATCCAACCTTCCATTATCTTCTGGGTTATTTGGACCTTCAATGGAAGGAATGGTGCTCATCTTGGGGAGGGACAGCTACTAAATTACAAACACCCTCACCATCATATTGAGAAGTAATGTCTGACTAGCTCTCAGAGAATCTGAGACCATTTACGTCTGATTCAGAGACCTGCAAAACCTGCTATCCAGATTGTAATACTGAATTTGACAGGTCACACATCAACACAGCCTTGGGATCCAACAGACAAAGGTCTCCCTCACAAATCCTTACCTGTGGTCAGGATCTGCTCTGGTTTCTGACCAGTGGTCTGACTGTAAAGCCCCTTGACATAAGGAGGTATATGTAAAATGAGGCAGAGGTGAGCCAAGAAGGCAGAGGGCAGGAACAATGAGCTTGGGAGTTGTGAGGCAGGGAACATTGAAGACATGCACTTCAGAACAGAAAGGGGGCAGCCACAGTGTTGCATGCAGATACTCACAAATTGTTGGCTTCCATTATAGACCCCAGAAAAGAAACCACACAGAGAATCCCAGTCGTAGGCCATTCTCTTCTTCAACCAACAGGACTTCAGCACCAATCACCCCAAACTTATGGAAATGGACTTCCCAGACCACTAAAGAGTGTAGAATCAAACTGAAAATGCTTCTTCTTACCCACGGCCTTTTTCTGCTGTCCTTGTGGCGGTACTGCAAACACGGGACGTTTAATAACTAACTTTCTTTTTCCATCTTCCTCAGCTCTCAACCACCATGTTCACACACAAAAGCAAAACAAAACAAAAAAAGGGCTGGGGCTATAAAGCCAAGAAGAAAAATAAAATTCATGTTAAAAAACAACAACAAGAAGCAACCACACATAAGGAATGAGGTAAACAGAATTCCTACCCGTGAGTTATAAAAACGGAAAGGTAAGGAGAATTTTATAGACCTAGAGAGTGATGAAATGAAGAGAAAGACATCAAGTTCACCCAAAAGGTGATAAAATATTTTATTTGTCTCCTGGTTGTGAAAAAGAAAATAAATCATTAAAATGCCTGCCAGGGTGCCCAAGGCAAAGGGCATCGGCAGGACGTGGCTGTGAATGTTGTAGGAGGAATGAAAGAGTTGGGTTTGTTTCCTTAGCAGTTTTCGGGGCTGAGCCTTCCTATTTCAACACAGGAGTCGTGGACAGCGGTAAAAATGAACCCGCTGCAGGGCACACATCATTGTTTCCCGGGCTGGCCTGACTCACGATCTCCGGGGCAGCTGTTTCTGCAGAGACCAGATTCCTCTTTCACTGACCCTGCAGGCCAAGCCGCCAAACACTGGGCCTTCTAGATTATAGCCTCTTTTATTTTCACAGCTATTAATGACTCCATCATACCTTCTATAAAACACTGATTTTTCCTAGTCTTTGGAGCTGAAGATGGAGACAGGCTCCTGCCCCAAGGCACTCATTCTCCTGTCTAAAGGGCCTTGGATTAATTCTATTGTTGTTTAGTGATGTATTTCAAGTGCCTGGAGGTAGAGAAGGGTGTCAGGGTAGCTGTTATAATAGCAACTGTGGGTTTTATTTAAACCTGAGAAGGATTAGATAAGAATTTGCAGAAGAGGTAGGATTTCCATTAACCCACAAGCTCATATCCAGCATCCTCTTTGAATATAGTCTTTATGCTTGAAACATTGAGCTGTCCTGCAGACACATAATTGGCTCAACTAAGCCTCAGATACAGCTCCTGCTCAAAACTACACTTCTCTAGTCTGTGATAACTGTAAATATTAAGAACTTAGAATTTCCAAATGGACTGAGCTTCAGAATGAACTGAACACACATACTAATATTGATCTTTACAACTATGCAGACATCCAAACTAGATCTAGAAGAGTTTAGTGTCGATTTTTCTATCTAAAGCATATACAGAAGGACCTAAGGATAGCACAGAGCCGGGGCATGACAGAAGAGATGACAGATATAAAATGGAAATTCCTTTGGCTGCCTTTTAGCAGACCGCCACTATGATGGCACGTGACAAGTGTGGTGGCCTGTCAGCATTTTCACAAGCTTTAAAAGACTTTCCCAAGATCACCACTGGGTCAGTGCACAACAATACTCAGAGGCACAGACTCAATGCTAACAGCTGTACCTGTGTTCATGGGAGCAGCCCCAAGAAGGCTAGAGAGGCCAGGTGCCCTTTGGGGTTGTACAATGGCCATTCACAGGGCCACTTTGGACAATACTGACCAATACCATTTCTCAAATGGAAAGATGGCTGAAGACTGACTCTTTGGAATATCTCTCCAGAATGAGCCACCGTTCCATATTCCAGACACACATCCAACTTACAGTATTCAACAGGTTCTCTGGCTCTACATGCCCATTGTCTGAATGATCCTATTCAGTGGAAACCCATATTGCGTCCTGGATGACTCAGGGGAAAAGGAGGAGATGAGTAATGTTCTCTTGAAGTCACTAGTTAGGATAAGAGCAGTTGTTCATTGCCTGACAGGACAGGTTTCTCAGGCCAGCCAAGAACTGAACAAATAAATCAATGTCACTTTACTCTCTAACATCTTAAACCCACGTATTCAAAATTTGTAGCTCAGCTCTCAATTCAAAGAAAGCTTTCACCGGACTATCCTTGGGGCCTTAAGTGATAGCAGAGATGGACAGGAGATAGGCGAGACACAGCAGAGGGGACATTTGTCGCCCTGGTGGAGAGAAAGCCCGAGAGAACATGCTAGTTTTCTGCACACTGTCATTGGCTCCGTTATTTCAGGAATCCTTTGTATAACCATTGCTAACACAATGTCTTATTGAGACTGAGTAAACAAGTATGTTGACAAGGGAAAATAGAAGCTTCAAACCTGGCAGCACAGTTTTACAACTTGGCAACTGCTAAGGAATCTTGCCCCTTTCAGAGTCGGAACCAGAGCAGACCAGGGAATGCCTTGGAGATTTTCCTGTGCCTTGTGTTTCCCAACCCCCACAATGTTCTAATTATTCTAATTTCTTATTAGAAATTATTTTTAGAACTAGAAATTATTCTTTGTGGAGAAATATATTAAACTGCTGTTTAATTTGCAAATAAAGGATCCATAAAATATAGAAAGTCCACTGCCTTAGGAGCTTCCCATTACCGTAGGGTGGGCAATACCTAACAGGCTCCGTGGGTTACGTTGGTGACTCTCCGTGGATATCACTAAGACTCCAACATAAATCTAAGGAAAGGTTTGGCCATTAGTTGACGCCAGGCCCTGCTCAGTGCTTTGCTGCAGGTCACCTGTCATCCAAACAAATCCACTATTTGCTGTGGGGGAAGATCACTAAGACCTGTTGTTGATGAGCAATGGTCTCTCTTCCTTTTAGAGAATGGAGTGAGAAGGGAGCAGAGCTAGGTATTAGACCAAGTTAAATATCGAGTATTATCCTAACGAGGAAAGGCAGCCCAAGCGTGGGTTTGTCTTGCTTACATGAGAAACTTCCCTCTCTATTTCAGACTCCTTGAGGATGGATGTTCAGAGCAGCTTAAGGTTACCATTAGAATGCTGCACTTTGGTGGGACCCTTGGTGATGGCCTTTGAAGACAGAGTGTCTGAGGATGGTCAACAGATGGCAGAAGTGGCCATGATTGCGGGCCGGAACCTACTGGGTGGATGGTGTGCTGATGTTGGCATTCTAACTACATAAAGCCCTCCCCAGCTCAGTGATCCCTGCCAAGCCCCAGCCTTAAGCAAGATCTCTGCTCTTTTCTTCTCTAAAACCCTGTCTGTTTATTATTGTGCAATGACTTTGACTTGTGGGGGAACCTCCAAAAACTCCTAAGTATTCTCTTCCTACAACCTTGGTCATAAAATCAACAAGAACGGGGACTAATTAAACACAGCAACCCTAGAGTGAGTCACGCTGCAGTGACATGAAGGAAAGCTGTGCCTGAAGCATCCTCCATGGGGATTAGACTAGTAAAGCCCCTTCAGAAGACAAGAGGACTTTTTCATGTATCCAATGGGTACATTGTGGTGAACCACGATTTTCTAAGCCTACTAAATCATGCCTGTTCACTTGCTGGCCCAGAAGGCTGGGAGGTGTCTCACCTACCTCCCCTCCATACACATACCCACAAACCACATACATGCCTACTCTCATCCATCTCCTCAGCTCCCCATCTTAGATACATTTATGTCACTCATAGTACTTAACAAGAACTGTATCCCTCCCAGAACCGGCAATGTTAGCAAACTCCAAAGGCAAAAGCATGAATCAATGGGTGGGTGTCTGTGTCCTGAAGCAGAGATTCAATGACTGCTGCTTAGCCAAACAAGAGGAAGCTAATGCAGTCCAGGAAGCAGTTAGGTTTACAGTAGGGATAGAACATCCCTCAAAGGCTCTAAAGAAGATGATGCTTTCCGGCCTGGGGCCTGTCCAGGGCTATTCTGTCTTCCAGGTAGGCTGAGTAGCTCAGCTGCAACCTAAACCTCAAAGCACTGTTTGGAAGTAGCAGCTTAAGTCCTGCTGCGGAGACCTGCCTGGCTACTTTGAACTTCTATGCTTGGGGATACAGGTTCCAGTTGGTTTGCAAAGAGGGGTGGGGAGAAGCAAGCATCCACAGGAAGGAGTACTTAATGCGGGAGAGGATTATAGACTCTGAAGATTAGCTGAAGGAAAAGATGAGGGTGGCTGAGTTCCCACTGGTGTGAGAAAAATATCTCTAGGATTTCATGTCTGCCGATCAAGAGATCTCCCCTCTGCAGCAGTTCCTCGGGGAGGGAGAGGTAGTGGAAGGGATACACTGTAAGCATCATAGCCCTCCCTAGATCCTGCCTGTAATCTTGGAGTTGGGGGCTGTGCATGTCCACTTACCTGTTTTCTAGTATATTCTAGCTTGGGGGGCTATGTGTAGAAACATGCAGGCTCTGACTTCTGCAGAGGCTATAGCGAGTCCCTTCCAGCCACAGGGATCTGTCACTAGCCCAAGTCAATACAACCAGGACAATAGCAGGAGGCTAAGTAGTCAAAATACCACAGAAGGATTTGGGAGAGACAGAAACCAGAGTGCCTTCCACTGACTTAGACTGGTGCTAATGAAGCAAAGTGAGAAATCCAGAAATGAGACCATCCAGAGCCATAGGTCTAATCCTGGTTGCTAAGAAAATTCTATACTCCTCCGAGTGAGCCAGTGGCTGAGAGTTGGTCGCTAAGATATGTTCTATAGGCTGCTTTAAGGCTGCACAAATGACCTCAGAAATGGTAAACAGGTCATTTTCCTCAGTTAAACCACCTATACTATCTGGAGAATTAATTTCCACAAATAATGTATTTTAAAAAGGGCTATCTGTACCCTTCTCTTTTCCCAGGATAGTCCTTAAACAAAATGCTAAATAAACACAGCATTCTTTTCTTTGGGGCTGAGTCTGATGAGCATAAACCAAAATTAAGGGGCTACCTGAAAGCCTGTGGGGGTTGTCCTTAAACAGTCTCACTCTTCAAATGCCTCTCTAGCAAGACAAGAACGAGCCCACTCCAAGCAGCCACATTCTGGGAGATATTGGTGGGCCCAGGAGAATAGTTTCTGTTCTATGGAGTCACAAGCATCTTTATGATTTCTACTCAGGTTCTCTTACCATGTGTCTTGTCCTATCTCAGGCCACAAAGGTGTGCCCAGAAATATTTAGCAAGCTCACCAAACAGCCAATTCTACTCTTTCTGGGAAAACAAAGCAAAACAAAACAAAACAAATCGTGATCCAAGAGAGCTTTACCAAAACTCAAGAAGATTTGCTTCCCATTAACCGGAGAGGCAGCTAGGACTCATGCTCAGTCCACGGAGCCTGGCACCTCTGGGGAGCCTCCAATCTCTGCATTTAGTAGCTATATGGCCAAGGGTGGCTACTTAACCTCTCTTGCTTTTCTCACCTTAAAATGGGGATAAACTCTAAAACCATTCAAAATACTTTATAATGATTAAATGAATTATGATATGCAAAAAGACCTCAAATCATGGTGGAACACAGTATGAACAATAGCTTTGCGACCATCATACTTGAAGGAATGAGGACATTCCAAAGAGATCTTTGTGTCTTTCCTTTCGCTATCTGGACTGTTGGACTAGTAAAATAAGGTGCCTTTGTGAACTACAACTGCCCCTAAGAATCTAATGGTGAGAAAAAGAGAAGGTTGAACGGGGAGGGGCTGCTCCCAGGGACAGGAAGGGGATTTTTACATAGTGATGATGACTTGGACTACCTTGGAGGAAAGCCTAGAGCTGAGATCTTGATAGATCAATGATGGGCAGGACCACGTCTTTCTGGGATTGCTTAATTATATATAGCTTTTGCCTTCTATTTTACTTTTTATCCCTGTTTTAAGAACCCGAGAGATGGATGTCAGGTGTCTCTGGATTTCTTTGTCCCTCTTGCCAATATGATCATACTGAATAAATCTCCTTTCTCTGCTTTTTACTATTTATTTGCCTCTTCTAATTATCGAGGAAGTGTGGCCAAGCCTGGCTTGTTAACTCAGCTGGCGAACAGACTGTGCCCTGGTAATGTTACTATTGGTGGTGGTAAGTAGAATTTTTATCACTGTATGCACAAGTATGCTGTTGAAGACGTCTGTTTTCTACATCTTCATCCTTACTCGAAGATCATGTAAAAGTAAATGTTTTAAACCAATTTCTGGTTGCTTTTATATCAAAGCTAAGAGTCTCTTGGTGTATTTTAAATGGCAATTAATACATTGTAGCAAGCATCAAGAAGAGGTAGGGCCTATTTCCAGCCCCCACTCCCTTGAATCTAGACTTACACAAATGTTCTCTGACCAAGAAGGCAGACGTGAGGCTGAATACACAGAAGCCACGGTGGCAGTGCTCACCCAGGTTGAATCTTCCAAACCCATTGCGGCTTTGGCTCTGAACATGCATCATGTGCACCTTGCACTGAGCGTATTGTCCTGCCACAAGCCACCAATGAATACTGAGACACACTGGCTAAGATTTGACTACTGTATGTTATGAATGACAGTGCTTTTAGTGTTCATACAGAGTTTTCTACTCTGATCGGAACATAATGAGAGAGATGAGACAGGCTGGTCCAAAGGTAGTGAGTTATCTCAGTTGTTTGCACACACTCAGTTACAGCTTGAACCCTTGTTCTATACTTCCCCCTTCTCAACACTCCACTGGACTAGAGAGAGAGTTAGACAAAGCCCATCTACCCCAGAACTCCCCTAATAGGCTTTAAGTTGGGCCTATGAGCCCACTTCAGGGTCTCTCTAACTTGGTAATGGGAGACCCAGCATGCTGGACTTCTGCAGAATAAAACACTCATTTTACATACTATCTGAGTCCAGGGATCATTCTTTAGTGAATCATGGACTTTACATTAACGGTTTAAGTTGAGCATGCTAGAACATGCCTGTAATCACATCACTTAGGAAATGGAAGCAGAATTGGGGGTTCAAGGAGATCCTCAACTATATAATAAATTTGATACATACCTTGACTCAAAACAAACCAACAAACATAATGGTTTAATTACAGAAAACAAAAACTCTTAATATTTTCCTACTGTCATTCCTTAGCACGTAAATATCAAATTAGTGACTTTGTATTGTATTGTGCTTAACAAATAAAAACATCTATCTCACTAGCATGCAAATATGCTTTCACTTTTAATAAATGGCAAAATTATATGTATGTCAAAGAATTGTTTTGAAATTAATTTCTTTGCCATTTGTTGTCAGTAACTTTGATTTGTATACCTATTTCATATGCTTATGTGATTGAGTCATGTAAAAATTTCTCAAGAAAAAGTGGCCATGAATAGAGGGAGTTTACAAAGATCTGTCCTAAATTCTATCTCCCAGGTACCAGTTTAGTGCAATGGTAAGGATGGCCCACTAGCTGAAGGACCACCTAGCTGGGCCTAGCCTCGGCTGCAAACCCACAGAACCACAAACATATAAAACAGTTGTTGTTTTAAGCCGCAACTCCAGGGTGTTGTATTAAGCAACTCATAACTGATGATAGGCCTGCACAAATGGGGCTTTATCATCAGTAGCATTTCTAGCGCAGGTTCACACACATGAAACCAGGACACTTGTCTATCTGCCAACACATTTACCAATCACCGTGTGGAGCTTCCAAGCTCTCATCCCACCTGCCTGAGGCCAGCGAGGTCACTGCAGTCCGCACAGCGACTTGAGAAAAGCTACGGCCAGTTAATAACCAGATGTGAGGCAAAGGAGGCAAACTTTCCGATGTAGGTCTTTAAAGGAAGACATGGTGGTAACACATGGTTTTGCTCCTTGTGAGCCATGACAGAATGTAGGGCCAGGCAGACCTATATCTAGGGTCAATAGTAGTTGTTTTATTCCATGGGTCCTAGTGAGGTGGGCAGACGTGTTCCAAACATGTGCAAAGCAATGCGAAGTGAGCACCGCCAGGTGGGGAGCTAGGGAGCAGGTCACAACCAACCATGCAACTGCTATGCTGCCGATACAGGATACCAAGCAAGCAGTCCCAGATAGCTTCTGTTCTCTGCTGATCAAAATGACTGAAAATTTCTTATATATACATAATTAAAAATATTTTTGGGTTTCCCAGTGCAGAAGAGATAAAGTGCCAGCAGTCAGTGGTAGTCAGGGATGCTTGGCCAGGCAGGGAGGTAAGGGTGGGATCCAGTGAGCCATCCTCAAGTGTCCAGACTGGCCCTGTCCTGGGATGTTCTGCCGGCCACATTACACTTCTGACACTTTGGGGCTTGGCTAGTTTTAGATAACTCAGTGTTCTCATCTATGAAATGTGGAAATTAATAGAATCTACCTCTACCTTCCAGGAAGGCCATGATGATCACAAGAGAACAACACATATAAAACTTTAGTCTGATACCCAAGGAAGTCAGAGCCAAAATGTTAGCTGTGGTGATGCTGATGATAGTTAATAGCAAAGTTATGGATTTACTTATCGCCTTGTTATTTTTAAATTTTTTTGTATTTATTTATTTTATATTTATTTTAAGGTTTTATGTTTAATTATTTATTTGTTTATTTATGTTTATTATTTACCATTGTGTTCATGATGTTCCCAGAGCTATGGTTAACACTGTTAACAAGAAATTTTCTTTCTTGGGAGATGACCCTCCATCTCCATGTCTCATAGCTGGACCTTCAACTCTCTGATCTGCACATATGGAGGACAGCTAATAGCACATTCATAAACTGAAGTAACAGTTCACGTACCACCCTCTCTCTTACCCTAGGGAAAACAGATGATAACACACAGATACTTGCTTGTCTTCCTGAGCCTAATTAGAACAGCACAATGTCATTTATTCAGAAAGGCAAAGAGAAAGGCATCCTACCAGACATTTTACAGAATCCTGCTTTGTACTTGAAACATGTAATTATCATTAACAAACACTGATGCTAATAATTCAATCTGCTCTCTGGACAAGAAAAGAAATGTAAACATGGCCCAGGCCCAATCACCTCATGATCTCAGACAACTTCCTCTAGGTGCTTGCCTTCCTCCTTTCCACCCATCAAACACAAGGTGGGAGGTCTGCTTGCCAGTCAGAGGCCTCGGGGCTAGGGGAAGCATTCCTAACAGTCACGGAGGGACAGGGACAACTAGGCAGAATAGACTTAGTCCCTAGAGCCACAAAAGGCATTGCAGCCTGACCCCAGTAAACCAGCCCTCTGCTTTGACCTCTTCACCTGGGAAAATGGAGATTGGGGCTAGCAATCTCATCTGGGCAGTCTCTGTGTTAAGCACCACACTGAAGACCTCAATTGAGCAAAAGACATTATCAATAAATGCAGAGCTTTCAATGTTCTCACATTTATGCCCATCGATTTTTCGTTGGAACAACACTCTGGTCCTGTTTTGGGTCATTCCTAAGCCTTACCATTTAAATATCTGAGAATTCTGAGCATTCAATAATTAGTGTTCATACACAGAGTTTATTCAGCAGTGCATTTCCCTTAATAGGACTATATGTGAGCATCACTCCTCGCCCCACATAGATTCCCACGATCTACCAAGGTCACTTTAGGTTAGTTCTCTTTTAATTAATCAAATACGTGACTTCTGCAATACCAGAGATGCCTTTAGTCCACCAAGCAGTCCCTGGGCTTGCAGACTGCCTCCTGTTCTGAACGAAAATAGAGCAAGACCAAACTAGCATTGCAAGTCCCAGAACCACAGAACAGTAAACAGAAGCCAGTTAGGATCGGGCAGAAAACCGGCAAGCCGGAGAACACAGACTTCCAAGACATGCGGGAGTTTGTATGGAAGCCCAACAGGCTAAGCCAGAGCTTCTAACTGAAGCCCAGGGGTGTCTGTAAGAGCGAAGTTCTTACCTTAAGGAAGACAACCGGGTAGTCGGTCTCTATGCTGCAAGGAACAGGTCTGCATCCAACAAAGTAACCAGTCTACAAAAGAGAAAAGGACAAAGTCAGAGCTGCCCCTGCTCACTTACATCCCTGAGCAGCCGGGATGTTTTCTAACAACAACAACAACATAGTCTCCAGATGTTTGAAGACCTTTCAGAATAGAATAGCAACCACATAATGAATCGAACAATATCAAATGCATGAAACCCCTGGAATCAAGTCAAGGTGGGGTTGCTGGAGTAACCGAGAGTGAGCTAACGTTTATTAACACACACCTGGGCCCCGACTAATTGGGGATGCAATGATGGTGAAATCATACACCCCATCAAATCCCTCCTCAAAAATGGCTGATTCCCAAAGGGCTGACTGGCAGAGCTCGCCATGGCATGGACTTACAGCAGCCTGTTTGGCAAGCTGTTGAAGCCACACATTCACATCTCGGCATATCCACAATGAAGACTCTATACCACTTAGCCCACCTCGGTCTGGAAGACAGCCCTACCCAGCTGATGAAATAATGACAACGTGAGACTTGAACCTGGATGAGGAGGTGGAAGGGAACTAGAATATCCCTCTGCGTGCACTCAAAGAAGCAAATACAACAGACTACAAATGCACCCGATTAAAGATGATTCTCGCATTGACACATCTCCATCTATGAGAGTTCTGTGCTCAGTTTGGCTAAAGATATTGGTGCCTATTGTTAAACATCAGTCCAGATGTGGAGGGAATATCTTTTTTTTTTTTTTAACAATGTGTTTAACATTTGAATCAGTGGATCACCTTCCTATTTAATCAAGGAGAATCTAAGAGGAAAAGCTAAGCCCCCAAGAAGGAATTCTGCCTCTAAATTACTATGAAATTCAGCATGTCAACAATAGCTTTTCTGCAGATCCTCAGCTCACTGACCCAATCTCAGAACTTCATATTTGCCAGATGCTATCATCATAAATTCCTTAAAATAAGTCCCTCTTTTATAAAGTTACAAACAGGATTCTCTGAAGGACCTTAACTAATATGTAACCTAATTTTTTTAAAGGAAGAGTTAACTTTATATACTTGCTTCATGGGAGAAAGGGCAAGCACAAGTCACTAGCATGATTTAGCAAGGTGTACAAACAGGAAAACAAAACGCACCCAAGCAGAAAGCATGCAGCACCCCCACCATCTAGCTTGTTCCGAGGATAAAATTACTATTTCTAGAAGGATTAAGGGAGTCCAGATTCTTGAAATATTTTCCATACATAGTATGATTTCTCCCAAGTTTGGTGGGAATTGTACTACAGCCGTCTGAGGCTGTTATCCTGGCCAGAGGATGACATGAAAGATCTCTCTATACAACAAGGAGCAAAGCCACAGATAAACGGTCACAAGCAGGTCTGGAAATTCAGGTAATAAACACTTAAGTAATTTTTTTAAAAACAGCAGTTTTTATGCTTATACTACATGTAAATGTTCTATATACCCTTCCTGCATCGGAATCAGGTTTTTAAAGCTTCTAAGTACTCATACCCATTAGCCATTTTAGAGCTCCTGACTTAGTGTCACTGAACGGTGAACACTGTTGCTGCTTTCCCTTTCCAGAACTTTCCACCACTTCAAACAGGAGCCCAGAAGCTACTGACCAGTAAGCCCCAACCTGCTTCCCAAGCCCTGGTGAGCTCTATGACCTCTGTAACTTTGTGTCTTTGGGTTACATTAAAATCAGGAAGCCATGCTTTCAATTCTAGACTGTTTCCCTTTGCACAGAGTCCTCAAGGTTCATCCATGTTACAACAAGTATCTAATGTCACTCTCTCATATATAAATAATAGTTCATCAACTACACACCACGTTTTGTTTATCCCGGAATCCATTTTTATATAATTAACCCACCAGGTAATTACTGAGCAGTTGCAATGTGAAAAGTCTTAATTTTTTAAAGTACTAACTTTACTCTGAGAATAGTGAACATGGAAGAGACAGAAGAGATACCCACCAGGAGCCAATTAATTATACCAATCCTAGCTTGAGAATCAGCAGTAGCAAGAAAACAAAAATTATTAAATAGTTTTTCTTCCCTAAGGGTTTGGTAAATCCCTCCACACAATCTTAATTAGTGGTCTTCATATTTAAAAGAAGATAGATTAAAGCATCCCCAAGTCTGGAGTCAGGGTACACTGTTAACTCTAATATCACACCGCCTACAAGCCTACAATTTGGTGTGTCATTGCTGACCCTCTTTTCAGGATAAGGAGCTTCCATCAAAATGGCTGATGCCCAGAAGTCAGAAGCCACAGAACCATGAAACATTGGTTCCACCCCAGCAGACAGAACAGCCTATAAAAATCACAGAGAAAGCACTTCTGCCTCTCCCCTGCTGCCCACCCAAAGTTGTTATCTCCATAGCAAACAAAGAAAGTAAGCAGCCTCCGTGGGAGTCCTCAGGTGAGCACAGCTCTCCAACAAGAAAATTTAATAACAGAAAGGAGAGGCCACTCCCCTCGGGCGGGCAGATATTGCAGAGTGGAGAGAAGCACAGATATGTGAAGTGGGGGGCCACTGAGAAGTGGTCCCAGAGGAGGCTGCAAAAGGCATCCCCAGGACGTCGTCAACAACAACAAAATAATCATTTTTGCACTCTGGAAACAGAATTTCAAACCATTGCCATTGAGGACACAGGCTATTGTGTTCAACAAAATATCTCAGCTTGGAGGCTCTGCTGTCATCCACATCAGCCAGCGCTTGGCTGAGCTGAGGTTCACTCTCTGCTTTACAGCTAGCTAGCTGGGAAAATGCCATTTCCATAAGAAAAGCCATTTTAGAACATTATGGAAAATCAAGCCCTTGGTTCCTCGCGTGCATTTTTAAAGACTTGACTTCCAACTGGGCATGGTGAGTCACACCTGCAATTCCAGCACTCAAGAGGCAGAGGCAGGGGGATTAGAAGTTCAAGGCCTACCTCAGCTATATATCAAATTCAGGTCAAATTCAGAAATAAGACTGTTTTGGGGTTTTTGTTGGTTTTGTTGTTGTTGTTGTTTGGGTTTTTTGTTTGTTTGTTTTTTAGCCAAAAGGGTTGTTTGTTTGTTTGTTTGATATAAGGATAAAATGGACACTGTAACATGTAAGTAAATAATTCATTGTCTCTAAACCAAAAAACACATATTCTATGGGCTGTCTATGCACCCCAAATGGAAGTTATGAGTGTGCATTTGTGTATGTGTGTGTGTGTCTGTCTATGTGTATATCTGTGTGTCTGTCTGTGATGTGTTCATATCCACTTGAGTGTGAAACACAGATCAATGTGGATGTCATTCTCCACCTTGTTTTTTGAGACAGAACAGAGTCTCTTACTGAGCCCAGAGCTCATTGATTTGCCCAGGCTGTCCGGCCAATGACCTGTGGGGAACTGCTTCCTCTTCACCCCCATCTCCAACCTTACCACAATTGCCTTGGACCCAGAGATCTAAACTCAGGACCTCATGCTTACATGCCAGGCAATGTGCCAAGTGAGCTGTCTCCCCAGCCCAGGATGGTTAATTTCAATAGTCAACTTAATGGGACTTAGAAACAAACTCCTGCGCATGTCTGTCTGTGAAGGACTGTCAAGATTGGGTTACTTAAGGCGGAAGACTCACCATAAGGTGAGTATCAGTGTCCCATAGGATGGCGTCCCCACCTGGTTAAAAAGGAGAGCAAACTACACAGCAGCATTCTTCTCTATCTCTCCTCCTATGACCAGTGGCCTCTTTCATTTTCCTGTCCCCATGTATTTCTGCCATAATGGACCACACCCTCAAACTGTGAGCCAAAATAAGCCTTTCCTTCCTTTTAAGCTGCTTTTGTTGGCTATTTTGACACAGAAATTAGAAAAGTAAATAAAACAGATACTAATACAAGTGACCTAAACAGGGATCCAGAGGAGAAGGCCCTCGGTGCTTGGACCCCAACAGTAACATACACTCTGGAGGCATACAAGGTGCACAGGACGAGCGCTAGAATTTTAAATTCTACAACCATTTCAATGTTCGACTGCCATTAAGTTCATTCAGCTCTTCATATGTTCAACCGGTATCCTTGATCAAAATTCAAGTCTTGTGAGTATGAATCCCTTTGCAAAAGTAAGAGCCTCGGGGCTGAACAAATGACTCAGCAGTAATGAGCCTGCATTGCTCTTGAAGAGGTCCTAAGTTTGATTCCCAGTGCCTACATCAGGCCACTCACAACTGCCTGCAACCATAGCTACAGGGGATCCAGCAGCCTCTTCTGGCTTCTGCAAGAAACTGCACTCATGTGTACCTACCCTTATACAGTCAAATACTCATAACTAAAACAAAACGAAACAAGTAATAAAGGCTCATAAGTAGTTAATAAAACTGAACTTGAATTTGTTTAACTGCCAATTCCCTTTGGTTAGGAGATAAACTGCACCTGCTCCCCTTCCCCCACATATTGAAGTACTAACCCAAGCACTTCAGAATGTGACTTACTTAGAGATAAGGTCTTTAAAGAGGCAGTTAATTTAATATGAGGCCATTACAGCAGATGCTAATATGCTATGATTGGCAATAACTTCCAAGGAGATCAGGTACCAGGCATAAACATGGAGGGACAGGTAGGGAGACATGTCATCCACAGCTAAAGAGGGAGCCCCTAAGACGAAGAACCTTGGCAAGTACACCTTAAACTTCTAGCCCTAGCACTGAGAGAACATTAATTTCTATTCTTTAAGCTACTGAACTTTGGTACTGTGTTATGACAATCTAACAAAAATGATAAGCCCTCCCTTTGTCTTTTCCTTTGCCAGGATCACCAGGGAAGAATCTAGAAAGGTTTGAGGGCACTCTCCTATTCACAAGAAGCTCACTGTCCTTCACATCTTCAGCTCCAACCAGGGTGATCTCTAAATCCAAAAAGAACAAGAAGGCCTTACTCTAACATGGAGTAAGGGTCCTTGCATGCCCCAAGCCCTCCCTTGCATGTCCAGAACCCTCTGGCCTCCACATGTAGGACTGTCCTGCCTTTACCAAATACTGAGTGCTACTAAGAAGTTGCCCTTCAAAGAACAGCATCCAAATGCCATCTCCAAAAGCCATATCATTGCTCTTGCTTTGGTATGGTTAAGATGCCCTAGCCAGCTTTGTTCAGCCTCCATTGCATCTCCTGCCTGTGAATAAAGGAAGAAGCAAGGGCAGAGCACCTTACAGAATGCAGAAGTGAAGTTCAGAGCAAGAACTGTCGGGAACAAGAAGATTCCCAGTTGCCTCAAGACCTAACTCACAAGTAATTGCTTTTTCTTTCATTGGAAAAATACATATAGGAGAGTGGACTGAGTGTTGACTATGGTCTCTTACTAGTGCTTGGAGTCACAAACACTACAGTTTAATTTTCCACACTATACAGCCTACAACATAGAGCGCAGGCAGAAAGAGAGTAGTGATGTAATCAAAGAGGACCAGAATAAAGTCACACTTCTGGAAGAAAGCCAAGGTGCCAGGGGCAAATGAAGAGACCATGTGGCCTGTCCTCAGGTCCCAGACTCACCAGACTCCACTGCAGGTCTTTGTTGTATGATTATAGTTTCTGGCAAAGTCCATAAGAGCTAGGCACAGCTTCACCTAGAAGTCTGCAAAAAGGAATGAGAAACTCCCTTTTTCTCGGAGTCCGAGCCAGGCTGGGGATTTTTGTTAAGAGCACATCCCAGCCACGGAGGACTGCTGACACTCATCTGCCAATTCCCTGTCGTGAAAGGAGAGGCGGACTGATGTAATTAACCAGGTGAACAGAGAACTTGTCAACCACTTAGATAAGACAGCTCTTGAATTGATTCAGCTCCCAATACTTGGTGACTGTCCTTCCACCCCCTGCTGATTGTACAGGCTTTGGGACTAATTTCCTACAAGGTAGTAAGAAAAAAAAAAGATGGTTTCTGAGCCTCCGAATTAGAGAATTCTACTGTTAAATCAGCTAACACCGGGCCTCTAGCTAAGGAGTAATTGACTTTAAAGGGTCAGGAGACACATCCTGCTGTGTGACTTTGCCACAGAATCTCTAAGGCAAGGATGAACTTTTAAAAAAACAACTTCAAGCACTGAAGCTGGTTTTTTTTAAAGATCACACACATAACATAAATACATAACACATAAATATAAAAAATAAAAATGAGAAATAACTAAGCTTCCTTACTCAATTCAATATTCTTTATATCTTTTACCAATAATTAAATACTGACTTTGCTAAGTGGTTGTAATTATTGAGCTGTGATCACTCAAGGTCTCTGTGGAATCTTACATCTGCATCCTTTATGTGACTAGTGTAGCACTGGATAGATTCAAAACTCTGCAAATGCTCAACTATTGGATGCTTCTTGTTCGGAAAAGGTTTTGGCTCCGAATTCCTGCTCTCTGTTTTCAATCTGAGCATACCTGAGTTACTTTCCCAGACGTATCTAATAGAAATTAATAAAAATCGGGTTGCTTAACATAATAAAAATGTATTCCCTGACAGGAAGACCAGAACTATACAACCAACGTGGGTCAGAAGGGGCCATCCGAAGACCCTGTTCACATAGGATCTGTTCATGCTCTCTTCTAGTACCTGCTGCAGCTGCAGTCTCATAGCCCCCATGTGCAGCTGCAGAGACATTCGTGTGCCTTTCCCCTGTGCCTTTTTGCCAACATCTCTGCTTCATCATGTAAAACACCATTGAATGAAGGTCCTTCCTGGACCCAATATGTATCTTCCCAAGGTCCTTATTCACATCTGCATAGGAACTGGGGTAGAGGATCTGAATACGTCTTCTGAGGGGACAGCATTCAGTTGACTACAATGTCTAAAATCAGAACATACTGAGGCAGGATACAAAGATGGGAAAACTGATGGGACACGGGGCGTGAAAAACGGCCCTCCGGAGTTGGGTTAAAGCCTCTCACCCATTGAAGACCACGGGTCCCAGCAGAACATATGCTGTGAGGGTTGCCTACGTGGGTATGACCATGTAGAGAGAGATGTTTTTGAAAATAATGCTAAAACAATGAACCATGCTTACGGCCTGAGTAGGGTTACTTACTACGGCCAGGTATTTACTGAAGACTGCAAAAGAGACTGTGTCTTTTTATAAATTATTTATAAAATTATTAAAATTTTTAAATTTTAAAATATTGTTTAAGTAATTGTAAATTATTTAAGTAATTTATTTGTTAGTGGTAGAAAGAATGTGTGCACACTCGTGCACACACCCTTACACACACACACACACACACACACACACACACACACACACGCACAGAGAGATCAGAGGACAACTTGTGGGAGTCAGTTTCTCCTTCTACCATTTGGGGTCTAGGGATGGAATTCAGACTGCCAGGCTTGGAAGTGAGGGATCCAACCCACTGAGCAATAGTGCAGGCCCCAATACTTAACTTCCCCTGCAACTCCTTTAACCTACGGGTTTCCCCTGTCAGCTGCAATCTCATCCAATGTGTGTCAGGAACCACCCTGTGATATCATTTACCAGAACTGGAAAGTTCCTTAGCAACATTTGAGGTGGAGCTTCAGAAGCTGCCGAAACCCTAAGTGAGGCCACCATAACATCATTTCATCGTGAATCTCTCAGGAGAAGCCCACAGCCTCACCTGGGTGTGTCTGACCCTTTGTTCCTGTGCTTCTCTATTAACCCCACTCCCGCCTCCTTCTTACATCTATGATAAAATCTCTTCCTAAAGAACTCTGACTCTGCTTCCAACTGGCTGTCCTGACATTCTTCGGTGAAGACAAGAACGCAATCATTGCCTAAGTAGAGGCTGCTGTGGGCAACAACATGGAGCCCTGCCACCTCTATGTCTTTATTATCTTCCTCACAAAATCCTCTAGTCAGGACCCAGGCTGATCCTGAATCATCCCCAAGGGGCCATACCCTCTTGCTCTCCAATTCCAATTATATCTGAGCCACAGTAACGAAGTTCAGGGAATCCCTCTGCCTGTACCGGGGCTCATGTCTGCCTTCTTCCTAGGCGAGCTTTATCTCCTTCACAACTCACACAGAAAGACCCAAGTGACAACACCCATATATGTCCTTGTTCTGCCTCATCACACTCACTGGATTCTTCTTTTAAAATTATCAGGGTCTGCAAGATGACTCAGCTGAAAGCTATGTCATCTAAGCCTGAAAACAGGGATTGGATCCCAGAATCCTGTGGCTGAGGGAGAGAACCTATTCCCCAAAACTGTCTTCTTCCACATAGCACACATGCAGGGACCCCCACACATCGTGTATTATGTATGCGTATAATTAAATAAGATAGAACTGCATGTCTGACAGACAAAGGATACTTGTCTCCTCCAGAGAGGACTCTGTGCTCCTTACCTTTCCCCTCACAAGCATTATGGCAGTACAGCTAGAAGTCTGCTTACTAGCAGACCCCTCCCTCCCACAGAGTGTAGCAATGCTCTACATGCAGCGAGTGCGCTTAGAGATTCGCTCAACAGAAGCCATAGCTGTAGGAGAATAATACAGTCCTTACCTTTGAGCAGCTTCCGTCTGGGATGGGGAGGACAGAATAGGCACACGGTGATTCATAAAACAATATCCTGAGTCGTAAAAGAAAACAAATTACTTTCTAAGGGAAGCAAAGAAAAGGAGGCCTTTGAGTGGAGGCATTGATGGAAGATGGACCTTGAGGGACAGGCAGCATTTAAGGAGCAAATGTTTGGGAGTCTGGAAATGACCTGGAGAAACTGTGTCTGGAAAAGACACAAGGCCAAGCAAGAGAAAGTAAAGGCTGCATGGCAGGGTAAGTCCACCAACTGTGTGAGCAGTGAGTGGCAGAAGGCAGGGTCAGGAAGGCAAAGCAGTTTCTAGAACGCCATGACAAAAGGCCAAGTCTGGCAGGTAGGAGCTGCAGACGGCTTTGGAACACACGTCTCATATGGTCACTTAACATGGTACTACAGAGCCCAACAAGGTGACACATCAGATCCATCTGGGTGGCTTCAAAACTGCCTCATGTAAGAAGTGAGAAAAATAAATACTTCTCGATTGATAATAAAATCATGCTGATACTTTGCCATTTTGCTTTAAAATTTCTAAGACAAATATTTAACACTTTTACGTGAAATTCCATTTTCTTTCCTTTCCACAGGAAGAAACACTTTTATTTGCTGGTTATCCTTTTAGTTCATACTGAGAGAAATTGCTGCTGTGTTAAATGAATGGTAAGGTTAGTGAATACAATTATAAGTTGGCTGTATTTTCTGTAAAGCATTTTCCAAAATTCAGCCCTACCTCTCTTTGAGAACTAAATATTTATTCACAACCCTCTGGTGGAAGGGGTCCATTTGTCTCATGGCTCCAGGTGGGGATCTGGGGTGATGCGGGTAAAGTAAGGTAGGAAGAGAAGGAACAATGGGTCCCATTGGTTCAAGCAAGAGGTGATATATTACCAACAAAGACAACAATGATAAAAGTCCTAGGCAAGGGGCTGGAGAGATGGCTCAGTGGTTAAGAGCACCGACTGCTCTTCCAGAGGTCATGAGTTCAATTCCCAGCAACCATATGGTGGCTCACAACCATCTGTAATGGAATCCAATGCCTTCTTCCAGCTGAAGATAGCTACAGTGTGCTCATATAAATAAAATAAATAAATCTAAAAAAAAAAAAAAATCCTAGGCAAGGACAAGTTTCATGAAGACTATGGAACTATTTGGATTCTGGAGTGAGACAAGATTGTAGCTAAGAAATGGCTCCCATAAACTCTGAGTTGATAGAATCACAGGATGAGAGAGGACACACCATCTGAAGAACTAACTGCCTGTGGGAGACAAACCTGATTTGGGCTCGGATGTGTGACTCTGAGGTCTCAGAGGGACCTTTGGGTAAGTGTTTCTAACAGGCATCTGTAAATATTAGGCTGCCACAAGAAAGACGGGAAGCTTTCTTGTGGGCCCAGGATCCCTCACTCACACCCAGCAATGGATGCATTAGGTTCAGCATGGAGGTGGGGTGAGGGGGCGTGATGAGGCTTTCGAGGTATTCAGGGGTGAGCACATGAGGCGAGCTTATGACACAGGCATGGCCAGAGAAGGGCAGCTGGTAACAGGCGGCCACAGGAATCCGAGGTAGAAACCCACAGGGACTGAAAGAGCAGTAGAGAACTGGTGAGCCTTCCAATAACCATCCTAATAACTGAGAAGTCAGGGAAGGCTGTGGGCTTAAAAACCATTTGAAAACCGGCGACTTCCAACTCATTCGTGATGGGGAAAGGAGGAGAAGCCCTGAGAACAACCAGAATTCAAAGGATAACTTTTGGAATTTAAAACAAGAATAACTGTATTTTCTAAATATGGGGTTGGGGCAGCCAGGGGTAGAGAAACTATGAGAAGTAAGAAATTAAAAAAATAAAAAATATTGAAAATGAATTAAGGTCCTGTTGTACTTTGGATCTGAACATTGAAGCTTGGTTCCCAGGTTTGGAGCTAAAGGGAAGTGGTAGATAGGAAATTCAGTCATTGGAGCTGCCATGAGAGATTATTTCTGATCTTTGTGTCATAATGATGGTGGCTGGCTAGCACAGGTCTTGAAAGTATATCAGGTTTTGGATCAGGAAAAAGAGAAATGCTTTGTTGAAAACCTCAGACCAGTATCACACATATTCATCCTTAACTTCCCTTGCCCCCACTAAAATATCTGATTGGTTAATACTGTTAAGTCTCTCTTCACTGAGACAAAGACAACATGAAAGAAGTAACTGGAGGATAAAGACTGGGAAAACAGAATGCACAGCAAACTGTACCTACAGCCTAGGAAGATGACAACAGCACAGAGTAGAACACCAAGACAACCTTGGCACCATTGAAGAGTTTAGCATCTGAAGACACCAGGCATCAGGAAGAAAGACTGGATCTTTGGGTACAACATACAAATTCCTTAAAAGAGACAGATCATGTACTGGGGAGATGGCTCAGTGATTAAAACACTGGCTTCTCTTCCAGAGGACCTGGGTCCAATTCCTAGGACTCATGTGGACACTCACAACCATTTGTGACTCATTTCAAGAGATCTGACACTCTGTTCTGAACTTCAGCAACAGCAGCAGGCACACCCATGCAAGCAGACAAAACACCCATACACATGCACGCACCTCCTAAAAAGAACCTAAGGAAAAAATGTAAAAGAGGCATAATAAATTAGTTCTCCAGAGGCTTTCTCCAGCCATGTAGAGCAAGGTTTTCCCTGAGGCCTAGAACACCATCCTTTCAGGGAAAAAAACTGATGAAAAGGGCTCTCTGGTTTCAAAAGCATCAGGGATAAAGGTTCAAAGGGATGAAGTATAAAATTAAGAACTGGAGGAAGAAGTGATAGTGTGTATGAACCACCCTGACCCATCATAGCAGTGTCCAGCGACAGGACATATTCCTTTATAATCTGTGGTGTACATTCGCCCTCAGGGAGACTGGACCAGACAAACCCTCCTCACCATCCATCACCTCAAAGACAGTCAGGAGCACTCACACACAGGTGTGCATTTGAGCATGTGTGTCTGTGTCTGTGTCTGTTCCTCGAAAGATTAAAGGTGGCTGATGAGATGGTCCAGCAGTTAAAGGTATTTATTACTGGGCCTGATGAAGTATAATATAATCCCCGGGACCCACAAGATAGGAGAGAATCAAAAACCCTCCAAAACTGTCCTCTGACTTACACACACACACACACACACACACACACCCCAAAAGTAAAATTATAATCTTCTTTGTTTAAAAAAAAGATTAAAAAAATAACACTCGGTTCTTGTTTCATAGATGTAATAAAAAAACAAAATAGTTTGACCTACACAGGTCTTGCACATGCTGTTCAGTGAGTCCCTTGTACATTGGTTCTGTTTCCTTGGAGTCATTGCTCACCTCTGGCTCTTAGTCTTTCTACCTCTCCTTCCACATAGTTCATTTGAGGGGCTTGACAAAGACATCCCATTTAGGGATGAGTGCTCCAAAGTCTCTCACTCTGCACACTGTCCCACTGTGGGTCTCTTTGCTAACTACCATCTACTTCAAGAAGCTCTGCTGATTCTATAGGCACAGCAACGTCATTACTAGGCATTTCATCGCTATGTTCCTTTACTGTTTCGTTAGAATGGCTGTTTTTCTGCTAGGCCCATGACCTATCTCATCGCAGGTTCTTGGCCACTTTAGCATGGCATGAATTCCCAACACAGAGAAGGAGAAGACAACACAAAGTCCTCCTACCTATAAACAAGAAGCTGTTTACAATTGATACCTGCCGGGGTAGGGGAAAACAGTTCTCTCCAATGTAGTGTTACATGGTATCAAAACCACAGTCCAGGGCAGGCCCCATGCCCAGCAGTAGTTGGCCAACACACAAACACACTCCATAATTTTTGGTGTGTGTGTGTGTGTGTGTGTGTGTGTTCTTTTTCTTTCTTTTATTTATTTATTTTTAAAGTGTACTTGGCCGTACTGATTTTTCTTTTTTTACATTTGTCTGTTTGGATTTTCTTTTATTTTTTATTTTTTCCTTTTCCTTGTTTTGAAGGGGGGAAGCTTGAGAGTGAGAGATAAAGAACATAAAGGTGAGTAGGAAAGGGAGCTCAGGGGGATCTGGGAGGAGTTGGGGTAGAAGAAAGAATATGATCAAAATACACTGTATGAAAATATTTTAATACAAAATCTCACTTTAAGACTTATTAATTTTCATTTTGTGTATAAGTGTTTGAGCTGCGTGTGTGTCAGTTCATTGTGTATGTACACTGCCCACAGAGGTTAGAGGAGGGTGGCAGATCCCCTGGAACTGGGGTTACAGACAGCTGTGAGAAGCTATGTGGGTGCTGGGAGTGGAGCCAGGGTCCTCTGAACGAGCAGCAAGTACTCTTAACCACTGAGCCATGTCTCTAGCCCCAAGTGTTTTTAAATAAAAGGATAAATAAGAGGAAGGATTCTTAGAAGGAAATTAATTTAACAGAAAGCAAATTAACGAGGACTGGAAAATGAAATCAAATAATCTTTAACAAAATACAATTTGGTGAAGATAAACAATAGGCACGGACGATCTGTACAAACATGAAAAAATCTAGAAACAAAGAGAAGAAAGAGATGCAGAAATAAAGAGGGAATTTTCCTTGCATTCCCAGAACTCAGTGCAAGGGCTTCAGATTCAAAGGGTC